>CM026893.1:20417937-20688536 GCA_015227895.2 Colaptes auratus | reverse complement strand
CCCCTGAGTCTCCTCTTCTCCAGCTAAGCACCCCAGCTCCCTCAGCCTCTCCTCATAGGGCTTGTCTTCCAAACCCTCACCAACTTTGCTGCCCTTCTCTGGACACATTCCAGCAAGTCAACATCCTTCAAAAACTGAGGGGCCAGAACTGGACACAGTACTCCAGGTGTGGCCTAACCAGTGCTGTGCACAGGCAGAATGACCTCCCTGCTCTGCTGGATGATAGACCATTGAGACAGTTTTTTGTTAGCAGGAATTGCTGCCAGGCCTCTTTCAGTCTTCAAGCATTGAGCTTCCAGCCCTCCTAAGAGGGGCTTAAATGTAAATACCTTTGCAAAGTGGTGAGATAGGATGAGTGACCTTTGCAGCTCTCCCAACAGCTCCAGCTGCAGGTGGCAATGTTATGGGAGAGTCCAAGAAGACTCTCCCACACAAATGTCAAGGTTCAGACTGACCCTATTGCTTTTCAAAATTCTCATTAGAGAGAAGTCTGATATGACTGAATCCAGTCTTGGCCTCAGACTGTAGAGTTCAGGACCCGAGATTATGCACAGAGTTGGTTTATTTCAACCTAAATTCAGCCTGCCACTGCCATGACAAAACCCCTTCTGGATTCCCTGTGCCTCTGAGGCCTCACAGTCACTTAGAGGAGGTGTTTCATGTGCCTATCTATGCAACACACACTGACTTCTTGTACAACCAGCTTGTTTAGTAACTGCTCTTCATCTACAATGCTTGGAGAAGCTTCCTTCAGGTTTTACCTACTCACATAGTCACCTCATCCTCCCCCCTTATCTGGGCGGCACCTGGGACTCATCTGCCTTACAAGTGCTTCAAATTGAATTATTTCTTCTCTCTCTCTTTGAAGTTTTGTGGGTTTTTTTTTCCTTGAATGAGAGGTTTAGTCCATTTATATAGGTAGTCATACAAGATGCCCAGTACATCTAACAAAAAGTTTAAGTGAAATTCAGTTCAGATTGGGTTCTGAGGCCTCATCTTTTTACCATCTCATGTTATGCACAGTCACTCACACTAAATTAAGCAAAAGAAGGTTCAAATCACCCTAATTCAAAGAGATCACCTAATTCATTCTAATCCTGTACAATGTATTATTCCTAGCAGTCCCCCCTTGGCTCTATTTGGGAGGCCTGATAACATTTTAAATGAATTTGTGTCCTCCACTTTTTGTTTTCTAAGAGTTAGACTGGTCTTGAAAGCTTATCCAGTGAAGAGTGCCTGACCCTGGGGTTTTTTAGCTGCTCCACATTCACAGGCACTGCTTGCACAAGAAGGGTCAGTGGGTCACTCTCCATTTCCCCCTCGTTCTTCCTCTTGGGTTCTCTTGACTGACTTTATTCTAGAACCCACATAGCCTTACCTATTCCTAAACCTACCTGACCATCTTATAATCAGTCTGATATTTCTAATGAGACCCTTTCTGTCAATCCAAGATTAACCTCTTTCCCCCCTTATCCTTTACAAGTTTCTGTTTGAACTTCTTGGAGTCTCCTCTTGAGTGGTTCCTGATGGCCTATCCATCGGTGTTGTTAGACCCCTGCTCCCCGCTTTGTCTACATTAGGGCCCACCTCTTCAGCTTAGGCTTTAATTTAAAACTTCCCCTGGTTGCATTTTGCATGAAATAGCAGTTGGCTGTGTGTTCTTACAAAGGTACAAGACTGAGGTTTTACCTGTGAGAAGAGGGACCTTTGAAGTGTTTCTGAGCCTGTGTTAACGTCAGAAGAGAAAGGTCTGAGTACCTCCAGTAAATGCAAACTGGTTGCAGCGTATCGATGTCTGTGTGCAGCTGAGGAAACGTTTCAGGAATGTGTTAGATAGTGACAGAGCTTATACTGCAGAGCAGCAGCACCAGGCACGCAAAATCACTGAAATTTGGCGTTTTCTGGGAGACTGGTGATTTGAATTGGTGGAAAAAAACCAGAAACAGCATTGACATTCTCCTGTGCTGGTGAGCTCGAGTGATGGGGAACTATTTTTTTTGCGGGGTTTCTTCCTGTCCCTAGATTTTGGCTTCGCTTTGGAACGGAGAGAGCATATAGAAACACGAAAGCCCAAGACTGCAGCGGCGGCCAGAAGCACAGGAACAATTCTCGCTGCCGACGCTGGGTGGCGGTGTTGACCACGGACCCGGCAGCTTCCTCTGCCCGCCCAGGCTCTGCAGCACCACACACAAAACAGCCGACAGAGCTACCAGGGAAGGCGGAGGAGAACGCAGCCAGCTGCTCGGGGGCTTGCAAAGCCATTCTCTGCCATCCCTGACAAACACTGCTCCGCCTGAGACGCTGATTCCAAATGCCGGGAAGCCGGGAGAATGCTGTCTGGCTTTTGGGGAGAGGAATGGCGTGGAACGGGAGACGCAGCGGAGGAAGCCTCAGGCAAGTGATCTTGTTCCTTCTGTGCGTTTGCGTGTGGCAGAGCGGGGCCGAAAGCCTCCGCTATTCTCTGGCGGAGGAGATGGAGAGGGACTCCTTTGTGGGCAATATTGCCCAGGACCTGGGGTTGCTCCGAGCCAGCTGCAGCTCGCAAGGCGCGCGTTGTGTCCGAGGGGAACGAGCAGCTTTTCCGCCTCAACCCGAGCACCGGAGTGCTGACGGCCAAGGAGTCCTCTGGACCGAGAGGAGATCTGTCCTCAGAGCGAGACCTGCACGCTCTTCTTTACTCTCATTTTTGACAATCCATTGCAGCTGATCCGAGGGGAGGTGGAGGTTCTTGACGTGACGACAACTCCCCTGTGTTCCCCAAAGGAGATGGTTTTAAAGATTCAGAAACGACACCACCTGGGTCCCGTTTCCCTCTGGATCGCGCCCAGGATGTTGATGTAGGGTATAATGGTTTGCAGAACTACAGCCTCGGATCAATTCGCATTTCTTCCTTGCTCTCGGATCAGCGAAACGTGGAGCAAAATACCCAGAGCTCATCCTAGTACAGCAGCTGGACCGAGAAAAGGAGGCGAGATTAGTATACTTCTGACCGCCAACGACGGAGGCTCGCCTCCCAGGTCAGGCACCGCTCAGATCCGGATCGTGGTGCTGGATGCCATGACAACACCCCGACGTTTTCTCGGGAGGTCTATGAAGTGCAGCTTGATGAGAACAGCCCCCCGGGGCAGCTGGTGGTGAAAGTCGAGCCACAGATCCCGATGAAGGGTCCTATGAAAGTGCAGTACACCTTCAGCCGACATTGGAGGGGTCTCAGCAAGTCTTTGATCTGAACCCTGACACGGGGGAGATTCGGGTGACAGGAAGACTGGACTTCGAGGAAACCCAATCCTATGAGATGATGGTGGAAGCCACCGATGGAGGGGGGCTGTCTGCGCATTGCAAAGTGCTGGTGGGGTGTGTGGATGTGAATGACAATGCCCCGAGATACAGCTGACCTCACACCTGCCTCCATTCCCGAGACGCCCCGCCACGCACTGTTGTGGCTCTCTTCAGTGTGCGGGACCGGGATTCCGGCGACAACGGCAGGACAGAGTGCACCATCGATGGGGACTTGCCCTTCACTCTCACCCCCACCTTCGGCAATTTCTACGAGCTCAGAACCAACGCGGCGCTGGACAGGGAGACGACGGCAGAGTACAACATCAGCATCCGAGCCACGGACTGGGGCCCGCGGCGGCTGAGCTCTCGGGAGAGCCTGTGGGTGCAGGTGTCGGACGTGAACGACAACGCCCCCCCGCCTTCAGCCAGGAGCTCTACAGCATGTGGTGAGGGAGAACAACAGCCCCCATGGTGCGCATCGGCAGCGTGCAGGCGAGGGACGCGGACGCCGGCAGCAACGCGCGCGTGCAGTACGCGCTGGTGCGTGAGGAGGGCCAGGAGCAGCCGTCGGTGTCGGTGAGCTCGGAGAGCGGCGAGGTGTACGTGGTGCGCTCGCTGGACTACGAGCGGGTGCGCGCCTTGGAGGTGTGGGTGAGCGCGACGGACGGCGGCTCGCCGGCGCTGAGCGCGCGGGCGCTGCTGCGCGTGCTGGTGCGCGACGAGACCGACAACGCGCCGGTGGTGCTGCACCCGGCGGCCGAGAGCGGCGCGGGCGCGGGCGAGCTGGTGCCGCGCTGGGCGCCGGCAGGCTACCTGGTGGCCAAGGTGGTGGCGGTGGACGCGGACGCGGGGCAGAACGCCTGGCTCTCCTACGAGCTGGCCAAGGCGACGGAGCCGGGGCTCTTCCGCCTCGGGCTGCACAGCGGCGAGCTGCGCACGGCGCGGGCCGTGGCCGAGCGCGACGCGCCCCCGACACAGGCTCGTCGTGCTCGTGCGAGACCGCGGCCAGCCGCCGCGCTCCGCCAGCGCCACCCTCGCCATCGCCCTGCTCCACGACTTCTCCGACGCCCACCTGCGCCTCAGCCACGACGCGCCGCCCGACGAGCCCGACGACACGCTCACTCTCACTCTCTACCTCATCGTCTGCCTGGCCTGCGTCTCCGCGCTCTGCCTGGCCACCGGCCTGGCCGCCCTGCTCATCAAGCTGCGGCGGGACAGGCAGAGACAGGCCGAGCCCTTGCCCACCTTCCCGACGGCTGTTGCCGAGAGCGACGCAGGCTCCCTTCCCCGCAGCCTTGTCTACGACGTGTGCTTGGCCACCGGCACCCTGAGCAGCGACTTTCACTTCCTCGGTCCTCTCTTGCCCTACTTTCCTTCTGGCATGGCCCCCGCAGTGCTCCACAGCAAGCTCTGTGTGCTCTCAGAGGCGTCCAGCCTCGGGGAAAGAGGCGACTCTGCTGAACAGGTGAGCCATCGGAGAGGGCAGTCGTAAGGGACGTGGCAAAGTCGGGCAGGGTCAAGACGGGGCGGGGATTCAGGCCTGGGAATCAGGCTTGTTGGTTTTGCAGATTTGATGTCTAAAGAGCCACCGGGATGAGGAGATTCCCAGAGAATCAGACTTATGTGGTGTTTTCACACATGCTCACCTCTTGCTGACCTCTGCAGCCAGTTCTGTGCCATTACTATTCACCTAGGATCTAGTTTTTTGTGTCACATATGAGGGCCAGCTGGTGGTGAAAGAGGAGTATAGATGTTGCATAGCCACAATGAAATTTTATCCATGCTCTGAGTAGAGCATGTACTCTTTATGAGAAGGGCGTTTTGTTTTGGGCTCTTACCCCTCAACTTACGGCCTCAGGCTCAACAAACATTTACAGCAATGCCTTTTTGATATCTGCAGTAGAGAGTATTTTCAGGCTTTAGATATTCCCCATTCAGGTCAGAGACTCAGCTCCTCCAACTTCTGCATCCTCCTCTTGGCTCTGAGTAGAGAAGTGTGGTGTCACAGATGTAGTGTGTCAGATATGTCCTCTAAACTTCCTGTAGCCAGCTTACCTTCCACACCAATTGACAGCTTCTCCTGTCTCTGCAGGGCAGAGGTCCCCTCTCTGAAGCCACAGGTCCCACACCTGTAGTGGAAGCTTGTGCTGCAAACAAGAGGGTGGAGCTAAATATCATTCTGATCAAAACCCTTGGCTCACCCATCAGTAAGCAAGGAGAAAGACAAGCTTGGCTGTCCTCACTGGCTAACATCCTGACATGGAAAAGAGAACAAGAGACCAAAACATCCCCAAAAAGGTACCAGAGAGGTACAGTCCTCTTTGCCAGGAAGCAAAACTACTCTCCTGTTGTGCAGTGCTTTATTCATGTAGGTATTTTGTAACTGTGACACAGATGGAGGATGAGACTGTGTTGCATGTTGAGGACTGTGTTGAGACTTGATGCATGTTTATGAGACCATTCCTGATTCTGAATCTTAAAGGAAGTACTGGAAACTAGAAACAGAACTTCAAGGTAACTTTCTCCTACATCATATTAATTTTTGGTGTGTTTTGCTTTGCTTCTTGTATGGCTCTGTAACTATTTCCTAATTGTCTGAGGTCTGGTCGATCCCAAGCAAAAGACCTCAGCAGAATTCAGTGGTGCTTGCAAAGGAGTTGCTTAACACGGCAGAAGAGGTTTCTTGGAAACAGCTGTCATTGGCACTGTGGTGTTTTGAGCCTTAACTGGAAGTTAAGAGCTCAGGTGGGGGGCAAGGCTGAGAATCTCTCCCCCACTCCCCCCCCCCTCTTTCCCTCCAACAGAGAGGGGAGAAAAGGAAAGAGCAAATCCACCAAACAATAATTTGGAGTCGGCTTGAAGTAGAGAGGCCAGAGTTGTCTTTAAGCAATATATATATATATACAATAACAGGAAAAGGTCACAAGGGCAAGAACAGGATGGATGGGAGGGGGACAAAAACAGAGATGATACAAACCCGCCTTTCTCTGAGAACGTGGAGGCAGCAGTCCGTACCACGTGGCAGAGGAGCAGGAGGTAGCTGCAGTAGCTCTCGTCCGGCAGAGGCAGAAGCCAAAAGAGCCGGGCCAACAGCTACGAGGTCCTGCTTTTATACCCTAGCTGGGCAGGGAGGGGGGTGAACAGACTCAGCTTCCCGCGAAAAATGCCCTGCAGGGAGTGAAAAGTACCTGCAAGCCCTCCACCCTGCTTTTTCTTTTGTTCTCAGAAAAAGGGTGTTAACCCACCACAGGCACACATCTGTTTGAGCAGCATTTTATATGTTCCCTTCACTGTGAAGAGTGGGCTTTGAGCAATGTATGGGTTTTGTTGGGTTGGGGTTTTGTGTGTGTGTGACTTGAAGCTGAAATGAATATTCCAGGCTTTTTAATATAAGGTTATAGAGAAGTAAATGCACTGTCTGTGGTTTAGAAGCAAAACTGACTAAAACATTCACAGTCAGCTTAAGGCTCTGTAGAGTTTAGGGCATCAGGAAGCTTTCTGTTTTTCTTCCATTTGTTTGATGATCTATAAAGTCATGTGAACTTCCTTTTAGGTGTCAAATACCTGATAATGTAAAGGGAAAAACGTTGCACACAATACCCTACTTAGAATTCCCGTGTCTGAGTGTGCTGCCTGGAGAGCACAATCATTGCCAATTAAATTGTCCTGGCAAGAGAAGGATTTTGGCAAGAACTGAGCCTTCAGAGTGGATTTATTAAAGGGAACCAAAGCAACCTGGACATAGGCTGGAGCAAAGTGGAGAGATCCCAGCCTGAGGGATTGTGAATTAGGGCAACAATCTTGGTCTGTTCCAGAAACCTGTGATCACTGTCGTGGCTCATGACCAACTCACTCTGGATGCTGGACACCTTCACAAAGAGATCTGTATTTTGGTCTCAGGCTGGACCACCATCCTGATCCAACTCAGTGCAGTAGGAGATGCCTTCACTGCTGCCCAGAGTTGCTTGTCACAGAGGATCCCCAGGCAGAGGCTGTCTGCTGCCATGGCATAGCAGTCACAAGGCCAGTGCTTTCTCTCTCTGCTGTCCTTTCCATATCACTCACTCAAGATCAGCCTTACAATGGGCAGAGGTCCAGCTTGCCACCACAGCACTGTGCCATGGTTGGGAGCACCAATGATGACCAATGTTGATGGTCCCATCACCATGGAAGACACAGCACCAGACAACTAAGGGCCTCTCTCTGTGGAACCATTCAATAGCCTTTCCTTTCACTAGCATTGAGACAGCACAAGCAGAGGTTTTGTGCCTCATGTCAAGAAAGACATCCATGTTACAACATGAGGCAATAATTCCCCCAGAGTAAATTTTCATTTGCAAATCACATCAACAATTGCTCACATGTTCTGTGAGAAGAAAGTTGTCTTGCCTTCCAAAAAACCCCCACCAATACAAAACAAAACTAAAAGTTCCCTTCCTCAGGCAATGCACCTCAGCCCTGTTCCAGCCATCACTGCAATGCTTCAAGAATGGGTTGTATCCAAGGCCCTGTAAAAGTTCTTCTGTCACTTGCTGTCCAGTCAGGACTATCGACCTCTTATCCCATGCTGTGATGCCATGTCAAGGTCGGGCAGACAAATCACAGCTCAGCGATGCAACCTACACATGGCCCTGATCTCTGGTCAGGAAAGCAAGGAAGCTGAGAGTACTGTTTGCAATGTAGTTCAAGTGTGGGGCTCTTTCTCCTCTGGGTTCTGTATGTCTCTCTCTGGGAAGTGTAGACTGTTTTTTGCCTTCTGGTCACTGTCCCTACAGCCATTGCATGTCTGCATGCTCTGTACAAAAGCTTCCCAGTGAGCTCAGAGCTGCTCACATCTATCCGTTGTGTTGCTCGCAATTCCAGCTCATCAGACAAGAAAGAGATTTTTGCCCCTTTGAGCACAGCAGTCTCAGCTCTTGTGTGGAGAGCAGCAAAATACATTAGCTCTTCTTCTGAGATGTAATCAGGGATTGGATGGGCTGTCTCCTTGGGAATGCCTTAGAAATACAGCAGCACTAAAGGGGATGGGATGGGATGGGATGGGATAGAATAGAATAGAATAGAATAGAAATAGAATAGAATAGAATAGAATAGAATAGAATAGAATAGATAGAATATGGGCCGAGACTGGGCCAGAACTGCCCACAGCACTCAAACTGAGGATGAAACAATGATAAATACAGAGGGATAATCATCTGTTTTGACTGGCTGATGGTGCTGTGTTTGATGCACCCCTGTCTGTTGTTTGGCCTCTTGGCTGCCAGGGCTCATGGTTGACGCCTTGGGTCTGCTGTCAACTAGCACCCCCCAGATCCCTTTCTGCAGAGCTGCTTTCCAGCCCCTCCTCTCCACCTTTAGACTTATGCCCATCATTACTCCCTCGTGGGTGCAGAATTCAGCACCTGGACTTTTCAGATTTCATGCCATTGATGACTGCTCAAATGTGCCAATCTATCTAGAGTCTAGCTCATGTACTTCTTGTTCCTCAGACAGTCAACAGCACTGCCCAGTTTCATATCATCAGCAAAGCTGTTAATGGTGTATTCCACTCCTGCACCCAGATCACTGGTAAGCAGGTCCATTGCTTCAGGTTGGAGATGAGGCCTATAGTGCACTGTGGACAATTGTGGGAGTGGGCAATTGCTGGGAGGCCTCTGTGAGTCTTCTAGCTGCAAGAAGGATCAAATTGATCAGTTTCAGAGGAAACTGGCCTTTACCCAAAGAAGCATCCTGGGTGTGCAAAGGCCTCTCTGCAAAGCATGAGGTGACCTTTCCAAGTTCCTGACAGCTTGACACTGTCCCACATGACATCCTGGCCACAGACTGGAAAAGCATGGACTACAGGATGGACTACTTGGTGTAAGGAATTGGATGAATGGATACTGTTAGGGTTAAGGTCAACAGCTCAATGTCCAAATGGAGATCAGTGATGAGTGGCAACACCTAGGGTTCAGTACTGGGACCAGAGTTGTCTAATATCTTTGTCTGCAATGCAGACAGTGGAATTGAATGCACCCTCACCAAGCTCATGGAAGGATCCAAGCTGTGTCTTCCTGCTGACACACTGGAGGGAACAGATGCCATCCAGAGGGATTTGGACAGGTTTGAGAGGTGGGCCCCCTGCCAAACTCATGAAGATCAACAGGGCCAAGTGCAAGTTTCTGTACCTGGATCCGGACAATCCCAAGCACAAATAGAGGCTGGGCAAGAAGTGGCTTGAAAGCAGTCTTGAAGAGAAGGACTTGGGGCTGTCAGCTGGTGGAAAATGCAACAGCCAGAAGGCAACCATGTCCTGGGCTGCATCAAAAGAAGTGTGACTAGCAGCCCAAGGGAGAGAATTCTCCCCCTCTACTCTGCTTTCATGACATCCCACCTGGAGTATTGCATCCAGTTCTGTGGCCCTCAATACAAGAAGGACATCAAACTATTAGAGCAGGTCCAGTGGAGGGCCACAAAGATGATCAGAGGGCTGGAGCACCCTCCTTATGGGGACAGGCTGAGAGAGTTGGGGCTGTTCAGCCAGGAGAAAGTACCAGAGAGACCTTAGAGCCTTCCAGTACCTGAAGTGAGCTACAAGAAAGCTGGGAGGGGACTTTTGACAAGGGCTTGTAGTAATAGGACAAAGGGAAATGGCTTTGAACTGGAATAGAGGAGATTTAGGCTGTGGATTAGGAAGAAATTCTTTTCAATAAGAGTGGTGAGACACTGGAACAGGTTGCCCAAGGAGGCTGTAGATGCCCCATCCCTGGAGGTGTTCAAGGCCAGGTTGGAAAGGGCTTTGGGCAACCTGGTCTAGCAAAGGGTATCCAGTTGTCGCTGGATCCAGTCTTCACCCATGACTGTAAAGAAGAGTTTAGAATCAAGATTCTGCCATAGAGCAAATTTCTTTCAGCTTGAGATGGGCCTCTCCCACAGGGGACCCCTCTCACTTGTTTCCCTGTGCTTTTAAGGCTTCACAAACTATTATACGAAGTGTAGCATTTTGAATACATCCTGCACAGACCACGTGTACAATCAGCTTGTTTAGTAGCTGTTCTTTGTCTAAGATGCTCAGAGTAGCGTCATCATCCTCCCATCTTAGCTGGGTGTCTTCTATATTTTGTTGACTTCAGATGGAACAGTTCTCTCTCTCTTTAAGGGTCTTGGTCCAGTACTTCTCCATTTCAAACAGGCAAAAGTTCAAGTGAAGTTCAGTTACAGTTTGTAGACTGAGGACTCATCTCTCCAGTCTCTATTGCTAAGCACAGTCGCTCCTGCTGAGCTAAGCAGAAGAAGATTTTGTTCAACCTAATTTAAAGCAGTAGCAAAATTCATTCTAACATTCAATAATTAAACTATTTTATTTTTATTTTTTGTTCACTGTTTCACTCAACCTACTTTGTAAAACCACAAACAGATTTCTCCTCTGATCTTTCATTCTGTAAGAGTTAACTGGTCTTGGAGGCAGCTGTTTGCCTCTCCAGTGCATTGCATGTGCATTATCTGGCTCCACAGGAGCAGTTGCGTGTCAGTCGATCCTCAGGGTGGGTGAGTGTCTGACTGTGGGGGTACCAGGCTGTACCCAGACCCGCGCTCTCCCCTTCCACCTCCATCTGTCCACTGTTCTTTCTCAGGTTCACTGCAGACCAAGTTTTATCCTCTCTCGAATTATCTAACCATAAGTATTGCATATTACCAGAACTCCATCAAACATCTCAAAACCGTTTTGCTCTTTCCTATCAGATCCTTTCTGATCACTTATTTTGATTGTTTCTTTGATTCCACCTATCGTTAAGAGCGTTTCTCATTCAACCTCTTGAATTAGGAGGTTCTGGTTAGGACCCTTAACTCTCTCCTTCCACCTGTGGTTGCTTCTTTTAGGCCCACTCTTGACTGATTTTAATCATGATGCTAAAAACCTCGTAGTAGGCTTTACCAATTCCTAGAACCTCGCTAAATATCTTGTACTTACTTTGCTCTTTCCAATCAGCTGCTTTCTGATAATACAAAATTAGCTTTTTTTCCCTCATGATTTGACATCTTGGAGTTTACATTTGAATGTTTCCTTTAATGGCCCATCCATCGAAGCCGTTAGATCCCTGTTATTTGCAATTGCAAACCTTAACTTCTGCTTGTTAGTGTTTGCGTACCAGGGTGATTAATTAAGAGCTCTTCTTCCCTCTGGTAACAAACTACTACCTGCCGTGAGTCTTTCCACAGGTACAGGCGTTCAAGTTTGACGCCAGAGTACAGGGACCTTCAAAAAATTCTAAGTATGGATGCTAACATCAGAGGGAAAATGTCTATATGCCTCCAGAATGTGCAAACAGGCTGCAGCGTGCTGATGCGTGTGTGGGCTGGGACAGGTCTCCGGAAAGTGTTACACACTGATACAGGAGATCTTGGGTGCCAGGATCAGCAGACAACAGGGCAGACACAGCTCTCAAATCAGGACTGAAAACATTCACATTGCCCTTTTTGGAGGTGATGTGTCATGCAAAATGCAAAGATCTTTCCTAGAAGAACACTGCCATTCGTGTGTGCTGGTAAGCTCTGGTGATGGTGAACTCTTTTCTTTTGGGATTTCGCTCTGGCATCGCCGTTTTGGCTCCTCTTTATCACGAAGACAGAGCTGGAAGAAGCAAAGCCCAAGGCGGCATCGCCGACCAGAAGCAGAGGAACTATTCCCGCTGCCGACGCTGGGTGGCGGTGTTGACCATGAACCGGCAGCTTCCTCTGCCCGCCCCGGCGCTGCAGCACTGGTACACAAAAACAGCCGACAGAGCTGCTCGGGAACGGCAGAGGGGAACGCAGCCGGTCTGCTCGGGAGCTTGCAGAAGCCCTTCGCCCTACATTTCTGACAAACACTGCTCTCCCTGGGACGCTGATTCCAAATGCCGGCAACCCGGGGGGACACTGTCTTGCTTTTGGGGAGAGGAATGGCGTGGAACGGGAGACGGAGCGGAGGCAGCCTCAGGCAAGTGATCTTGTTCCTTCTGTGCGTTTGCGTGTGGCAGAGCGGGGCCGAAAGCCTCCGCTATTCTCTGGCGGAGGAGATGGAGAGGGACTCCTTTGTGGGCAATATTGCCCAGGACCTGGGGCTTACTCCGAGCCAGCTGGCAGCTCGCAAGGCGCGCGTTGTGTCCGAGGGGAATGAGCAGTTTTTCCGCCTCAACCCGAGCACCGGAGTGCTGACGGCCAAGGAGTCTCTGGACCGAGAGGAGATCTGTCCTCAGAGCGAGACCTGCACGCTCTTCTTTACTCTCATTTTTGACAATCCATTGCAGCTGATCCGAGGGGAGGTGGAGGTTGTTGACGGGAACGACAACTCCCCTGTGTTCCCGGAGAAGGAAATGATTTTAGAGATTCTAGAAACAACATCTCCTGGGTCGCGTTTCCCTCTAAAACGAGCCCGTGACAAGGACGTGGGTACCTATGGTTTGCAGAACTACAGTCTCGAGACCAATTCACATTTCTCCATTGATGTGAAAGTACGGGATGATGGAGCGAAATACCCGGAGCTCGTTCTGCAACGGCAACTGGACCGAGAAGACCATACAGAGATGAATGTACTTCTGACCGCCACCGATGGGGGTTCGCCACCGAGGTCAGGCACAGCTCAAGTCCGGATCGTGGTGCTGGATGCCAATGACAACACCCCAGTGTTCACTCGGGAAGTCTATGAAGTGCGTCTACCTGAGAACAGTCCCCCGGGGCAGCTGGTGGAGAGAATCGCAGCCACAGATCCCGACGAAGGGTCCTACGGGAAAGTGCATTATGCCTTCACCGAGACATCAGAAGGGTTTCAGCAGCTCTTCGATCTGAACCCTGACACGGGGGAGATTCGGGTGACAGGAAAAACTAGACTATGAGGAAATGAAAAAACACGAGATGATAGTGAAAGCTACAGACGGTGGAGGATTATTTGCTCATTGCAAAGTGAAGGTGGAGGTCGTGGACGTGAACGACAATGCCCCGGAGATACAGCTGACCTCACACACTGCCTCCATTCCCGAGGACGCCCCGCCACGCACACTGGTGGCCCTTTTCAGTGTGCGGGACCGCGACGCCGGCGACAACGGCAGGACAGAGTGCACCATCGATGGGGACTTGCCCTTCACTCTCACCCCCACCTTCGGCAATTACTACGAGCTCAGAACCAACGCGGCGCTGGACAGGGGAGACGACGGCAGAGTATAACATCAGCATCCGAGCCACGGACTGGGGCCCGCGGCGGCTGAGCTCTCGGGAGAGCCTGTGGGTGCAGGTGTCGGACGTGAACGACAACGCCCCCGCCTTCAGCCAGGAGCTCTACAGCATGTGGGTGAGGGAGAACAACAGCCCCATGGTGCGCATCGGCAGCGTGCAGGCGAGGGACGCGGACGCGGGCAGCAACGCGCGCGTGCAGTACGCGCTGGTGCGTGAGGAGGGCCAGGAGCAGCCGTCGGTGTCGGTGAGCTCGGAGAGCGGCGAGGTGTACGTGGTGCGCTCGCTGGACTACGAGCGGGTGCGCGCCTTGGAGGTGTGGGTGACGGCGGCCGACGGCGGCTCGCCGGCGCTGAGCGCGCGGGCGCTGCTGCGCGTGCTGGTGCGCGACGAGAACGACAACGCGCCGGTGGTGCTGCACCCGCGGCCGAGAGCGGCGCGGGCGCGGGCGAGCTGGTGCCGCGCTGGGCGCCGGCAGGCTACCTGGTGGCCAAGGTGGTGGCGGTGGACGCGGACGCGGGGCAGAACGCCTGGCTCTCCTACGAGCTGGCCAAGGCGACGGAGCCGGGGCTCTTCCGCCTCGGGCTGCACAGCGGCGAGCTGCGCACGGCGCGGGCCGTGGCCGAGCGCGACGCGCCCCGACACAGGCTCGTCGTGCTCGTGCGGGACCGCGGCCAGCCGCCGCGCTCCGCCAGCGCCACCCTCGCCATCGCCCTGCTCCACGACTTCTCCGACGCCCACCTGCGCCTCAGCCACGACGCGCCGCCCGACGAGCCCGACGACACGCTCACTCTCTACCTCATCGTCTGCCTGGCCTGCGTCTCCGCGCTCTGCCTGGCCACCGGCCTGGCCGCCTTGCTCATCAAGCTGCGGCGGGACAGGCAGAGACAGGCTGAGCCCTTGCCCACCTTCCCGACGGCTGTCGCCGACAGCGATGCAGGTTCCCTTCCCCGCAGCCTTGTGTACGACGTGTGCTTGGCCACGGGCACCCTGAGCAGCGACTTTCACTTCCTCGGTCCTCTCTTGCCCTACTTCCCTGCTGGTATGCCCCCCGGCACTGCCCCACAGCGGAGCTCCGTGTGTTCTCAATGGGCGTCTAACCTCGTGGAAGGAGACGACTGTGCCGCGCAGGTGAGGAACCGGAGCGGGTGAAGGCGAGGGAGAAGCAGGGAGGTTTCCACGCGAGGTCGGTGTTTTTCCCTGACAGAAGGATGCAGTTGGGCACGAGGTGGGGAGGGTACAGGGGGTCTCTTAGCAGCTGCCAGACACCCTGCCATGAGGGTCCAGCACTGTTCAATTGCTCTCCATGTGCTTTTTAACCCACCCCTCTGCTTCTAGCCTCATATCCTGTATTCACCTGATATTGATTGTTTTCTCTCACCACTAACTGAAGCTGATGAGATTTGAAGAGATGATAAATGGTTTTGTGGATGTTTGAGCTACAATACTGACTCCTGTCCATGCACTGAGTAGAGCTCCCAGGGTTAGAGTGTGGGGACGACATCACTCCCTGGATTACTTCTAGAGACAGCAGCGTTAATCCTCACCCGTGTCAGCCAGGACCGGGGCTATCATGTTGCAAAACAATGTCATGTGGTTGACTGCCTGACTGCGCTGGTGTCAGCAGGTTGTGCATGGTGCTACCAGCGCTCATCCTGCGAGGAAGGTGGCAGTGCTGAGCTCATAATGTGCTGAGCTGACCTAGTGTTATAGTCCACAGAGGAGGCTTCCTCTCCCATTAAATTCCTGTAGAATTTTGTGTCTTCTAGAAACAGTATTGGTGACATTGGCACCATCCTAGTCCCTTCCTGACCCAGCCAGGTGGTCCTGGACAGTGCTAGCATTCCTTTTTCCAGTACTTCTGGAATCTCAAAGGAAGTCATATCTGAGACCTTCATTATACTCTGGCTCCACAAAAATCATGAGGGAGAGAAGAGATGGTACTGAATCAGCTCCTGCTCTCTCTCTCTCTCTCCAGTCAATGAATGTATTTGGGGATGAAGGCACACAAATAATATCTTACACTCACCCCACTATATTAAATTTCTATACTAAATTACCCTCTGACTTTAAAAGGGCTCACAGCAGTGCCTCTGCGATGTCAACAGTGGAGGATAGTTTCTGACTTTTGGTTTTCCCCTGTTCAGGGTGGGCAGCTCAGCGCCTGATCCAACCTTCTCTTTGGTCCTGGGTAGAGTAGACTGGTGTCAAACACACAGCGATGTCAGGCATTCTCTCTAAGCTTCTTGCTGATGCCTGTTGAGCTTCCACACCCAATGACAGCCTCTCTTATCTCTCCTTTGTAGGGCAGATCTCCCCATCCTGAGGACACAGGACCCAGATCTGCTGAAGCAGCTTGTGCTGCAGATGGTGGGATGGAGTTAAATACCAGTTCTGATCAAAACCCTTGGCTCACCCATCAGTAAGTGAGGACAAGGACCCAAAGACCAGCTTGTCTGTCCTCACTGGTTAACATCCTGACAGGGAAAAGAGAATGAAGAGATGAAATACCCACCAAAATGTACCAGGGAGGTACAAATGTCCTGTGTGCAAGAACTGCTCCTCTCTCCTCTTGAGCAGAGCTTTATTCATGTGTGTGTTTTGTAATTGTGACATCGATGGAGGATAAGGACTGTGTTGCATGCTGATTACACTGAGACCATGTATGTTCATGAGACTTGTCTTCCTTCTGAATCTTAAGGCAAATACTGAAAACTGGAAGAAGGTTTTTAAGGTAACTTTCTCCTACACCATATTTTCTGTGTTTTGTTTTGGGTTTTGTATGGCTCTGTAACAGTATCTTAATATTCTGAGGTCTGGTTGATCCGATGCAAATAGATCTTCAGCAGAATTCAGTGGTGCTTGCAAAGGTGTGGCTTAATAACAGGCAGAAGTTGGTTACATTACAAACAGATGACACTGATATATTTTGCCTCTTTGACCAAGAATGGACCTTGAGCAATGTTGCTTTTTTGTTTTGCAATGTGAGGTTGAAACACACACTTCTAGATCTTGGTGTATAAGACCTTACCGTATCATTTGAGGTTTTGCAGTAAAATAGCCTAAAAAGTTTGCACCCAGTGTAATGCAGTGTAGAGTATAGGACATCAAGAGGCTTTCTCTTTGCCTTTCATTACCCAAAAATGATCTATACAGCCTGTGATATTTGTTGTGGCTCACACATTTGTAAGAGTCAAAATGCCTGATAACAGAAACCAATAAATCTACTTGGATCTACCTTGGGTGTGTGTTGTCTTGGAGATCACTGCTCCACAAAACTGATGAGGAAATACCCACCATGAAATCAGGATTTGGGGAACAATTCCATTCCTTTGTGTGGATTTTTTGCAAGAAAAATGAGAGTGACCTGGAAGTAGACCACTCTCAGAAGGCTGAGTGAGATGGAATGGGCATTTCTGAGACAAGCTGAAGCCTGAGAGATGCTGCCCTCAGCCTCTTTGTGAGGGCTCCAAGACTGAGATATTGTGAATCAGGGGAAGAATCTCAGTCAGTTCCATAAACCTGCCTTGAAATTCCTGCAAGAACTACATCCATTCCTACAAGGAATGACAACTACTGCTGTGGTTCATGCACCAGCTCACTCTGGATGCTGGACACCTGAAACCATGCAAAGCTGTTTAGCTTAACAAAATAAAACCTGTTTTCTTCATATGCATAAACAGATCAAGATGTTAGTGAGCAATGAGGTCATCTCTCAGCCTCTTTTTCTCCAAACCAGACAAACTCAAATCCTTAGCTGCCCCTCCTGGGACGTTGCTTCCAGCCCTCTCACCAGATTTGTCGCCCTCCTCTGAAAGCATTCTGGAACCTTCACATCCCTTTTAAATTGTTGTTTGCAGAACTGCACACAGTACTCAAGGTGAAGCCACAAAAGTGTCAAATCCAGCAGGATAATCATCACTTTTGACTGGCTGGGTAGGTTCCATTTGATGTTCACCAGGATGTCATTTGCCCTCTTTGCTACCAGGGCTCACCACTGACAAGTCTTGGGCCTGCTCACAATCAGCACCTCCAGATTCATTTCTTTAGGGCTGCTTTCAAGCCTCTTCTCTCCACATTGAGATTTGTGCCCAGTGTTACTCCATGCCAGGTGCAGAGTCTGGCACTTGGACTTGTTACTTTTCATGTCATTGATGATTCTTCAGTGCTCTGAGCTACTGAGATCCCTTTGCAAGGCCACTTTTCCTCTAAGGGAGTCAACAGCACCTCCCACTTTGGTATCATCAGCAAAGTTGCTGATGGTGCATTCAACTGCTTCATCCAAATTACTGATATATGTATGGAATGGAACTGGTCATAGAACCTGAAGAACACCACCAGTTACTAGTTACAAACCAGATGTAGTCCTATTCACTACCACACTTTAAGACTTGCACTTCATACAGTCCTTCATCAAGCACACCATGAACCTTCTCATCTCACATCTGGACATCATGTCCAGAAGGATGCTGTGAGGAACAATATCAAATTAGCCAAACAGGACTTTGCCTTTCCCTTGTACCCAGCATGACCTTCTCCATAATGTTTTCAGGATCTGAGGTCAGGCTAACAGGCTGTAGTTTCCTGGGTCTTCTCCTCCTGTAAATTGGAAGAACATTGGCTAGTTTCCAGTCAGCAGGAACATCTCCAGACTGGTAGATCATGGAGAGGCTCCTCCTGTAACATCTGCTGGCACTTTCCATAGACTGAGATGAATCCCATACATTGGGATGAATCCCATCAGGCCCCATGGACTAGCAGACATTCAGTCGATGCAACTGATCCTGTATAACTGTAGTGCTCACAAATGGAAAGTCACTGTTCCCACACTCATGGTGCTCTGACTCAGTGCAGTGGACAGCCAAAGGTCAATCAGTATTATTTAAAGACTGAGGAAAACAAAAGGGTTGAACACATCCACCTCTTCTTCATCCCTGTCAGTGAAGTGACCATCTTCAAAAAGTGCCACTCTAATGTATGTTCAGACTTGCTCTTGCTAATGACTTCAAAAAGACTATGATCTCCATCTACCTGCAAAGCTTGACCTTGCCTCCAGAGATGAAAAAATTCCTTTTCCTGTTGAGCATCATGAGTTGTTCCCTGTTCAATCAAGCTGAGCTTCTAACCCCTCCACTTGAAGAGTGGAATAGCCTGATAATAGACTGGAACTGCACAGAGCTGTGAGAACATGATCATTGCCTTTGGGTGAACTGCAAGGAAAATCTGTAAGTCACAGATTCAAGATTCATTTGGAAAAGGGCATTTAATTTTGTTGTGTATGTGGTTCCTGAATTCAGATACTTCTTGATGGCTATGAAGAGTTGTCTTGATATGATTTGCTGGGTTTCTGTCAGAACATTTGCATTCTCTTTTTCCTCCTTTTTCCTTCTGAGCTCTGAACTGGGTTCAAGCCTTGTTTTACCTGTTTGTCTTCAGAAGGACTGTTGTCCCATGTGTAATAATGGATTGTTTGAATGCAGGCATGTGGCACAGAAAATTGGGAAACCCTCACGCTGTGGTGTTCTGCAGGTCCAAAGTGTAACCTTGGAAATTGGGATCCCCTTGTGTGTGAAAGCAAAATGAAGAGAACAGCTGAAGGCCCTGTGTGGACACAGTGGTATTTGTAGAGATGTTGTTTCTGGGAGAGCTCTGTGAACATTCTGAAAAGGGTGGGAGTTTTATCCTCCTGCTGTCCATTGGTCTAGGTAAGGGTGAGCAGGTCCATTCCTTCAGGTTGGAGATGAGTCCTGTAGTGCATTTGGGACAGTTATTGGGGAGCTGGAAATTGTTGACACACGTGAGCACTGAGAGGGGCCTTGAGTATGCAAGGATCTCTGCAAAAGAGTGAGATGGGACAAGAGAGTTTTGCAACTCTCCTGACAGCTCCAGCTGTTGATGGCAAATGTAAGCATGTTATGGGGAGAGTCCAAGAAAACACTCTCAATAAATTGCAAGGTTCAGGCTGGACCATCATGCTTTCTAAACTCCTTGTCAGATTAGAGACTGGGAGTGACTGAACACAGTCTTCACCCCCCGAATGTGAAGAGTTCAGACCGCAGGCAATGCCACAGTATTGTTTCATTTCAACCTAAAATGGGCTCATCCCTCCCTTGACAAACCCCCCTCACTTATTTCCCTGTGACTTTAAGGCTTCACAGTCTCTCACAGGAGCTGTTCATCTGCCTGTGCATGCAACATGCACGTTCTGCTTGCACAATCAGCTTTTAAAGTAGCTATTCTTCATCTAGGATGAATGGAGAAACATCTTTTGAGTTTTGTGTACTCACGTATTTCCTTATCCTCTCACCTTATCTGGGAGGCACCTGGGACTCATCCCTCTTCAGAGGACTTCAGAAGGAATGGTTTCTCTCTTTCATTTTATGTATTTCCCTTGAATGAGATGTGTAGTCAAATTTATAGTAGTGTTTTGCAAGACCCCCAGTACTTACCTATTTCAGCTAAAAAAGATTCAAGTGAAGCTGGGTTTCAGTTTGTGGATTGAAGCTTCCTCTCTCCAGCCTCATGCTAAGCAGTCACTCGTGCCAAGTTAAACAAAACAGTTTGATCTAATTTGTAGGGATCACAAAATTAATTCTAATACTGTACACTTCCTTTTCATTTCCAGCAATCCCCTCTTTGCCCTAACCAGCAGACCTGATATTATTTTAAGTGGAATTGTATCCTACACATTCTGGTTTCTAGGAGTTAGACTGGCTTTGAACACTTCCGTGTGCATTTCCCAGAGGTTGACACCGGCTGGCCAGAAGCAGTTGCAATCTAAATCGGTTCCCATTACCGGTGATGAGTGCCTGACCTGGGGTTTTCTTCTGCTTGCTATTTACATGATCCTGGTTCTACCAGGTTCTCCAGTTCGTTCTCTCCTGCCACCCCAGTTTCCCCACGATTTTCCTCTTGACTGACTTTAATCTTGCCTCTAAAAACTTCATATAAGCTTTGCCCATTCCTAGAACCTCACTAAACATCTCATAATCACTTTACTCCTTCCAATGAGACCCTTTCTGATCATCCAAGATTAAATTTACTCTTGTAATATATAAAGTTTCTGTTTGAATCTCTAGGATTATACACTTCAAAGATTCCCCTAATGGCCCACACATTGGTGACGTCAGATCCTTCCTCTTTGCTACTGTTCACATTAGATCACACACTTTAGCTATGTAGTGCCTGGTCTTAAATTTATAACTTCCACTAGTTGCCCCTGGTATGATATAGCAGTTGGCCTCGTGTCCCTACAGAAGTACAGGAGTTCAGGAACGACCTCTGAGGAGCAGCAGACACTCTTATCAATTCAGAATATAAAACATGTTTACATTTGGCCTCTTTTCAGCAATGTTTAAAACCAGAATTAGGGTGATGTAGCCTAGAAACAGCATTAATATTCTCCTGTGATGCTGACTGCGGGTGATGGTGAACACTTCGCGCTGGGTACTTTTTCGGGGCACCATCCTTTTGGTTTCCTTTTGGCAAGGAGAGAGCAGCTGAAAGCAATAAAGCCCAAGGCACCAGCGCCGACCAGAAACAGAGGAACCATTCCCGCTGCCGACGCTGGGTGGCGGTGTTGACCACGGACCGGCAGCTTCCTCTGCCCGCCCCGCCTCGGCAGCACCGGCACACAAAAACAGCCGACAGAGCTGCCCGGGAACGGGAGCGGGGAACGCAGCCGGGCTGCTCGGAGGCTTGCCGGAGCCCTTCGCCTTCATTCCTGACAAACACTGCTCCGCCTGAGACGCTGATTGCAAATGCCGGGAAGCAGGGAGGACGCTGTCTGGCTTTTGGGAAGAGGAATGGCGTGGAACGGGAGACGGAGCGGAGGCAGCCTCAGGCAAGTGATCTTGTTCCTTCTGTGCGTTTGCGTGTGGCAGAGCGGGGCCGAAAGCCTCCGCTATTCTCTGGAGGAGGAGATGGAGAGGGACTCCTTTGTGGGCAATATTGCCCAGGACCTGGGGCTTACCCCGAGCCAGCTGACAGCTCGCAAGGCGCGCGTTGTGTCCGAGGGGAACGAGCAGCTTTTCCGCCTCAACCCGAGCACCGGCGTGCTGACGGCCAAGGAATCTCTGGACCGAGAGGAGATCTGTCCTCAGAGCGAGACCTGTACGCTCTTCTTTAAGGTGTTCTTTGACAACCCATTGCAGCTGATCCGAGGGGAGGTGGAGATTCTTGACGTGAATGACAACTCCCCTGTGTTCCCGGAGAAGGAAATGGTTTTCGAGATCCCTGAAACAACATCTCCAGGTTTCCGTTTTCCTCTTGAAAGTGCCCAGGATGCCGATGTGGGTAGCAACGGCTTGCAGAACTACAGTCTCACGTCCAATTCGCATTTGTCGCTCGCCCTTTATACAGAGAAAGATGGATCCGTTAATGCCGAGCTCCTCCTAGAGAGGCAGCTGGACCGAGAAGAGCAACCGGAGTTAAAGTTACTCCTCACCGCTACCGACGGAGGTTCGCCTCGCAGATCGGGCACGGCTCAGATCCGGATCGTGGTGCTGGATGCCAATGACAACACCCCAGTGTTCACTCGGGCGGTCTATGAAGTGCGCCTGGCCGAGAATAGTCCCACGGGGCAGTTGGTAGTCAGAGTGGCAGCCAAGGATCCCGACGAAGGGTCTAATGGGAAAGTGCAGTACGCCTTAACCCAGATATCAAAGGGGTCCCGACAGATTTTCGATCTGAACCCTGACACGGGGGAGATTCGGGTGACAGGAAAATTGGACTTTGAGGAAATGAAAAAACACGAGATGATGGTGAAAGCCACTGATGGAGGAGGACTCTTTGCACGTTGCAAAGTGCTGGTGGAGGTGGTGGACGTGAACGACAACGTCCCGGAGATACAGCTGACCTCTCACACCGCCTCCATTCCCGAGGACGCTCCGTTACGCACTGTGGTGGCCCTCTTCAGCGTGCGGGACCGGGATTCCGGCGACAACGGCAGGACAGAGTGCACCATCGATGAGGACTTGCCCTTCACTCTCACCCCCACCTTCGATAATTACTACGAGCTCAGAACCAACGCGGCGCTGGACAGGGAGACGACGGCAGAGTATAACATCAGCATCCGAGCCACGGACTGGGGCCCGCGGCGGCTGAGCTCTCGGGAGAGCCTGTGGGTGCAGGTGTCGGACGTGAACGACAACGCCCCCGCCTTCAGCCAGGAGCTCTACAGCATGTGGGTGAGGGAGAACAACAGCCCCATGGTGCGCATCGGCAGCGTGCAGGCGAGGGACGCGGACGCGGGCAGCAACGCGCGCGTGCAGTACGCGCTGGTGCGTGAGGAGGGCCAGGAGCAGCCGTCGGTGTCGGTGAGCTCGGAGAGCGGCGAGGTGTACGTGGTGCGCTCGCTGGACTACGAGCGGGTGCGCGCCTTGGAGGTGTGGGTGACGGCGGCCGACGGCGGCTCGCCGGCGCTGAGCGCGCGGGCGCTGCTGCGCGTGCTGGTGCGCGACGAGAACGACAACGCGCCGGTGGTGCTGCACCCGGCGGCCGAGAGCGGCGCGGGCGCGGGCGAGCTGGTGCCGCGCTGGGCGCCGGCAGGCTACCTGGTGGCCAAGGTGGTGGCGGTGGACGCGGACGCGGGGCAGAACGCCTGGCTCTCCTACGAGCTGGCCAAGGCGACGGAGCCGGGGCTCTTCCGCCTCGGGCTGCACAGCGGCGAGCTGCGCACGGCGCGGGCCGTGGCCGAGCGCGACGCGCCCCGACACAGGCTCGTCGTGCTCGTGCGAGACCGCGGCCAGCCGCCGCGCTCCGCCAGCGCCACCCTCGCCATCGCCCTGCTCCACGACTTCTCCGACGCCCACCTGCGCCTCAGCCACGACGCGCCGCCCACCGAGCCCGACCACACGCTCACTCTCTACCTCATCATCTGCCTGGCCTGCGTCTCCGCGCTCTGCCTGGCCACCGGCCTGGCCGCCCTGCTCATCAAGCTGCGGCGGGACAGGCAGAGACAGGCCGAGCCCTTGCCCACCTTCCCGACGGCTGTCGCCGAGAGTGATGCAGGTTCCCTTCCCCGCAGCCTTGTCTACGACGTGTGCTTGGCCACCGGCACCCTGAGCAGCGACTTTCACTTCCTCGGTCCACTCTTGCCCTGCTTCCCCGCTGGGATTTCCTCCGGCACAGGCCCTCAGCGGAGTTCTCTGTGTGTGCAAGAGGCCTCCAACCTCGGTGAAGGAAGCAACTCTGCTGCACAGGTGAGGGACCGGAGCGGGCTGTGCTGAGGGGGAAGCAGGGAGGGGGCTGCGCGTATTGGTGTTTCCCCCATGGCACTATGACTCTCGATGCTGCAATATTGGCGCAAAGTGATCCAATGTTGCATCGAGATGTTCTCGTTGCAGCAGGCTGGCACCCCCCTCGAGGGTGAGGCTCAGCTCATCTTCTCTCCACGTGCTTTTTTAACTCTGCCCCTCTGCATCCTATTTTATGTCCTGAGATATCTTTTTTTGTCTCACCACAATAGGAGTGAGTTGAAACTTGAGGGTTATGACTGTGAGCCACTTTAGTGCATCTTATCTGTGCTCTGAATAGAGCTCTTGCTCTTCTGTTGGTTTTAGCAGTTTCCAGGGATCCATTTGGCACTTCACAACCCATTTTGATCCATGATAATAATACAATAATACAATACACCAGGTTGGAAGAGACCTTCAAGATCATCACGTCCAACCCATCAACCAATCCAACCCACCTAAATACAATACAGTACAATACAGTACAATACAAACCCACATAAACAACAATTAAAAAACTAAACCGTGGCACCAAACACCCCCATCAAGCCTCTTCTTGAACACCATTTACTATGAAACACCATTTACTATCTGTCAGATAGAGGTTTCATTTGGGGCTCTAGCTGTATTCAGTTACCCTCTGTGACTCAAAAAGGGTTCACAGCAGAGTCTTTGTGATGTCCATGGTGGAGGATGGTTTCTGGCTTTAGAATTTCATCCATTTTGGTGAGAGACCTGGCATGTGGTCTAAAGTCCTCTTTAGCTCTGGGTAGAGAAGGGTGGTGTCACACATGCAGTGCTGTCAGAAATGCTCTCTAAGCTTCCTGCTGATGCCTGCTAACCTTTCACAGCCAAATCACAACCTTTCCTCTCTGTTCTTTGCAGGCTCCCCTCTCTGAAGACACAGGTCCCAGGCCTCTTGAAGCAGCTTGTCCTGCAAACAGGGGGATGGACCTAAATATCAGTTCTGATCAAAACCCTTGGCTCACTCATCAGTAATTGAGAAGACAAGATTGTCTTTCTGTTTGTCCTCAGTGGTTTATATCCTCACAGGGAAAAGAGGAAAAAGAGAGCAAATATCCACTAAAAAAAATCACTGGACAGGTACAAGTCTTCTCACAGAGAGCAAAACCTCTCTCCTCTTGAGTAGTACTTTATTCATGTAAGTACTTTACTATCATGACATGGACAGAGGATGAGGACTGTGTTGCATGCTGATTACATTAAGACTTGAAGAATGTTTGTGGGACTGCTCCTGCATCTGAATCTTAAGGGAAATATTGAAAACTGGAAGAGATCTTTGAGGTAACTTTCTCCTACATCCTATTTCCTCTGTCTTGTCTTGGATTTTGTATGTCTCTGCTACAATGTCTTAGTTGTCTGCAGTCTGGTCAATCCCACACAAACAGATCTTCATCAGAGTTCAGTGGGGCTTGCAAAGGAATTGCTTAATAACAAGCAGAAGCTGATTACATTAGAAACAGATTAAATGGACACCCTCTCCTGCCTGAGCAGGAGTTTACAGGTTCTCTGGACTCTAAAGAGTGGGCTTTGAGCAACATACAGTGGTGGGATTTTTTTTTCATAACATGAAGCTGGAATGAACATTTCAAACTTGTAGCATAATGTCATACAGAATTAAAGCACAGCTTGTAGTCTAGCAGCATAACTGGCTAAAACGTTTACAGTGATCTTAAGGCACTGTAGGGCATCAGGAAGCTTTCTGTTTTCCTTTCATTAATCAGTAATGGTCTATAAAGTGATGTGATATTTCCTTGTAAGTGTGAAATGCCTGATAAGGGGGCGGGGGTTGTGATAAAATAAACCTACTTAGACCTCCTTTGGCTGAGTGTGCTGTCTGGGAGATCATTTGCATCACGGTCATTTAAGAGAAACTTGCCTCTGCAAGAGCAGGATTTTGGGAACAAATCTGTGCCTTTGGAGTGGAATTTATGGAAGGAAAAACAAAGGAACTTGGAAATAGGCCAGTCTCAAAAATCAGAGCAAACTGGAGGGCTCCCAGCCTAAGAGATTGTGAATTAGGGCAACAATCTTGGTCTGTTCCAGAAACTCATGATCATTGCTGTGCTTCATGGACCAAATCGCTCTGGACACCTGTCACCACGTGCAGCTTGTTCGCCTAAACAGCCTAAAAGCTTCATGTGTACAAAGAGACAAAGAGATCTGTATTTCTGTCTGAGCCTGGACCAGCAGCTCCATCCAGCTCACAGTGGCAGGTCGCTTTGCTGCTACCCAGGATTGCTTCCCACGGAGAATCCCCAGACGGATGCTGTCTGCAGGCCCTAGATGGCAACTGCAAGGCCAGTGCTTTCTGCTTTCCTCTCCTGTCACTTACTCAAGATCAGCTTCATATTGGGTTCGGTTTTCAGTGAGTTCAAGTTCCCAAAGCCTATCTTTCCAGCCCCCTACCACACCACTGTGCCATGGTTGAGGGCACCAACGATGAACAAGATTTCCACTGCAGCTGCATCACCACGGAAGATGTGGCATCAGACAATCCTGGGAGGCTCTCCGTGGAACAGCTGAATAGTCTTTGCTTTCACTAGCATCAAGACAGCACAACCAGAGGCTTTGTGCCTCGTGACAAGACAGACAGACAGGCTACAACATGAGGCAACTGTTCTTCCAGAGCAAATCAGCATTTGCAAATCTTGTTACCATTTTCCCACACATTCTGTAAGAGGAAAGTTGTCTTGCCTGCCAAAACTAAACCAAACCAAACAAAAAAACCCAACCAACAACAACACACACAAACAAACAAACAAAAAAAAACCCAAGAAAACCCCCATCAAATGAAGAGCTCCTCTCCTCAGCCAATTATATGCTTCAGCCCTGTTACATCTGTTTCTGCAGTGGTCCAAGAATGAGGTCATATCTGAGGCGCCAGATAAGTTCTTCTGTCACTTGCTGTCCAGCCAAGACTGTGGACCTCTTGTCCTGTGCTGTGATGCAATGACAAGGTAGAACAGACAATCTCATGCTCATGGCCCTCATCTCAGGTCAGGAAAGCAAGGAAGCTGTGAGTACTCTGTGTGAAAGTGAACTAAAGAGAACAGCTGAAGGCCTTGTGTGGAGACAGTGGTCTTTGTAGAGATGTTTCTGGGAAAGCTCTGTGGACATTCTGAAAGGGGTGGGAGTTTTTTCCTCCTGTTGTGCCTTGTCTGAGGTGAGGGTGAGCAGATACATTCCTTCAGTGTGGGAGCATGGATGACAGAGCATTCAGGAGCATTGTGGGGAGTAAGAAATTGCTGGCAGGACTCTGTGAGTTTTCTGAGCAGCAAGCTTCTGCCCCCCAAAGAGGGGCCTTGAGTACGCAAAGATCTCTGCAAAGCAGTGAGTTTGGAAGAGTGAGCTTTGCGACTCTCCCAACACCTCCATCTGCAGATGGCAAATGTAAGGACATTATGGGAGTGTCCAAGAAGATGATGCCAACAAAACACAAGGCTTAGACTGGACCCTATTGCTTTTTGAACTTCTCAGAGAGAAGCCCATGTGGGACTGGATCCAGACTTAGCCCCTCATGTTTAAGAAGAGTTTGGACCCCAGGTTATACCACATAGATGTTTTATTTCAGCCTGAACGAGACCCATCTCTGCCATCACAAAACCCCTTCACTTGTTTCCCTGTGCCCTTAAAGCCTCACAATCTCTTGCACAAGGTGTTCACATGCCTGTCCCTGCAACATGTATTGACTTCTGGTACAATCAGCTTATCTCTTGGATGTTCTTCATCTAGGATGACTGGAGAAACATCTTTTGCCTTTTGTTTACTCATGTAGTTTTCTCATCCTCCTGCATTATTTGGCAGATACCTGGGACTCTCCTTTCTCCTGAGGGCTTCACGTGGAATGTTTTCTCTCTTTAGAGGCCTTTTCCTTGAAGGAGAGTTTTGGTCCAGTTTATAGGGGTGCTGTGGAAAATTTCCAGTAAGTCTCCGTTTTTAACTAAGAAAATGTTAGATTAAAATTCAGTTACAATTTGTGTCCTGAGGCCTCCCCTCTCCAGTCTGTCATGCAAAGCAGTCACTCATGCTGAGCTAAGCAAAACAATTTTCCATTCATTCCATACTCTTGACTGATTTTAATCTTGACTCTGGAAACTTCATAATAAGCTTTGCCTACTCCTAGAGCCTTTCTAAACATTTCATAATCACTTTCCTCTTTCCAATCAGACCCTTTCTCGTCATCCAAGATCAAATTTACTGGTGTCATTTCCAAAGTTTCTGTTTGAACCTCTAGGATTTTACGCTTCATTGGTTCCTTTACTGTCCCATACATAGGTGGAGATAGATCCGTGCACTTCACTATTATTCACGTTAGCTCCTCTACTTTAGCGTTACTAGTATCTGGACTTGAATTTATGACTTCCCCTAGTTCCCTTTGGTATGATAAAGCAGTTGGCCGTGTGTCCTTAACAGAGGTAGAGCTGTTAAGCTTTGACCTCTGAGAAGGGGAGGATACTCCTCTCAATTAAGGACATAAACACCTTTTTAATTGAGCCTCTTTTTCCTGTAAACACTGTTACAGTTCTATTGTGGTGGTGAGCTCAGGTGATAGTAAAGATTTAGCTTGCGGATTTTTTCCCTGGTATCAGCTATTTGGCTATTGTTTATCACGAAGAGAGCAGCTGAAAGCAGTGAAGCCCAAGGCAGCAGCATCGGCCAGAAGCACAGGAACCGTTCCCGCTGCCGACGCTGGGTGGCGGTGTTGACCACGGACCGGCAGCTTCCTCTGCCCGCCCCGGCGCTGCAGCACCGGCACACAAAAACAGCCAACAGAGCTGCTCGGGAGCTGCGGAAAGGAGCGCAGCCGGGCTGCCCTGGGGCTCGCAGAAGCCATCCCTGACAAACACTGCTCTGCCTGGGACCCTGATTCCAAATGCCGGGAAGCCGGGAGGACGCTGTCTGGCTTTTGTGGAGAGGAATGGCGTGGAACGGGAGACGGAACGGAGGAAGCCTTAGGCAAGTGATCTTGTTCCTTCTGTGTGTTTGCGTGTGGCAGAGCGGGGCCGAAAGCCTCCGCTATTCTCTGGCGGAGGAGATGGAGAGGGACTCCTTTGTGGGCAATATTGCCCAGGACCTGGGGCTTGCTCCGAGCCAGCTGGCAGCTCGCAAGGCGCGCGTTGTGTCCGAGGGGAACGAGCAGCTTTTCCGCCTCAACCCGAGCACCGGCGTGCTGACGGCCAAGGAATCTCTGGACCGAGAGGAGATCTGTCCTCAGAGCGAGACCTGCACGCTCTTCTTTACTCTCTTTTTTGACAATCCGTTGGAGCTGATCCGAGGGGAGGTGGAGGTTCTTGACGTGAATGACAACTCCCCTGTGTTCCCGGAGAAGGAAATGGTTTTCGAGATCCCTGAAACAACATCTCCAGGTTTCCGTTTTCCTCTTGAAAGTGCCCAGGATGCCGATGTGGGTAGCAACGGCTTGCAGAACTACAGTCTCACTTCCAATTCGCATTTGTCGCTCGCCCTTTATACAGAGAAAGATGGATCCGTTAATGTCGAGCTCCTCCTAGAGAGGCAGCTGGACCGAGAAGAGCAACCGGAGTTAAAGTTACTCCTCACCGCCACCGATGGAGGTTCGCCTCGCAGATCGGGCACGGCTCAGATCCGGATCGTGGTGCTGGATGCCAATGACAACACCCCAGTGTTCACTCGGGCGGTCTATGAAGTGCGTCTGGCCGAGAATAGTCCCGCGGGGCAGTTGGTAGTCAGAGTGGCAGCCAAGGATCCCGACGAAGGGTCTAATGGGAAAGTGCAGTACGCCTTAACCCAGATATCAAAGGGGTCCCGACAGACTTTCGATCTGAACCCTGACACGGGGGAGATTCGGGTGGCAGGAAAATTGGACTTTGAGGAAATGAAAAAACACGAGATGATGGTGAAAGCCACTGATGGAGGAGGACTCTTTGCACATTGCAAAGTGCTGGTGGAGGTGGTGGACGTGAACGATAATGCCCCGGAGATACAGCTGACGTCTCACACCGCCTCCATTCCCGAGGACGCTCCGTTACGCACTGTGGTGGCCCTCTTCAGCGTGCGGGACCGGGATTCCGGCGACAACGGCAGGATAGAGTGCACCATCGATGGGGACTTGCCCTGCACTCTCACCCCCACCTTCGGCAATTTCTACGAGCTCAGAACCAACGCGGCGCTGGACAGGGAGACGACGGCAGAGTATAACATCAGCATCCGAGCCACGGACTGGGGCCCGCGGCGGCTGAGCTCTCGGGAGAGCCTGTGGGTGCAGGTGTCGGACGTGAACGACAACGCCCCCGCCTTCAGCCAGGAGCTCTACAGCATGTGGGTGAGGGAGAACAACAGCCCCATGGTGCGCATCGGCAGCGTGCAGGCGAGGGACGCGGACGCGGGCAGCAACGCGCGCGTGCAGTACGCGCTGGTGCGTGAGGAGGGCCAGGAGCAGCCGTCGGTGTCGGTGAGCTCGGAGAGCGGCGAGGTGTACGTGGTGCGCTCGCTGGACTACGAGCGGGTGCGCGCCTTGGAGGTGTGGGTGACGGCGGCCGACGGCGGCTCGCCGGCGCTGAGCGCGCGGGCGCTGCTGCGCGTGCTGGTGCGCGACGAGAACGACAACGCGCCGGTGGTGCTGCACCCGGCGGCCGAGAGCGGCGCGGGCGCGGGCGAGCTGGTGCCGCGCTGGGCGCCGGCAGGCTACCTGGTGGCCAAGGTGGTGGCGGTGGACGCGGACGCGGGGCAGAACGCCTGGCTCTCCTACGAGCTGGCCAAGGCGACGGAGCCGGGGCTCTTCCGCCTCGGGCTGCACAGCGGCGAGCTGCGCACGGCGCGGGCCGTGGCCGAGCGCGACGCGCCCCGACACAGGCTCGTCGTGCTCGTGCGAGACCGCGGCCAGCCGCCGCGCTCCGCCAGCGCCACCCTCGCCATCGCCCTGCTCCACGACTTCTCCGACGCCCACCTGCGCCTCAGCCACGACGCGCCGCCCGACGAGCCCGACCACACGCTCACTCTCTACCTCATCGTCTGCCTGGCCTGCGTCTCCGCGCTCTGCCTGGCCACCGGCCTGGCCGCCCTGCTCATCAAGCTGCGGCGGGACAGGCAGAGACAGGCCGAGCCCTTGCCCACCTTCCCGACGGCTGTCGCTGAGAGCGATGCGGGTTCCCTTCCCCGCAGCCTTGTCTACGACGTGTGCTTGGCCACCGGCACCCTGAGCAGCGACTTTCACTTCCTCGGTCCTCTCTTGCCCTGCTTCCCCGCTGGGATTCCCTCTGGTGTGGCCCTACAGCGGAGCTCCGTGTGCTCGCAAGAAGCGTCCAACCTCGGTGAAGGAAGCAACTCTGCTGCACAGGTGAGGGACAGGAACGAGCCATGATGAGCGTGGAGCGGGGAGGTGGTAGAGCCTGGGTGTTTTTTCTCCTGGCATAAGGCTTCTCCATGCTGCGGATTTGGTGCAGTGTGATACACTGAAGCAGGTGGACTGGAGGGTAGAGGAGGTTTGATAGCCACAGGCTGTATCAAGTTTGGGGCTCAGCTCATCTTCTTTCCAAGCACTTTTTAATCTCTCCTCTCTGCATCCCTTTTTATGTCCTGAGCTTTGTGTCTCACCATAAAAGGAGTCCACTGAAACACGAGATGATAATGAGGGTTATGGGGGTGTGAGCCACTATCTTGTCCCTATACTGAGTAGAGTTCTTAAGTATCCAGACCAAGAGTAACACCACCTCTTGTGAAACTGGTGCAGAGGGATTCAGTGAGGCAGCAGGAGGGGAGGTTAGACAACGTTCTCAGAACAGCTTGAGGGCAGTTGCCTGGAAGGTGGGACTCAGTTCAGCTGTTCTCCAAATGTATAGGTATTCTGACACTCTGCATACAGCTCAGTGTCCTCAATATTCACCTTAGATCAATTCTTTGCTTTCACCACAAACTTGAGGAAGTAATAAATGCCTTTATCAATGTATGAGCCACCTTAGTGGACTCTCTGCACACACAGCATAGAGCTCATAGGGATCCAGAGCAAGAATTAAACCTCTCCTTGACAGACCTTCTCCTGGAGGCAGCAGCTCTGGCAATGTAGTGGTCCTATCCTGCATCAACCAGGACTGGGTTGGACAGGGGTGTACCTGCACCACTGTTAGGAGACTGTGTGTGCTCTTGCCAAGGACAGTCCAGGGTGACAGTGGCAACACTGGAGTTAAGCTGATAAAACGCTGCAGGCCACAGAGATGAGTTCTTCTCCCATTAGATTCCTTTAGATATTGGTCTCCTGTAAGCAGTACTGGTGACACTGGCACCATTCCCTTCCTTTCCTGACCCAGCCAGGTGATCCTGGACCATACGAGGAATTCTATTTCCAGCAGAGCTGAGGTCATACAGAGTCACATCTGAGACCATCATTACCCTCTAGCTGTACAAAGAGCATGAGGAGATGGTCATTCGTCCTCTTCTCTTGGTTTTAGTAATTTCCAGGGATCTATTTGGCACTTCACATGGGTCCAGTTAATGAACATATAGATGTGGAGATGAAGACCGACAAACAGTATCATTTGGTCACCCCACAATCCATCATGATCCATAAAGAAGGAGCATTTGCTGTCTGTCAGAAAGAGGTTTCGCTTAAGGGCTCTTGCAATCATAAATTCCCCTCTGTGACTCATAAAGGTTTTGCAGCAGGGTCTTTGGGATGTCTGCAGTGGAGGACAGTTTCTGGTTTTAGATTTGCCCTGATCAGGTCAGAAACCCAGCAGCTGGCTATGGGTAGAGTAGACTGATGTCACACACACAGGGGTGTCAGACATGCCCTCTAAGCTTCATTCTGATGCCGTGTTATCCACTACACCAAATGATACATCCTTCTGTCTCTCCTTTGCAGGGCAGAGCTCCCCTCTCTGAAGGCACTGGTCCCACACTTGCTGAAGAAGCTTGTCCTGCAAACACTAGGGTAGAGCTGAATGTCAACTCTGACCAAAACCCTTGGCTCACCCATCAATAAGTACAGAGAAAGACAAGATTGTCTTCTCAGGCTAATGTCACACTGGGAAAACACGACAGAGAGAACAAACACCCACCAAAACAGCACCAGTGAGGTAAAAGTCTTCTCTGAGAGACACATAAACCCCTCTCCTCTTGAGAAGTGCTTTATTTGTGTAGCTATTGTGTACTTGTGACATGGATGTGAGGATGAGGACTGTCTTGCATGCTGATTACATCAAGACTGTATTTCTGTTATATTCCAGGTATCTTTTTCCTACATCACTTTTTCTCTGTATTTTGTCTCTAGTAGAGGGCTCTTTAACAATGTCTTGATTTTCTGCAGTCTGGTCAATCCCAGGCAAGCAGATATTCAGCAGAATTCAGTGGTGTTTCCAAAGTAATTCGTTAATAACAGGCAGAAGATTATTGCATTAGAAACAGCTGAAAATGGCACATTTGGCCTCTTTGACCAAGAATGGACTTTGAGCAATGTGTGCTTTTTTTGTTTTGTAATGTGAGGTAGAAATGGACATTTCAAGATCTTTTTGTGTTAAGTTAAGGTTTTGCAGTAAAATAGACTAAAAAGTTTGCAGGGAATGTAAGGTACCACAGAGTATAGGACATCAAGAGGCTTTCTCGTTGCCTTTCATTACCCAGCAATGATCAATCAATCCTGTGATATTTGCTGTTGCTCACACATTTGTAAGTCAAATACTTGATGACTGAAACCAATAAATCTGCTTGGATCTACCATGGGTGTGTGCTGTCTTGAAGATCACTCCTCACAGAAGCTGATGAGGAAATATCCACCCTGAGAGCAGGATTTTGGGAACAATTCCATTCCTTTGTGTGGACTTTTTGCAAGAGCAAACCAGACATAGAGCACTCTCAGAAGCTTGAGTGAGGCTCAGAAGGCATTTCTGAGACAAGCTGATGCTGCCTTCAGCCTCTCTGTGAGGGCTCCAGGACTGAGATGCTGTGAATCAGGGGAAGAATCTCAGTCAGTTCCATAAACCTGCCTTGAAATTCCTACAAGGTACAATAACCACTGCTGTGGTTCAGGCACCAGCTCACTCTGGATGCTGGACACCTGAAACCATGCAAAGCTGTTTAGCTTAACAAAATAAAACCTATTTTCTTCATATGCATAAACAGATCAAGATGTTAGTGAGCAATGAGGTCATCTCTCAGCCTCTTTTTCTCCAAACCAGACAAACTCAAATCCTTAGCTGCCCCTCCTGGGACGTTGCTTCCAGCCCTCTCACCAGATTTGTTGCCCTTCTCTGAAAGCATTCTGGAACCTTCACATCCCTTTTAAATTGTTGTTTGCAGAACTGCACACAGTACTCAAGGTGAAGCCACAAAAGTGTCAAATCCAGCAGGATAATCATCACTTTTGACTGGCTGGGTAGGTTCCATTTGATGTTCACCAGGATGTCATTTGCCCTCTTTGCTACCAGGGCTCACCACTGACAAGTCTTGGGCCTGCTCACAATCAGCACCTCCAGATTCATTTCTTTAGGGCTGCTTTCAAGCCTCTTCTCTCCACATTGAGACTTGTGCCCAGTGTTACTCCATGCCAGGTGCAGAGTCTGGCACTTGGACTTGTTACTTTTCATGTCATTGATGATTCTTCAGTGCTCTGAGCTGCTGAGATCCCTTTGCAAGTCCTATTTTCTGTTAAGGAATCAACAGTACTTCCCACTTTGGTATCATCAGCAAAGTTGCTGATGGTGCATTCAACTGCTGCATACAGATTATTATGTATGAAACCTAACTGGCCATAGAATGAGCCCTGTGGGCCACTGCCAGACACTAGTTGCCAACCAGGTGTAGTCCCGTTCACTACAACCCTTGAAGACCTCCACTTCAGACAGTCCTTCAATGATCAAGCCATGAATTTGGTCATCTCACAGTTGGATATCACATCCAAAATGATGCTGTGAGTGACAGCATCAAAAGCCTTATGAAAATCCAGAAAATCAGCATCCACAACTTTCCTTTAATCCAGTGGATAGTTATCAAGTAAGTTAAACAAGACTTTCCCTTTCAGTAGTTCCCAGCATGGTGGTGGTCTTAATGTTTTCAGGATGTGATGTCAGGCTAACAGGACTGTAGTTTCCTGGGCCTTCCCTCATGTGCTTGTTTTAAATGAGGAGAGCATTGGCTATTTTCCAGTCAGGAGGGACCTCCCCAGATTTCACAGGTCATTTGTAGATGGTGGTGAAGGTCTTGCTGTTACATCTGCTGCCACATTCCATACACCAGGATGAAACTCAGCAGGCCCCAGACTCAAGGACATTCAGGCAGTACAGATGGTCCTGTACATTTTCACTGTCCACAAGTGGAGAGTAGTGCTCTGACTCTGTGCAGAGGACAGCCCAAGGTCAATTAGTATTATTTAAAGAATGATGAAAAAAAAGACTGGATGCCTCCATTTCTTGACCATCCTCAAGAAGTAACAGTCTTTAGACTTCCTCTTTCTTTAGACTTTCTATGGACTTCTTCTTCCTAATGACTTTTAAAAGACCATGAAATCCAGCTCCACCACCTTCCTGTAAGACCTGACCTTGCTTCCACAGATTGTACAATTTCTTTTCCTCTTGTGTTCCATCACTTGTTCCCTGTTCAGCCAAACTGAGCTTCTGCCACATTTGCTTGACACAGTGGAATTGCCTGGTTGTAGGATGGCGCTGTACAGAGATGTGAAAACATGGTCATTGTCCTTGGGTGAATTGTAAGGAATCTCCAGAAGTCATTTCAAAGGACTTTGTCTGAAAATATCTTTGAGGATAGTTTGGAAAAGGGCATTTTAATTTTGGTCTATAAGTAGTTCCTGAAATCAGATGCTTCTTGATGAATGTGGAGAGTTTTGTCAGTATGAATTTGTGGGTCTGTCAGACCATTTGTCTTCTCCTATTTGTTCTTTCCCTCTTTGCTCTGTGAACTGTCTGGGAGGTGTTCAATAAAAGGACTGGATGTGGCATTTGAAGCATGGTTTAGTAGTCATGAGGTGTTGGGTGACAGATTGGACTTGATGATCTCTGAGGTCTTTTCCAACCTTATTGATTCTATGATAAAGCTTTGTCTTGCCTGTTCCTCTTCAGAAGAACTGGCACCACCTGTGTAATAATGGATTGATTGAACACAGGCATGTAACACAAGTATTGGGAAACCTTCATGCTGTGTTCTGTGGCAGTTCCAAAGTGCAACATTGGAAACTGGAATCCCCTTGTGTGTGAAAGTGAAATAAAGAGAACACTTGGAGGCCTTGTGTGGAGACAGAGGTCTTTGTAATGATGTTGTTTCTCAGGATGCTCTGTGAAGATTCTCAAAAGAGTGGGAGGGTTTTTTTCCTGATATCCCTTGTCTGAGGTGAGGGTGAGCAGGTCCATTCCTTCAGATTGGAGATGAGGTTTATAGTGGACAATCAGGACAGTCACAGGGAGAAGGGAATTGCTGTCAGGCCTCTGTGAGTCTTCTGACCACTGGGTTTCTCATACCTCTTGAGTGTTGAAGGATCTCCGCAAAGCAGTGAGATGGGAAGAGTGATATTTGCAACTCGCTCAGCATCTCCAGCAGCTGATGTCAAATGTAAGAATGTTGTGGGAAAGTCCAAGAAGACACTTCTGATAAATTACAAGGTTCAGACTGGATCCTTGTGCTCTTTAAATCTCTACTCAAAGAGGAGTCTGGTTGTGACTGGATCCTGTGTTAGCTCTCAATGAGAAGTTCAGACCATAAAGTATTCCACAGAGTTAATTTACTTCAACCTGTACTGGGCCCATCTCTCCTGTGAGAGCACACACTCACCCATTTCCCTGTGCCTTTAATGTCTCACAGTCCTATACATGAATAGTTCCTGTGCCTGTCCATGCAGCCTGCACAGACATCTCATACAACCAGCTTGTTTAGTAGCTGTTCTTAGTCTACAATGACTGGAGAAGCATCTTTCAGATTTTATCTACTTCGTCATCCTCCCATCTTAGTTGGAAGGAACCTGGGTTTGGTCCTGTTTATAGTACTGTTGAGAAAGACTCACAGTAGTTCCCCATTTAGACTAAACACAGTTTCAAGTGAAGGTCAGTTACAGGTTGCAGCCTGAGGCCTCATCTCTCCAGTCTCTCATACTAAGCACAGCAACTCCCACTGAGCTAAGCAAAACAAGATTCAATTCAACCTAATTTAAAGCAATCACAAAATTCACTCTAATGTTTGACAACTTAACTATTTCCATCCCCCAAAGTCTTCCCTTTGTTTTATTCAACGTACATGTATGCATTTCATGGAGGTCTCTGATGGCTCTTACAGGTGCAGTTGTGGTGTAATTCAGTCTCCAGGGTCAGTGATAACCATGGGAGTATTTTATCTGGTATCTGGCATGGAACCTGGTTCACACTGATAGGCTGGACCCTTGCTCTCCCCTTCCACCTCCATTTCCCCACTGTTGTTCCTCAGGTTCACTGCAGACCAAGTTTTATTCTGTCTTTAACAAGATAATCATAAGCGCTGCATGTTACCAGAACTCCATCAAGCATCTCAAAATCAGTTTGCTCTTTCCTATCAGGTCCTTTCTGATCTCTTATTTTGATTATTTCTTTGATTCCACTCATCGTTAAGAATGTTTCTCATTCATCCTCTTACATCAGGAGGTTCTGGTTAGGACCCTTAGCTCTCTTCTTCCACCTGTGGTTGCTCCTTTTAGGTCCACTTTCGACTGACTTTAATCTGGTTTCTAAAAACCTCATAATAAGCTTAACTGATTCTTAGAACCTCACTAAATATCTCTTAATTACTTTGTTCTTTCCAGACAGACCCTTTCTGGCAATCCAATATTAGCTTCATTTTCCCCTTACCCTTTAGAAAATTTATGGTTTAATGTAAAGTGTTTCAAGTCTGCTTCATTTGAGCGATGTGTAACAGCCAAATAGGGTGATGTATCCTGGGAACACGACTACAGTTCCCGTGTGAGGTCGGATGATGATGAACACTTTGCTTTTGGGATTTTTCCCTGGCACCAGACTTTTGGGTCCTCTTTTGCTCGGACAGGGCAGTTGGAAACAGGAGAGCCCAAGGCAGCAGAGCAAACATGAAGCAGAGGAACCATTCCCGCTGCCGACGCTGGGTGGCGATGTTGACCACGGACCGGCAGCTTCCTCTGCCCGCCCCGGCGCTGCAGCACCGGCACACAAAAACAGCCGACAGAGCTGCTCGGGAGGGGCGGAAAGGAACGCAGCCGGGCTGCTCACGGGCTTGTAGAAGCCATTCCTGACAAACCAGCTCTGCCTGTGACTCTGCTTGCAAATGCCGGCAAGCCGGGAGGATACTGTCTGGCTTCTGTGGAGAGCAATAGTGTGGAAGGGGAGAAGGAGCGGAGGAAGCCTCAGGCAAGTGATCTTGTTCCTTCTGTGCGTTTGCGTGTGGCAGAGCGGGGCCGAAAGCCTCCGCTATTCTTTGGCGGAGGAGATGGAGAGGGACTCCTTTGTGGGCAATATTGCCCAGGACCTGGGGCTTACCCCGAGCCAGCTGGCAGCTCGCAAGGCGCGCGTTGTGTCCGAGGGGAGCCATCAGCTTTTCCGCCTCAACCCGAGCACCGGAGTGCTGACGGCCAAGGAGTCTCTGGACCGAGAGGAGATCTGTCCTCAGAGCGAGACCTGTACGCTCTTTTTTACGCTCTTCTTTGACAGTCCTTTACAGCTGATCCAAGGGGAGGTGGAGGTTCTTGACGTGAACGACAACTCCCCTGTGTTCCCGGAGAAGGAGATGGTTTTAGACATTCCAGAAACGACACCTCCTGGGTTCAGGTTCCTTATGGAAAGCGCTTGGGACAAGGACGTGGGCACCAATAGTTTGCAGAACTACAGTCTCAGCTCCAATTCGTACTTTTCCCTCGCTCTTGGGGCAGGGAAAGATGGAATAAAATACCCAGAGCTTGTCTTAGATCAGCATCTGGACCGTGAAGAGCAGCCAAAGATCAGCTTGCTCCTCACTGCCACAGACGGGGGCTTGCCACCCAGATCAGGCACTACTTTGATATCGATCGTGGTGCTGGATGCCAATGACAACATGCCAGTCTTCAGCCGGGAGGTCTACGAAGTGCGCCTCGCTGAGAACAGCCCCTCGGGGCACCTGGTGGTCAGAGTCACAGCCACAGATCCCGACGACGGCTCCTATGGAAAACTGCAGTACACCTTCAGCCGGACATTGGAGGGCTCTCAGCATGTCTTTGAGCTGAACCCTGACACGGGGGAGATTCGGGTGACAGGAAGACTGGACTTCGAGGAAACAAAAAAACATGAGATGGTTGTGAAAGCCACCGACGGCGGGGGGTTGTTCACACAGTGTAAAGTGCTTGTGGAAGTCGTGGATGTAAACGATAACGCCCCAGAGATACAGCTGACCTCACACACTGCATCCATTCCCGAAGACGCCCCGCCACGCACTGTGGTGGCCCTCTTCAATGTACACGACAGGGACGCTGGTGACAACGGCAGGACAGAGTGCACCATCGAAGGGGACTTGCCCTTCACTCTCACACCCACCTTCGGCAATTTCTACGAGCTCAGAACCAACGCGGCGCTGGACAGGGAGACGACGGCAGAGTATAACATCAGCATCCGAGCCACGGACTGGGGCCCGCGGCGGCTGAGCTCTCGGGAGAGCCTGTGGGTGCAGGTGTCGGACGTGAACGACAACGCCCCCGCCTTCAGCCAGGAGCTCTACAGCATGTGGGTGAGGGAGAACAACAGCCCCATGGTGCGCATCGGCAGCGTGCAGGCGAGGGACGCGGACGCGGGCAGCAACGCGCGCGTGCAGTACGCGCTGGTGCGTGAGGAGGGCCAGGAGCAGCCGTCGGTGTCGGTGAGCTCGGAGAGCGGCGAGGTGTACGTGGTGCGCTCGCTGGACTACGAGCGGGTGCGCGCCTTGGAGGTGTGGGTGACGGCGGCCGACGGCGGCTCGCCGGCGCTGAGCGCGCGGGCGCTGCTGCGCGTGCTGGTGCGCGACGAGAACGACAACGCGCCGGTGGTGCTGCACCCGGCGGCCGAGAGCGGCGCGGGCGCGGGCGAGCTGGTGCCGCGCTGGGCGCCGGCAGGCTACCTGGTGGCCAAGGTGGTGGCGGTGGACGCGGACGCGGGGCAGAACGCCTGGCTCTCCTACGAGCTGGCCAAGGCGACGGAGCCGGGGCTCTTCCGCCTCGGGCTGCACAGCGGCGAGCTGCGCACGGCGCGGGCCGTGGCCGAGCGCGACGCGCCCCGACACAGGCTCGTCGTGCTCGTGCGAGACCGCGGCCAGCCGCCGCGCTCCGCCAGCGCCACCCTCGCCATCGCCCTGCTCCACGACTTCTCCGACGCCCACCTGCGCCTCAGCCACGACGCGCCGCCCGACGAGCCCGACGACACGCTCACTCTCTACCTCATCGTCTGCCTGGCCTGCGTCTCCGCGCTCTGCCTGGCCACCGGCCTGGCCGCCCTGCTCATCAAGCTGCGGAGTTACAGGCGCAAACTCGACGAGCCCTTGCCCACCTTCCCGACGGCTGTCGCCGAGAGCGATGCGGGCTCCCTTCCCCACAGCTTGTCTACGACGTGTGCTTGGCCACGGGCACCCTGAGCAGCGACTTTCACTTTCTCGGTCCGCTGTTGCCCTGCTTTCCGGCCGGGATGCCCCCTAGCGCGGCCCTACAGCGGAGCTCGATGTGCTCTCAGGAGCAGTCCAACGTCGGAGAAGGCGGCTACTTGAATGCACAGGTGAGGACCTGGAGGGCGTCGAGGCAATGGGGAGGCGTATTGGGGGCTGGCTGTGTGCAGGGTTTTCCCCTTGGTACCTGGATTCTCGGTCGTGCAGTTGGTGCAGAGGAATCCAGAGACACAGGAGGGGGGGAGAGGAGAGACAGTCTCATAGGGGCAGACAGGCGTCTGCCTCGAGAGTAGGGCTGAGCTCCTCTGCTCTCAACGCAGTTCTTAATTCAGCCATCATTAAACAACATTCCCTGTCTATAAGAAAGGGGATTTATCTGGGGCTTTTGTCACCTGACAACGTGAAGGGTGCTTTCTGCCTTTTGATTTTCCCTGTTCATGTCTGCTATTGATGCCTGCTTACTTTCCATTCCCAAATGACAACGTGATCTCTTTCTTCTTTGTAGGCTCCCCCCTCTGAAGACATGGGTCCCAGACCTGTGGAAGCAGCTAGTTCTGCAAACAGGGGAGCAGAGCTAAATGTCAGTTCTGATCAAAACTCTTGGGTCACCCATCAGTAAATGCGAAGGAAAACAAGCTTGTCTGTCCTCACCGGCAAATGTCCTAGCTGGGAAAATGAACGAGACCACACCCCCCAAAGTACTACAAGAGTGGGAAAAGTCTTCTCTGGGAGAGAGCAAACCCCTCTCCTCTTAAGAAGTACTTGCTTAATGTAGATCTTTTGTAATTGTGACAGAGATGGAGGATGAGGACTGTATTGCATGCAGCTTAGACCAAGAGTTGAGGCATGACTGCAAGATCTAATGTAAATTCTTTCATACATCACTTATTTGTGTATTTTGTCCTAAGGGGAGGAGTCCATAACAATGTCTTAGTATTCTGCAGTCTGGTCAATCCCAGGCAGAGAAATATTCAGCAGAGTTCAGTGGTGCTTGCAAAGTAATTCCTTAAGAACTGGCAGAAGCTGATTACATTAGACTGGGCTGACATTGGCAAACTTCTCCTGTCTGAGCAGGAGTTTACAGGTTGTGCTGATAAGGAGTGGGCTTTGAGTAATGCATGCTACTTTTGGTTGTTGTTTTTGGTTGATTTGTTTTGGTAACATGAAGTTAAAACAAATGTTTCATGTTTGGGAGGATAATGATGCAGAGGATTAAAAGCACTATTTGTGGGTTTGCTGCAAAATTGAATAAAACATTTACAGTGAGCTTAAGGCACTGTACCCTATGGGGCATGGAGAAGCTTTCTGGTTTTCTTTCATTAATTGATAATGATCTACAAAGTCCTGTGATATTTGTTGTTGCTCAGACACATTTAAGTGTGAGATGTCTGATAATGAAAAAAATAAAAACATAAAACCTACCTGGAATTCCCCCTGCTGAGTGTGCTGTCTGGAGGACGACTCGTCACAGTCACCACCAAGGAAATATCCACCCCAAGAGCAGGATTTAGAGAACAAATCCACTCGTTCAAGCTCCTGAAACCCATCCTGCCCACCCTGTCACGACACCACTGTGCCATGGGTGATGGCTCTGCTGATGAGCTGTGTTTCCCTCATGACCCTATCACTGCAGAGGACACTGCACCAGACAGCCCAGGAGAGCTCTTTATGGAACAGCTCAATAGTCTTTCACTAGCAGCACAGGCTTTGTGCCTTATGAGTGAGAGGACAGGTTCAGGACTCCAGAGTAAATCTACGTTTTCAAATTACATCATTGATTTCACTCAAATTTTAAGTCATGAGAAAGTTGAAGAGAAGAGAAGAGAAGAGAAGAGAAGAGAAGAGAAGAGAAGAGAAGAGAAGAGAAGAGAAGAGAAGAGAAGAGAAGAGAAGAGAAGAGAAGAGAAGAGAAGAGAAGAGAAGACCCAGAGCAGGCATGTGGCACTGAATATTTGGAACCCTCACACTGTGTTGTGTTGCAGATCCAAAGTGTAACATTTGAAACTGGGATCCCCTTGTGTGTAAAAGTAAACTGAAGAGAACAGCTGAAGACCTTGTGTGGAGACAGTGCTCTTTGTGGAGATGATGTATCTGGGAAAGCTCTGCAATGTTCTCAAAAAGGTGGAAGCTTTTCTTCTCCTGTTGCCCCTTGGCTGAGATAAGGGTGAGCAGGTCCATTCCTTCAGTTTGGTGATGAGGCTTATAGTAGACAATCAGGACATTCATGGGGAGGAGGGAATTGCTGGCAGGCCTCTGTGGGTCTTCTGAGCACTGACCTGACAGTGCTTGACAATCAAGTCAGGCAAAAGTTTTCCTTCCTCCAGGAAGGGTTATGAGTGTGCAGAGGCCTCCACAAAGCACTGGGGGGGGGGGTACTGACTTTTCCAGCTCTGCTGAGAGCTTCAGCTGTAGATACCAACTTTAAAACTGTTATAGGAGAGTATGGGAAGACACTCCAACCACATCACAAGGGTCAGAATGGACCCCCTTATTTGCTGAACTCCTTCACAGAGAGAAATCTGAATGTGACTGGATCCAGCTAAAGACCCTGACTATAAAGAAGAGTTTACATCACAGGTTCTGTGAGAGTTGGTTTCTTTCAGTTTGAGCATAAATGTGAACATGCCCAGACTCTTCTTCCAACCAGCTTGCTCAGCACACACTCTTTGGCTATGACAAATGGAATAACATCTTTTGAACTTTACTTCTGATCTAATTTCATCATCCTCTTGTCTTCTCTGGGAGACACCTGGGATCTCATTGTCCAAGACTCCCAGTACTTCCCCATTCATACTAAGCAAAAGTTCAAGTGAAGTTCCATTACAGTTTGCAGCCTGAGACCTCATCCCTCCAGTCTCTCATGCTCAGCGCATTCAATCCCACTAAGCAAAACAAGTTTCAGTTCAACCCAATTTAAAGTGATCACAAAATTTATTTGACAGTAAACTTTTTTCACCCCAAACAGCCTTTCTTTTGTTTTATTCAACATACCTGATAATATTATAAATAGAGTTTCCCCTCCATTTTTTTCATTATGTAAGAGTTAGATTGGTCTTGGAGGCAACTGTGTGAACTGGGTGAATCTCCAGTCCATTGTGTGTGCATTTCCTGGAGCTCTCTGCTTGATGGGCGGGAGCAGTCATGGTGTCAGTCCCTCAGGATCAGTGATGAGTGTCTTACCCTGGGATTTTATCCATTTTCTGGCACAGATCCTGGATCACACCGACAGGCTGTACCCAGGTCCCTTTGCTCTCCCATCCTACCTCTGGGTCCCCACAGTTGGTCCTCTTAGGCTCCCTTCTGATCAGGTTTGATCCTATCTCTAATCATAGTATCACAGTATATTAGAGGTTGGAAGGGACCTCAAGAGATCATTGTGTCCAACCCCACTGCCAAAGCAGGATCACTTAAGGTAGTCCACACAGAAATGCATCCAGGTGGGTTTGGAAAGTCTCCAGAGGAGACTCCACAACCTCCCTGAGCAGCCTCTTCCAGTGTTCCATCACCCTCACTGTAAAGACGTTTCTCCTCATGTTGAGGTGAAATCTTCAATGTTCAAGTTTGAACCTGTTGTTCCCTGTCTTATTACTGCGCAGCACCAAAAAGAGCTTGCCCCCCTCCACTTGACACCCACCCCTCAGACATTTATACACATTGATGAAATCCCCTTTCAGTCTTCTCAAGATTAAACAGCCCCAGGGCTCTCAGTCTCTCTTCACAGGGGAGATGCTCAAGTCCCCTAATCATCCTCGTGGCTCTAATCATCTAATCATAAACTCTGCATATTCACAGAACCTTTCTCAACCACCTCGAAATCAGTTCCCTCCTTCCTATATGGTCCTTCCTGATAATTTATTTTTATTGTTAGTTTGATTTAATGTATTTTTAGAAAGTTTCTGATTCATCTTCTAGGAGTTTGCATGTGAATGGTTTCTTTAGTGGCCCGCCCATGGATATCATTAGATCCCCACTCTTTGCTATTGCCTCCATTAGCTCCTGCTTGTTAGTGTCTGAGTACCCAGACGGTTAATTTATGAGTTCTCTCAGTGGTTTCATTGCCTTTACTAAATAGCTGCTGCCCGTGAGTCTTTCTAAAGGTACAGGAGTTCAGGTTTGAACTCTGACTACAGGAAACAGAATACTTTCTAAGATCAGGTGACACCGTCAGAGAAGGTCTATGTGCCTTCAAAACCTGCAAGCGCGTGCAGGGTTTGCATGAGGCTGGGCACATGTTTCAGGAAAGTGTGAGATGGTGACATAGCTTAACCAGGGTGTCAGGGTGAGCAGGCGACAGAGGGGAACACTAGCGTGATAGGGAAGACTTTGCATTTCACATCTTTCCTGGAACCAGCGAGTTGCCTTCTCATTGGCACGGAGAGAATAGATGGAAGCCGCAAAGCCCAAGGCAGCAGCATCGGCCAGAAGCACAGCAACCATTCCCGCTGCCGACGCTGGGTGGCGGTGTTGACCACGGACCGGCAGCTTCCTCTGCCCGCCCCGGCGCTGCAGCACCGGCATACCAAAACAGCCAACCGAGCTGCTCGGGAACGGCAGAGGAGACCGCATCCGGACTACTCGGGGGCTCACAGAAGCCATTTCTGATAAACACTGCTCCGCCTGGGACGCTGCTTGCAAATGCCGGCAACCCGGGAGGACGCAGTCCAGCTTCTGGGGAGAGGAATGGCGTGGAACGGGAGACGGAGCGGAGGCAGCCTCAGGCAAGTGATCTTGTTCCTTCTGTGCGTTTGCGTGTGGCAAAGCGGGGCCGAAAGCCTCCGCTATTCTCTGGCGGAGGAGATGGAGAGGGACTCCTTTGTGGGCAATATTGCCCAGGACCTGGGGCTTGCTCCGAGCCAGCTGACAGCTCGCAAGGCGCGCATTGTGTCTGAGGGGAACCAGCAGCTTTTCCGCCTCAACCCGAGCACCGGAGTGCTGACAGCCAAGGATTCTCTGGACCGAGAGGAGATCTGTCCTCAGAGCGAGACCTGCACGCTCTTTTTTACGCTCTTCTTGGATAATCCTTTACAGCTGATCCGAGGGGAGGTGGAGGTTCTTGACGTGAACGACAACTCTCCCGTGTTCCCACAGAAGGAGATTATTTTAAAGATTCCTGAGACGACAGTTCCAGGGTATCGTTTCCATATAGAAAATGCCCAGGACAAAGACGCGGGAACCAATGGTTTGCAGAATTACAGCCTCGACTCCCAGTCACATTTCTCCCTCGGTCTCGGAACAGAGGAAATTGGAGTAGAGCTCGTCCTAGAGCGTCCTCTGGACCGCGAAGAGCAGCAAGAGCTCACTTTGCAACTTACCGCCACCGACGGAGGCACGCCACCTAGGTCAGGCACGGTTCAGATACGGATCGTGGTGCTGGATGCCAATGACAACACCCCAATGTTCAGTCAGAAGGTCTACGATGTGCATCTACCTGAGAACAGCCCCCCGGGGCAACTGGTGGTCAGAGTGGCGGCCACGGATCCCGACGAAGGAACCTATGGGAAAGTGCAGTACGCCTTCTCCCAGACACCAGAAGAATCCCAACAGCTCTTCGATTTGAACCCTGACACGGGGGAGATTAGGGTAGCAGGAAAATTGGACTTTGAGAATATGAAAAAACACAAGATGACGCTGACAGCCACTGACGGCGGGGGTTTGTATAGTCATTGCAAAGTGCAGGTGGAGGTCGTAGACGTGAACGACAACGCCCCAGAGATACAGCTGACCTCACACACCGCCTCCATTCCCCGAAGACGCTCCGCCACGCACGCTGGTGGCCCTCTTCAGTGTGCGGGACCGGGATTCCGGCGACAATGGCAGGATAGAGTGCACCATAGAAGGGGATATGCCTTTCATTCTCACCCCCACCTTCGGCAATTTCTACGAGCTCAGAACCAACGCGGCGCTGGACAGGGAGACGACGGCAGAGTATAACATCAGCATCCGAGCCACGGACTGGGGCCCGCGGCGGCTGAGCTCTCGGGAGAGCCTGTGGGTGCAGGTGTCGGACGTGAACGACAACGCCCCCGCCTTCAGCCAGGAGCTGTACAGCATGTGGGTGAGGGAGAACAACAGCCCCATGGTGCGCATCGGCAGCGTGCAGGCGAGGGACGCGGACGCGGGCAGCAACGCGCGCGTGCAGTACGCGCTGGTGCGTGAGGAGGGCCAGGAGCAGCCGTCGGTGTCGGTGAGCTCGGAGAGCGGCGAGGTGTACGTGGTGCGCTCGCTGGACTACGAGCGGGTGCGCGCCTTGGAGGTGTGGGTGATGGCGGCCGACGGCGGCTCGCCGGCGCTGAGCGCGCGGGCGCTGCTGCGCGTGCTGGTGCGCGACGAGAACGACAACGCGCCGGTGGTGCTGCACCCGGCGGCCGAGAGCGGCGCGGGCGCGGGCGAGCTGGTGCCGCGCTGGGCGCCGGCAGGCTACCTGGTGGCCAAGGTGGTGGCGGTGGACGCGGACGCGGGGCAGAACGCCTGGCTCTCCTACGAGCTGGCCAAGGCGACGGAGCCGGGGCTCTTCCGCCTCGGGCTGCACAGCGGCGAGCTGCGCACGGCGCGGGCCGTGGCCGAGCGCGACGCGCCCCGACACAGGCTCGTCGTGCTCGTGCGAGACCGCGGCCAGCCGCCGCGCTCCGCCAGCGCCACCCTCGCCATCGCCCTGCTCCACGACTTCTCCGACGCCCACCTGCGCCTCAGCCACGACGCACCGCCCGACGAGCCCGACGACACGCTCACTCTCTACCTCATCGTCTGCCTGGCCTGCGTCTCCGCGCTCTGCCTGGCCACCGGCCTGGCCGCCCTGCTCATGAAGCTGCGGCGGGACAGGCAGAGACAGGCTGAGCCCTTGCCCACCTTCCCGACGGCTATCGCTGAGAGCGACGCGGGCTCCCTTCCCCGCAGCTTGGGTCTACGACCTGTGCTTGGCCACGGGCACCCTGAGCAGCGACTTTCACTTCCTCGGTCCGCTCTTGCCCTACTTCCCTCCCGGGATGCCCCCCAGTGCTGCCCCACAGCGGAGCTCGCTGTGCTCGCAGGAGGCAGCCAGCCTTGGGCAACGAGACAACCAGCCTGCAGAGGTGAGGAATGGGAGTGGATACGAGGTGAGGTGGATAAGAGAGGGAGCAGCATATGCTTGGTATTTTCCACCCTGGCAGAATGACTCTCAATTGTGTGGAGGGATCCAGTGAGATGGATCCAGAGACACAGGAGATGGGCAGGGTAGAAAGGATCTCACCAGCTAGCGAGCAACTGTCAAGAGGGTCGAGCAGAACTCAGCTACTCTTCCAAGTGCTTTTTAACCTTGTCCCCTGCATCCATCTTTATGCCCTTAGTATCATCCTTAGACAAAGTGATTCAGCTTAAACATTGGGAGATGATGAGCAGGTACAGATTTTTGACCCACCGCAGTGAATTGTGTTCATGCAATGAGGGGAACTTGTTGTGTTCCAGCGCAGGAACGGCAACACTGCTTGTGAAACATGCTCCCGAATGCAGCAGCGCCTGCAGGCACAATGGTGTTACTTCCCTCATGCCATCCCCAACACTGCTTTAGGCCCTACTGCTCAGTGCTGTCCAAAGAGGTTAAGCAGGTTAGGTGCTGTCTGAACAAGCTGTCTGAGAAGCTGCTGGAGGCCATGGAGATGGGGTTCTTTACCATTAAATTCTAATAAATAATTTTAATAAATAACAGTCATTATCTGGCCAGGAAAGGGGTATCCGGGCATTAAATAGCAGCCCCCTGACCCAGCAGCCTCAACTGTTCCCTGTGCTGCCATGAACTTGAAGTGGCTCATAGCCAACATGCCCTTTGCATTTACTGTTTGTTAAAAATGGGGGTTTATTTTCTGCTCTTAAATTACACCTTCTGACTCAAGAAACTTTCCAAGAATGCCTTTGTGATAATCACAGTGAAGGGTGGTTTCTGACTTTAGATTTTTCTCTGTTGATGCCTTCTGATGCCTGCTTACTTTCCACACCCAAATGATAACCTCTCTCTCCTCTTTCTGCTTTGCAGGCTCCCCTTGCTGAAGACACAGCCGAAGCAGCCTGCCCTGCAAACATAGGGGCGGACCTAAATGTCGATTCTGATCAAAACCATTGGCTCACCCATCAGTAAGTGAGGAGAAAGACAAGCTTCTTTGTCCTCACTGGCTAATGTCCTCACAGAAAAGAGACTGAGGAGACCAAACAGCTACTAGGAAAGGACCAGAGAGTTAGAAGCTTTCTCTGAGAGAGCAAAATCCCCTCTCATCTTGGGCACTATTTTATTCATATAGGTAGCTTGTAATTGTGACATGGATGGAGGAGGACTGTGTTGCTTGCTGATTATACTGAGACTTGATGCATGTTTGTGAGACAGCTCCTGCTTATGAATCCTAAGGGAAATATTGAACACTGGAAGCAGATCTTCAAGGGAATATTTTCCTACATCTCCCGTGCTTTTTTCTGTTATGTCTCTCTAATAATGACTTATTTTTCTGCAATCTGGTCAATATTAGACCAGAACTAATGTTGCTTGCCTTGCCAAGTAGTTCCTTAGTAACAGGCTTTCATGTTTACTCCATACATGAGGTTAAATTGTAGCAGTTGCTTTATCAACAAATGACTCCTTCCCTGCTGAGAAGGAGAATTTGTTAAAGGAGCCTAACAGGTTAAAATGAAAACTGATTCAATTAAATAACAAAACTGGTACTGACATCAGTATAAAATATATAAAGTTCTACTTAGACTGCAAGGGTACAGTAGTCAGAATATATAGAGGAAGGCAGTCCTCAAGAGCAGGAGGCTCCCTGACAACATATTTGCTCATTTAATTTGCCTTCATCTCATTCCTCTTTCTCATGTCCATAGCAGCCTTTGTTGCTTGCAAGGTGTGTATGCAAAAGAAGCATAAGTGTGGATATGTGCTTTATGGTGCTGGAACCTTGCAGAGCAGCCTAGTATTGAAGCCTTGGCAAGGACCCTGCCCTATGTCTATTGCTACGAGACCAGGATCACAATGGACTTGGGAACAGGCAGTCCAAGTTCTTGAAGCCCACCTTGCTCAGCCTGCCACACCACCACTGTGGCATGGGTGGTGGCACTGATGAACAAGGTTTCCCTGTGGCTCTGTACTGCAGAGGACATGGCACAAGATAACCCTGGGATGCTCTCTCTGGAACAGCTCAGTAGTGTTTCCTTTTGCTATCATGGGGTCAGCACAGCAGAGGCTTTATGGCTTAGAAGAGGAAGGGATCCAGGATACAACATGTGGATATGATTCCTCCAGAGTAAATCTGCATTTGGCATCACTGATCATATTATATTTTAAGTCAGAAGAAAGGTTGTCTTCACCAAAACAACACCAAACAAATTAAACTAAAGGCTCCCTCACTCAGGCAATGATACATTTCATCTCTCTTACACACAATTTTGAAGTGCCTCAAGAGGGAGTTTAGTTCCAGGTGCTCCACCTAATTTCTTGTTTCACTTGCCTTCAGACAAGACCCTGGACCTCTTATCTTGTGCTGTGTGATGCAATGACAAGTTCAGACAAACAAATCACATGTTCACTGAAGGGTACAGAGCCCTCATTGCAATTCAGGAAAGCAAGGAAGTTGTGAGCACTGAATTAAAATAAGGTGCAAGTGTGGGCCTCTCTATTCCTTGTGTTCTCGATGTCTCTATTTGAAATGTGTGGTCTCTGTGTGTTTTGCCTTCTGCTTGCTCTGTCTGTACAATCCTTGAGTGTCTGTGCAAAGGCTTCTTCATTAAGCAGGGAGTTGCTCATACCAAGCCATTGCAATGCTTCAATCCCAGCTCAGCAGGCAGGTTTTCTGAGTCTTCATTTTCTCTAGGGAAGAGCAGCAAAATGCACAAGATCCTCATCTGGCTTATAAGTGATTTCTTTTTTTCCAGGCTAATTTCTGACCATTACCTTGAAATATAGCAGCACTAATGATATTGGGATGGGTTGCAGCTGTAGAGAGCTGTGAAAACATGCTCATTGTCTTTGGGTGCATTGTAAAGAAACTCCAAAAGTACCTTCAGAAAGCATTTTCCAAAGGTAGAATTGAAACAAACTTAGGAAAAGGGCCATTTTGTTGATCCTGAATTCAGAAGCTTCTTGACAGGACTGGAAAGTTGACTCAATATGATTTGCTGGGTTTGTGGTAGAGCATTTGGATTCTCCTTTCCCCCTTTCTCTTTGTGAGCTGTCAACTCTGTGTGAGCCTTGTCTTAGTTGTTCCTCTTCAGGATTGATGCCTCAGATGTATCAACAGAGTGTTTGAATCTGCATGTGGCACAGAATATTGGGAAACCCTCACACTGTGTTGTACTGCAGTTCCAAAGTGTAATATTGGAAATCAGGATCCCCTGTGTGTGAAAGTGAAATAAAGAGAACACCCAAAGGCCTTGTGTGGACACAGTGGTCTTTGTAGAGATGTTGTTTCTGGGAAAGCTCTCTGAATGTCCCAAAACAGATTGGAATTCTTTCTCTCTTGCTGTCTCTCAGGTGAGGTAAGAGGGACCATTCCTTTGGGTTGGCAGTGAGGCCTGTAGTGCATTCAGGGCCATAATAGGAATCCTGTGTGCAAAAAGCCTCTGCAAAGCATTAAGGTAGATGGAGTGACCTTTCCAGTGCTCCCAAGAGCAAACTGGTTTGATTTTGAATGGTTTGGGGAGTTGGTGGTTCAAAGACACCATGCATGTTCCCTTGGGGAACTATTCCTGTGAGACCTATTGGTGGGTGAATTGGGTGGGCAATTGGTGGGTGAAACCTACTACTAAGGTGAAGACTCACTCTCAGGAAATCCAGAAGATTACAGATGTCCTTTCTGCAAGGCTCTAAGAAAAGTTGCTGTCCTGAAGACAGGCTTCTGTAGTGATGCTGGCTAGAAGACCATTGTACAGCAAAGACTAAGTGATCTGCTGCCCAGCTAACCTGGGAAGGCACAGGCCTGTGTTGTGTTGGTCTATCCTGTTCTGTGCTATGTTGTGCTGCATAAATCCCTGGTCTGCAGGGTAAAATAAATAGTCTGCAGGAAGCACCAGCTTGGTACTGATGATAATGGCATCTGAGAGTAAGAACTCAACATGGAAACTACTTCTACTGTGGCACCAGAAACAGGGAATAGAATTGCTCTCTTACAGGAAAGTCCAAAAATAATCTGAATACCTGAAACGGGGTCTTCATGGCATGCTGCGAGTGTCTGGAGTCCTGGGTGAAGCTGCACTGCTCCAGATTCTCCTTACCAAAAGGAATGTAGGATTATCTATGCTTATATGTTCCTACAGTGTAAGCATCTTAGAGAGTTGATGTGTCTCTCTTACTAAGTTGGCGAGAAACTTGCACCTCTTGGTATAAAGTAGCTCCTTCTTGGGTCATTCCAGCCAAGGGTCCAGGTGTCTGATCTAGATGGTATATGAAATTTTTGCATACTGTGAAAGGGGGGGATATTGTTTCCTATGTCAGAGACTTCAAATATACACTGAGCTTTCCTGAGGGGCTTATCAGAAGTGCTGTTTAGGAAGGGTAACGTTTTAGGCCAGGTATTAGACAGCCCTAACAGAGACTTTTCTGGTCCTGTTGGTTACCAATGCAAGAGAGCTAATCAGAAGTGTCAAGACTGAAGGCAGCCTCGGCTGCAGTGGTGGAGTTCACAGTTCTGAAAGATATGAGTCAGACAAAGAGTAGAGTCTCAACCCTCAATCTCAGGAAAGCAAACCTTCAGGTATTGAAGGAGTTGGTTGCTAGGACCCCCTGGAAACTGCTCTCAGGGACAAAGAAGCAGAACAGAGCTAGCAGATCTTTAAGCATGCTTTCCAAAGAGCATAAGAGTTCTTGATCCCCAGGTGTAAGAAATTAGGTTAAGAAAGGAAAAGACCAGCCTGGCTAAATTGAGAACTACTGGTCAAACTAAAGGGCAAAAGGAAAAGGTGAACAGTGAAAACAGGGACAGATGTCCTGGGAAGAGTAAAAGAACTTTATCCTTATTGTATTATACAGGGATGGGGTCAGGAAGGCCAAGGTGTGAACTTGGTGCTGAACCCAGCAAGGAACACAGAGAATAAGAGAAAAGGTTTCTACAGGTATGTCAGTCTGAAAAGGAAGTTCAAAGGAAGTGTACCCTCCCTGATGAACATGACTGGCAAGATGATAACAACACACAAGGAGAAGGCTGAGGTACTCAACAACGTTTTGCCTCCCTTGCAATCTCTCTTCCCATACCTCTTGAATGAATGGACTTCAAGGCAGGGTGTGAAGGAACAAAATCCCTCACAGCATATCTGAGACCACCTGCAGAATGTGAACACACATAAGTGCACAGTACGCGACAAAAGACACACCAGAGCCTGGAGGAATGGGTAGATGTAGTTGCCAGGATACTGTCCATGATATTTGCAAAGTACTGGCAGTCAGGTGAAGTCCCTGGAAACTGGAAAAAGAGAAACATCACACCCATTGCCTGAGAACCTGAGAGCTACCTACCTGGCAACCCCACCTCTGTGTCTGGGAAGGCACATAGGGCATGAATAGATGACATAAGACAGCCAAGCATAACTTCACCAAAGAATGACTTCACCAGCACGACTTCACCTTCCTGCCCAACCTAGTGGCCTTCCTTGATGGAGTAACTACATCACTGGACAAGGGCATCTATTTGTACTGCTCTATGGTCACCTCCCCTCTAAACTGGAGGGATAGGGATTTAATGGTTGGACTATTCAGTGGATAAGGAAGTTGCTGGATAGCCATATCCAGAGAGTAGCTATCAACAGCTCGAGGTTCAGATGAAGATCAGTGATGAATGCTGCCTCTCAGGGATCTGTTTAATGTCATCATCAAGAAGACAGTGAGATTGAGTGCACCCTCAGCACATTTGCAGATGACATCGAGCCGTGTGGTGTAGTTGACATGCCTGAGGAGCAGAATGTCACCCAGAGAGACCTGGGCACATTTTGGGAAGTGGGACCACACAAATTTTATGATATTCAACCATGCCAAATGCAAGGTTCTACATTTACGTTGAGGTAACACAGATGGGGAAATGAAGGGACTAAGAGCAGCCATATGGAGAAGGGCTTGGACACAAATCCAGTGTGTAATGGCAACTTTGAAAGCTAAATGTGTCTGGGTTTGCATCACCAGAAGTGTAGACAGGTGATCAAGGGAGGTAGTTCTGTCCCTCTACCCAGCACTACTGGGAACTCACCTGGAGCACTTTATCTAACTCTGGAGTCCTCAATACAATAAAGACATAGACATTTTGGAGTGGGTCCAGAGGAGGTCACAAAAGCAATCAGAGGGATGAAATAACTGCTGTGAGAAATGCTGAAAGAGTTGAAGTTGTTTGGTGTGGAGAAGGCTGCAGGGAGACCTTGTTGTGACTTTTCAATACTTATATGGGGCTTAGAGGAAAGATGCAGATAGCATTTTTAATAAGGTTTCTAGTAACATGACAAGGGATGATGGTTTTAAACTAAAAGAGGGGCAATATAGAGTAAATGCAACGAGGAAACTTTTGACTCTCAGTATGGAGACACACTGTCCCATGTTACCCATAAAGGTGGAGGATGCTCCATAAAGCCATTCCAGGTCAGATTGGACAGGGCTCTGAGCAACCTGATCTAGTTAAAGAGGCTCCCCGATCACTGCAGAGGGATTGGACTAGATGAATTTTGAAGGTCTTTTCTGGCTCAGGCAGTGCGGTGTCAGGACTTGTCAGAGAAACGCTGTTGCAGGCACACCGGTGCGGAGAGCAGTTAACAGGGACGAGCGCAAGGACGGGGCTGCAGATGGAGCTGTTTCCCAGCACCAGAGGGCTGCAGATTTTGTCTGCGGCTGCGAGTGTCGCTGTCGGCTCGCGGTGGGCCGGCAGTCGGGCGGCGACTTTCAGAATACCGCAGAGAAACAGCCAGCCTGCAGTCCAGTTCTAACCTGCCGAGCCGCGTAGGGAGGGATCCGAGCTGTTCGTAGGAACCCGAAGCAGAAGAAGGGTGGCAGGAGAAGCGTGGCGGCACGCTGAGCCACAGACCAGCGCTGGTGAGAGGAGAGACAAGCAGGCAGCTGCTGCCGGGCTTTGCAATGGCGGAGAGAGGGGTGAGCTGGGTCTGGCGGGCGCGGGCCCTGTTGTGCTGCGTCCTGCTGGCGGCGTGGGAGGTGGCGTGGGGACAGCTGCGCTATTCAGTGCCCGAGGAGATGCCCAAGGGATCCTTCGTGGGCGACGTGGCGAAGGATCTGGGGCTGCAGATGACAACGTTCAGTGACAGCGGTGTCCGCATTTTGGACAAAGGTAGGACGCAGTATTTCTCTCTGCACGGGAAGACGGGACATTTGGTGACGGCGGAGAGGATAGACAGGGAGCAGCTGTGCGAGAGCGAGCAGGAATGTGTGCTGCGGTGTGAGCTGATAGTGCACGGAGAAATGAAGGTTTACGGAGTCGAAGTGGAGATCATGGACGTTAATGACAACCCTCCACAGTTCCAAGAGGCAAAAAAAGAAGTCAGAGTGAGCGAGACGACAGCCCCAGGGTCGCGGTTTCCTCTGGCCAGGGCTCATGACCCGGACGCGGGGTCAAATTCTCTCTTGAGCTATGAGCTGAGCGGCGACGAGCACTTCTCTCTGGACGTGCAGGCGGGACCCGGCGGCTATCGCCGTCCTGAGCTGGTGCTGGCCAAGGCACTGGACCGGGAAGAGACCGCGTTTCACGAGCTGGTGCTGAGGGCGAGGGACGGCGGAGAGCCGTCGCGGACGGGCACGGCGCGGATCCTCGTGGTTGTGCTGGATGCGAATGACAACGCGCCAGTGTTTAGCCCAGCGGAGTACACGGTGCGTGTGCCTGAGGATGTGCCTGTGGGCTCCACCCTCGTCACCGTCACGGCCACCGACAATGACGACGGGCTCTACGGGGACGTGAAATACTCATTTCAAACAGTTTTTGTGAAAGCCTCTCAGATTTTCCAGTTGAACTCTGACACGGGAGAAATCAAACTGCTGCGAAGCCTGGACTTTGAGGAAGATGACTTCTACGAATTGGAGGTACAGGCAGAAGACGGTGAGGGCCTTTCTGACACAGGCAAAAATCACGATCACTGTGACAGATGTTAATGACAATGTACCCGAGATTTCAGTGCAGTCCACCTGAACGAGATCTCTGAGGACGCCCAGTCAGGGACGGTGGTAGCCCTGCTGCACGTGCAGGACCAGGACTCGGGGGCCAACGGCAAGGTGCGCTGCTCCCTGGATGCGGGAGTCCCGTTCCGGCTGGAGAAGTCTTTTGAGGATTATTACCGAGTGGTGACGACGAGAGAGCTGGACCGGGAGGAGGTGTCGGAGTACAACGTGACGGTGAGGGCGGCCGACGGCGGGTCGCCGTCGCTGGGGAGCAGCACGGTGCTGAACCTCAGAGTGCTGGACGTGAACGACAACGCGCCGGTGTTCAGCGAGGCGAGCTACAGCGCCCGGCTGCCCGAGAACAACGCGGCGGGCGCGCTGGTGCTGACGGTGCGGGCGCGGGACGCGGACTGGGGGCAGAACGCGCGCGTGCGGTACCGTCTGGGCGAGGGGCGTGTGCGTGGCGCGGCGCTGTCGTCGTACGTGTCGGTGCAGGCGGAGACGGGCGCGCTGTACGCGCTGCGCTCCTTCGACTACGAGGAGGTGCGCGAGGTGGGGCTGTGGGTGCTGGCGGAGGACGGCGGCTCGCCGGCGCTGAGCAGCAACGTGTCGGTGCGGCTCGTGATCGTGGACGAGAACGACAACGCGCCGCAAGTGCTGTACCCACCACCGGCGCCTGCGTCCGGGGCCGGTGTCCGTGGGTGGTCGGGGGTGGAGCTGGCGCCGCGGTCGTCGGAGCCCGGGGCGCTGGTGGCCAAGGTGGTGGCGGTGGACGCGGACGCGGGGCAGAACGCCTGGCTGTCGTACGAGCTGGCCAAGGCGACGGAGCCGGGGCTGTTCCGCGTCGGGCTGCACAGCGGCGAGGTGCGCACTGCGCGCTTCCCGCTGTCCCGCGACGCTGCCCGTCAGAGCCTGGTGGTGCTGGTGAAGGACCACGGGCGGCCGGCGCTGTCGGCCACGGCCACGCTGACAGTGGTGCTGGCCGAGAGCGTGGCCGAGCTGCTGGCCGAGCTGGGCAGTGAGGCAGCGGCGGCGGTGCCGGGCGAGGCGGCGGGCAGCCTGACGCGCTGGCTGGTGCTGGCCGTGGCGGCCGTCTCCTGCCTCTTCCTCGCCTTCCTCCTGCTGTTGCTGGCACTGCGCCTGCGGCGCTGGCGTCGCTCGCAGCTGCCTCCTCCTGCGGGCGGTGTTTTGCGCGGCGTCCCGGCCACACACTTCGTGGGCATCGACGGTGTCCGCGCCTTCCTGAGCTCCTACTCGCAGGAGGTGTCTCTCACCGCCGACTCACGCAAGAGCCAGCTCCGCTTGTCACCCGGCAGCTGCTGCGACACCCTCCCGGCCCGCCCTCTGCCCTCTGAATCATCGGGTGACCTAGTCCCTACGGGAGATCACGTTGCCGAGAATGCTGACCAAGCTTCCCTTCAGGTACGTTGATTATTTTTTTTTTTAATGTCCTTTTGTGAACGTGGTGCATAAGATGCTTATGGTAGCCACAGACTTTCCAAAATGGTTGCAGCCATGGAAATCACGTTTTGCAATGGTCACCAGCTCATGAATGTCACCTCCTAAAATATGTGCTGAGTCTGCTTTGTGTGTTCTATGTGTCATCTTCTCTACCAGCTGGGCCGTTGGATGTAACTAGTTTTCTCCAAGACTACAAGGTTCCATTGTGGTGTCTTGTGACAGGACAAGGGGTGATGGATTTAAATTAAAGGACAGGAGATTCATACTAGACAGTAGAAAGAAACCTTACACACTGAGTCTGGTGAAGCACTGATACAGGTTGCAGAGAGGTAGTGGATGCCCCATACCCACAAGCATTCCAGGACAGGTTGGACAGGGCTCTCAGCAGCCCGATCTCGTTGAGGATGTCCCTTCTTACTCTCGGGGCGTTGGGACCTTTAAGGGTCCCTTCCAACCTAAACAGTTCTATGACTCTATAGTTTCCGTTCCCTAGTTTCCAGAATTTCATTGCCATCCTGTGTATCAGCCCTCAGATCTTGGTGTAATTGGGCAACATCATAGCCCAAAAGCCACCATTTGTATAGTCTCACATTACTTGGAAGCCCACCTTCGACAAATTAAATAATCAATCCCACTTAAGGACACTCAAAGTTCTAGGAATTTATTCTTATTACAGGGTGAAAAATTCCACTGATATCTCAACGATTTTTCTCTTACTGCTGCGTTTTGTGACTCAGCCTTTGAATTCCATACAAACGGATTCATCTGTGAGGTGTACAGACCCCAAAAATGGAGTATATTCATTATTACATACATTAAAAATATTTTCCAACCGAGTATGATTCCTCACAGTCTGTTTGCGTGTGTCTAATTTCAGAATGTGACTTAACCTGAGATTATAAGATATTTTACTCTTTGGTTTCCATATAATAGGAGACCAATTTTTTCCCTGCCAAAGGTGCCACTCTATTCTGAAAGTACATCTACCAAACAGGCTGTCCCAGAACCTGCTTGACTCTATTATGATTGTTCATCACGGACAACTTTTTTTGTGCTCATCCCAGAGTTTGCCAAAATATTGTGGCTTCACTTTTTATGTGGTAGGAATGTAAACTGAGATACAGCCTTATGCTGCAAATTAACTGACCCTGTGCTGTTTACCCTTTTCTACTCAAATGCTGTATGGTGCAGGCTGGTTCTTAACTGCATCCTCCTGGGACTTAATTGTTCCATGTCAGCAGGCTTGGGTACAAGGTAAGAAAAAGAGATCCTGGAAGTAGGAGACATCAGTCTGCACAAGAAAAGAGTGAACTGGAGTGTGCTTCAGTGTGTGTTAGGTGCTTCTATTTATCCCTGGGTTTATCCATACGATAGGATAAGGGGTAATGGATATAAACTACAACACAGGATCCACCTTAACATGAGGAGGAACTTCTTCCCTGTGAGGGTCACAGAGCACTGGAACAGGCTCCCCAGAGAGGTTGTGGAGTCTCTTTCTCTGGAGACTTTCAAGACCCATCTGGATGCATTCCTGTGCGACCTGTGCTGGATTCTATCTTCCTGCTCTCCCGCTGGGTTGGACTCGATGATCTCTGGAGGTCCCTTCCAGCCCCTAACATCCTGTGATCCCCTGAGTTGTGCCTAGGTACAGTTGAAGGAAAATAAATTATCCTCCATTGCATGAATTAGCCTAGAGTTAGCAGGAAAACATTTTTTTTAAAATAACAACTAACTAAGAAGAGGAGGATGTCTTCACGATGGTATCTATCGAGGCACAGTGTTGGTGTATATGCTAGACCTATTCCTCCAGGTAAGTAGCATGGCGAGTTTTCTAACCTTTCCTCATCTTCCACATAAGGACCTGCAGTGATACTTCCTTCAGGTCTTCTTTTTTCTTCACAATAAAGAGGCAAAGGTTTAATGTACAGGTGGGATACAAAAGCCATGAGGGATTTGTCCATTTTATCTTAGATTTTTCAAGCTGTCAACATTAGATAGAACATATTCTTAAGGTTTGAGGCTTTCTGCAGTAATGGCCATCTTAGGAGATTTGTCAGAGGTACAGAAAAAAATAAATCCAGGATTTGCTTGTATGGCACTGATACAATAATGCTGGATTGTGAAGGATGAAAGAGATGGGATATGGTAAGTGTAATGTGACCGCTGTGGTTCTCTCAGTATTTTGGACTCCCGGCTTTGCTTGTCCATCAGCGATCAACATTCAAAGCAGAAAGCTAAATGCTAGCTCGATATTTCCCAGTTATGGAGAATTTCCCAGTTATGGAAAAACCCACTGTCTACGAGCAGTGTTTAAGCGTTGAGCCTGTCCTGCCGTTGCTCTCACGGTGGTGAGGAGATGGCAGCGGGAACACGCTAGGGCATCATCCTAAAGTCCACGAAAATCAATGAGAAGAAGAAATAGAGAACCGGAGCCACAGCCTCCGAGCAATCTGGGATGATTAGTCTTGTAGAATGCTTGCAGGTGTAAGGAATTTAGACAACGGGAAATCCGAGGTGCCAAATTTCAGTACATATATAAGCTTTCTGGCTTACGCCGGTGATAGCATCTGCACTTTCGGACCCCGCAGTGACAGCAGTTTGAGAACGTACATATCAGGACTTTCGGGCTGGTTTCCTTTCGGGCGCTGCGGTTCTTGGGATTGAACTCAGGGTGTCACTGTTGGCCAAGGCGGACAAGCAGTTCCGTCCTCCCCATCCCGGCGCCCGCGCAGTGCGGTTCCGCGCAGAGCAAAGCGAAAAGGAGAGCAGGAATTGCCCGAACACAGCCCGTCTTCCCACCGGCAACACGGATTTCATGTATTTTGTGCCTCTCAGCACTGATTCAGCTGCTCGGAAAGCCTGATTATAAATAATCTGCAGAATACGCTTCAGCAAAGCAGAGAATGGAGGTTCGGCCGGCAGGACAGGGCTGGGCAGCAGCCGGAAGGGTCGCTCTGCTCGCACTGCTGCTGCCGGTGTGCTGCAGGGCGGTACCGGAGCCGATCCGCTACGCCATCCCCGAGGAGCTGGGCAGAGGCTCGCTGGTGGGGCCGTTGGCGCGGGACCTGGGGCTGAGCCCGGCCGAGCTACCGGCACGTAAACTGCGGATAGTCTCTGGTGACGAAATGCGATACTTCACTCTCGGCGAAGACAGCACAAATCTGCGAGTAAACGAGAGGATAGACCGAGAAGGCATCTGCGGGCCCGTATCGCTCTGTGTTTTCACTTTGGAGGCAGTCGTAGAAAACCCTTTCAATATATTTCATGTGAGTATTACCATTGAAGATATCAATGACAACGCGCCCCGGTTTGACAGAGAAGTTGTTGCCATAGAAATGGTTGAGTCCACCCGTCCTGGAACCAGATTCCTACTGGGCAGTGGAAGAGACCCTGACATTGGGACGAACTCATTACAAAACTACCAACTTACCCCCAACCCGGTCTTCTCCCTTGTTGTGAAGGAGAGTTCTGATGGGACGAAACAGCCAGAATTAGTGCTGGAGAAAAGCTTAGACCGAGAAAAGCAGAGAAATCACCACCTGATACTGACAGCAATGGATGGTGGGGATCCAGTCCGATCCGGGACAGTCCAGATTAAGATTAACGTGACTGATGCAAATGACAACACACCAGTATTCACCAAAGCGATCTACAAGGTTCGGCTGCTGGAAAACCTGCCAGAGGGCTCCTTAGCTTTTCAGGTGAAAGCTACTGATAGCGACGAAGGCACAAATGCAGAAATTACCTACTCCTTCAGTGACATCGCCAACAGTGCTCAACAGCTCTTCAGTCTGGACCCCAGGACGGGGGACGTGAAGGTCACAGGCCGCTTAGATTATGAAGAAGGGAAACAGTATGAAGCGACCGTTGAAGGCAAGGACGGGGGCGGGCTGAGTGCTCAAGCCAAAGTGCACATTGACATACTAGACGTGAACGACAATGCACCAATCATTTCCGTCCTGCCTATCTTGAACCCGGTACCAGAAGACTCTATCCCAAGCACCGTTGTAGCGGTGATCAACGTGCGTGATAGAGACTCGGGGGATAATGGAGCAGTAAGTTGTGGCATCGACGGGGATTTGCCTTTCAAACTTGAATCTTCATCAGAGAGCACGTATAAACTAATAACAGCCACTGAGCTGGATAGAGAAACCGTCTCCGGCTACAACATCACCATCACTGCCACGGACCGCGGCAGCCCGGCGCTGTCGAGCCAAGCGGCGCTGGTGCTGGAAGTGTCGGACGTGAACGACAACGCACCGGTGTTCGAGGAGGAGGTGTACAGCGCTTACGTGGCCGAGAACAACGCGGCGGGAGCGTCGGTGCTGCGCGTGCTGGCACGGGACGCGGACGCGGGCGCCAACGGGCGCGTCAGCTACTGGCTGGAGGGCGGCAGCGCAGGCTCGGCACAACCGCCGGTGTCAGTGGAGGCGCAGAGCGGCGCGGTGTACGCGCAGCGCTCCTTGGACTACGAGCAGTGCCGCGAGTTCACGGTGACGGTGCGAGCGCAGGACGGCGGGGTGCCGTCGCGCAGCTCGACGGCCACGGTGCGCATCTTCGTGCTGGACCGCAACGACAACGCGCCGCGGGTGCTGTGGCCGACGCCGTCAGCAGCAGGCGAGGCGCCGCCCTTCGAGGTGGTGCCGCGCACGGCCGAGGTGGGCTACCTGGTGGCCAAGGTGGTGGCGGTGGACGCGGACGCGGGGCGCAACGCCTGGCTGTCGTACGAGCTGCTGCAGGCGGCCGAGCCGGCGCTCTTCCGCCTGGGGCTGCACAGCGGCGAGCTGCGCACGGCGCGGGCCGTGTCGGAGCGCGACTTGGCCAAGCAGCGCCTGGTGGCGCTGGTGAAGGACCACGGGCAGCCGGCGCTGTCGGCCACGGCCACGCTGCACGTGGTGCTGGCCGAGAGCTTGCAGGAGGCGCTGCCGGAGCTGAGCGAGCGGCCGGCGGGCGCCGACTCGCCGGCCGAGCTGCAGTTCTACCTGGTGCTGGCGCTGGCCCTGCTCTCGGCGCTCTTCCTGCTCAGCCTGGGGCTGGCCCTGCTGGCGCGGCTGCGGAGGGCGGGGCCGCCCGCCGTCCTGCGCTGCCTGGGCGCGCAGCGCTTGTCTCTGGCGGGCGCCGCCTTCCCGGCGGACTTCTGCGAGGGCACCTTGCCCTACTCCTACAACCTGTGTGTGGCTCCGGCACGCGCCCTGACCGGGGCCGCTTGGCTGCCGCCGCCCAGCCTGCCTGCGGAGGAGTTGCTGGACGGTGAGTCCTGCGGGAAGCAGAGCCCAAGCAGCAGCAACGCCGTCGCGGGAGACCCCCCCACCAACCCCGACACAACACAGGTCGGTAAGCTCGAGCTCTCCTTGTTCTGTTTGAGCCTCCGTTCTGTTTTCACTTGAATGATTGTCGGGTGGTGTGGTTGCGAAGTGCTGGTCCGTGTCTCTGTGAGGTATGGAAGGAAGGAATGATGAAAGGAACGGAGTATCTCCCTTCCACTGAAAGTATATAGCTAGCGGCAGTACTGCTTGGTTCTTCCTTGATTGTTCAGTTTCAGCTGAGAGCTTTTGTCTCCGTCTTTTCTAGTTGTGTTTTTTCCCATGCTGGGTGGTAGTTCCTTCTTTCCCGACCACCTCTGACCATGTGCGGGTGTGGATGATGAATGAGACTTCGAGTAAGAGAAATAATCGCCTGTTCATATCTCAGAATTGTTTGTTTCATGTTCCCGAAACGAAGTGCTTTCCCAAAGCGAGGTGCTTCGACCTGCTATATCGCATTGATAGGTGAACTCAAACCCGAGGAATTCCTCCTCTGTCTCTTTCTGCAATAATTGGCCTTGCTTCTTTAAAGGATGAGCATCTCGGCAACGACACAGGAATACAGTAATGACAGCAATTCATCATTTGAAAGTGCACAAACGATCCGCACATTTTAGGATGAGCCGCTGTGCTTGTCTTCTGCGTTCCTACAGTGCTTTCTGTGAAAGGTGGCCTACTAAATCAGAATCAGGAGATTCGGTGATTAGATGGCATTGCAATCCTCCAGACCTTCATTTCAGATAAAAGGAAAGCCCGTTCCTAGTCCTTCAAGCTGTCAGGCCATTTAAAAACTGTGTCTATAGAGTATAAACAGCAAAATTTATGTAGGCTCTTAAACAAGTCGCAACAGATGCTTTCTGCCTCGTAGGTAGTTGTGGTACTATCAGTGAGAAGGGGTGAAGTGACCAACCGTCAGAAACCAGTGCCTGTGGTAGAAAAATATTTTCGAGCCCTGTGTTTCCAAGACTTAAACAGAAATACCAGCGCCACCTTCCTAGGAGGTCTGAGGGCTTAGGGAGCTTAGATTCTCCACTTCATTTGACTGACCTCACCTTCAGCCTTTAATTCTTTACTATGATGGCTGTGGACTTGATTTGAAACATGTTCCGTGTGAACTGCAGTATTTAAAACAAAGTTCCTTCCTCTTGAGTTAATTAGCCTTATACTTCTTGGCTTTACAGGAAAGGGTCTGAATATCAGTTTTAGTATTTCAGAACCTCCTTTGACTTTTTGCTCTTCTACCCATCATTGAAATAAAAATGATATAAAAAGTCATCATAGAGAGGAATTGGATGAGACTCTTAATACTCTATACGCCGTGTTATGAAAAATAAGCGTTTTGGTTTACATCTATAGTAGTTAGGAAGTCAGTTTTCCCATCCTAAGGAAAAAAAGGCTGAGTTAGAGAATAGAATGGTTTGGAGAATAAGCCAGTATACAAAATAACAGGTCTCTGCTTGAGGGAGTAATTTCGTTGCTGCTAATCTCAGCATCAATTTCCAGTGCTGGTCTGAATGTGGCTGTATGACACTTTTTGATTTGCAGAACGGGTGTGAGGCAAAATTAATTCCAGTACGACTGCTAGAAAAAACTGCGAAATTTCCGGTGCAGATTGTGCTTTCGAATGCGCGAGATAAGACACGTGACATTCTAGATATGTGATTACGGAAACTCAGTGTTATATCACCATTAAATGACAATAAAAGACCGATAAAAGTCATGAAAAGCCGTCTGCAGGCAGCACCGTGTTGATGCAGTTCCAGGAGGAGGCTGCGGGCGCCGCTGTTGACCGAGAAGGAGCCAGAGGAAGCCGGAGCGCTGCAGACAGCCCCGCCCGCTACGGCCCCGCTCGCTCGCTGGCTGGTTCGGCGTCCGGGCGGCCTGAGAGCGTCTCGGCGGCGCGGAGCCGAGCTGCAGCGAGCCTGAGGGGCCGGCGGGAGCGGAGAGCAGAAGTCAGAGGCGGATTTCGATCCGTGACGGCGGTGCGGTGGCAGGGATGTGCTCGGCGTGGGGACTCTGGGGCCGGCGGACGAGGGCCCTGCTGTGCTGCGTCCTGCTGTCGGCATGGGAAGCGGCATGGGGGCAGCTGCGGTACTCGGTGCTGGAGGAGATGCCCAAGGGCTCTTTCGTGGGAGATGTGGCCAAGGACTTGGGGCTGCAGGTGACGACATTCAGTGACAGCGGCATTCACCTTGTCTCGGAAGGTAGGACGCAGTATTTCTCTCTACACGGGAAGACGGGACATTTGGTGACGGCAGAGAGGATAGATAGAGAGCAGCTGTGCCGGCTGCTGGAGAAATGCTTGCTGCGGTGTGAGCTGATAGTGGAAGGGGAAATGAAGGTTTATGAGATCGAAGTGGAGATCATGGACATTAACGACCACTCTCCCAGCTTTCGAGAGACAGAAAAAGAACTGAGAGTGAGCGAGAGGATAGCTCCTGGTTCACGACTTCCTCTGCCCGAGGCTCACGACCCGGACGCAGGATCAAATTCCCTCCTGAGCTATGAGCTGAGCGGTGACGAGCACTTCTCGCTGGCAGTGCAAGAGGGCTCCGGCAGCGATCAGCGTCCCGAGCTGGTGCTCGCCAAGGCACTGGACCGGGAGGAGGCGGCGTTTCACGATCTGGTGCTGAAGGTGAGGGACGGTGGAGAGCCGTCGCGGACGGGCACAGCGCGGATCCGCGTGGTTGTGATGGATGCGAACGACAACGCGCCCGTGTTTAGCCCGGCAGAGTACACGGTGCGTGTGCCTGAGGATGTGGCTGTGGGCTCCGCCCTTGTCACCGTCACGGCCACGGACCCTGACGAAGGGTTGAACGGCCATGTGAGGTACGCTTTTAATAAAATCTCAGACCGAGCATCCGAGCTTTTCCAGCTTGACCCTGAGACAGGAGAAGTATTTCTTAAGGAGAAATTGGACTTTGAGGAGATCTCCTCACATGAGTTAGAGGTGCAGGCATATGATGGAGAACTTTTCGACAAGGCACAGATCACAGTAACCGTGACAGATGTCAATGATAACGTACCCGAGATTTCAGTTAGGTCGACGCTCAGCGAGATCTCTGAGGACGCCCCTTCGGGGACGGTGGTAGCCCTGCTGCACGTGCAGGACCGGGACTCAGGTGCCAATGGCCAGGTGCGGTGCTCCCTGGACGCGGGAGTCCCGTTCCGGCTGCAGAGCTCTCGCACCAACTACTACAGCGTGGTGACGACGAGGGAGCTGGACCGGGAGGAGGTGTCGGAGTACAACGTGACAGTGCGGGCGGCCGACGGCGGGTCGCCTTCCCTGTGGAGCAGCACGGTGCTGAACCTGCGGGTGCTGGACGTGAACGACAACGCGCCGGTGTTCAGCGAGGCGAGCTACAGCGCCCGGCTGCCCGAGAACAACGCGGCGGGCGCGCTGGTGCTGACGGTGCGGGCGCGGGACGCGGACTGGGGTCAGAACGCGCGCGTGCGGTACCGTCTGGGCGAGGGGCGTGTGCGTGGCGCGGCGCTGTCGTCGTACGTGTCGGTGCAGGCGGAGACGGGCGCGCTGTACGCGCTGCGCTCCTTCGACTACGAGGAGGTGCGCGAGGTGGGGCTGTGGGTGCTGGCGGAGGACGGCGGCTCGCCGGCGCTGAGCAGCAACGTGTCGGTGCGGCTCGTGATCGTGGACGAGAACGACAACGCGCCGCAGGTGCTGTACCCGCCGGCGTCGGTGGTGTCCGGGGCCGGTGTCCGTGGGTGGTCGGGGGTGGAGCTGGCGCCGCGGTCGTCGGAGCCCGGGGCGCTGGTGGCCAAGGTGGTGGCGGTGGACGCGGACGCGGGTCAGAACGCCTGGCTGTCGTACGAGCTGGCCAAGGCGACGGAGCCGGGGCTGTTCCGCGTCGGGCTGCACAGCGGCGAGGTGCGCACTGCGCGCTTCCCGCTGTCCCGCGACGCTGCCCGTCAGAGCCTGGTGGTGCTGGTGAAGGACCACGGGCGGCCGGCGCTGTCGGCCACGGCCACGCTGACCGTGGTGCTGGCCGAGAGCGTGGCCGAGCTGCTGGCCGAGCTGGGCAGTGAGGCAGCGGCGGCGGTGCCGGGCGAGGCGGCGGGCAGCCTGACGCGCTGGCTGGTGCTGGCCGTGGCGGCCGTCTCCTGCCTCTTCCTCGCCTTCCTTCTGCTGCTGCTGGCACTGCGCCTGCGGCGCTGGCGCCGCTCGCAGCTGCCTCCTCCTGCGGGCGGTGTTTTACGCGGCGTCCCGGCCACGCACTTCGTGGGCATCGACGGCGTCCGCGCCTTTCTGAGCTCCTATTCACACGAGGTGTCGCTCACCGCCGACTCACGCAAGAGCCAGCTCCGCTTGTCACCCGGCAGCTGCTGCGACACCCTCCCTGCCCGCCCTCTGCCCGACGAGCCCGCACCGCTGCTCGGTGAGGATCCTGCCGGTGCCCTGCCACAGGACATCAACAATGCTCCGGTGAGTACCTCTCCGAGGACTTTCCTATTTGTTCTCTGTCACTGGATTTCTAGTTATTCTTTTCACACTTTCTTTCACTTGGACAGTCAGGGAAGGGGATGGAGAGTTGTGCACACATTATGGTCTTTCGTGTGGTCTACTGGCATTTTAAGTTCTTGCAAATTATTAGGGTCTAAGAATACCTTCCTAGTTTTGAAAGACTAGAGTCATAGGACTGTGAGGGAAAGGCTGCTGAAGGTCACAATAGCTAATGTTTGCTCCTATCATTCAATGTGAATTTCTTCTTCCTGCAAAATTTCTGCTTGAGACATTTTATTCCACTTGTTTTGGGATTTCTGGCAGGTTTTTATTGCATGTTTGTAGCTTGTTGTGACTTTTTTTCCCCTTATGACAAGTGTCATAATGGGTTCTGTGGAAGAAGGTAATAGTCTTCATTTTCTGCTGCATATCTTAATTGTGTACGCACTCTAAATGCCATTTTCTAGAAGAGTATACTCTGCTCCCTTAATTTCTACATATCTTAACTTCTTGCCTTTCTTCCCTTCATAGCAAACTCTTTCATAGATCTGCTGATGTTTTGTTGATAGTAAATTGCTGTGATTGTAGGGGATGAGAGAGTATTCTTCTCAGCAAATTCTGGTTCTGATACAGTTTTTCCCGTGACTGATAGTTACTGGTTGTAGATGTAAACATTGCTTTAACGGTTGTATCACAGTATCACCAAGGTTGGACGAGACCTCAGAGATCATCAACTCCAACCTGTCACCACAGACCTCATGACTAGACCTTGGCACAAAGTGCCACATCCAATCCCGGCTTGAACACCTCCAGGGACGGTGACTCCACCACCTCCCTGGGCAGCACATTCCAAGGGCGAATGACTCTCTCAGTGAAGAACTTTCTCCTCACCTTGAGCCTAAACTTCCCCTGGCACAGCTTGAGACTGTGTCCTCTTGTTCTTGTGCTGGTTGCTTGAGAGAAGAGACCAACTCCCTCCTGACTACAACCACCCTTCAGGTAGTTGTAGACAGCAATGAGGTCTCCCCTGAGCCTCCTCTACTCCAGGCTAAACAATCCCAGCTCCCTCAGCCTCTCCTCGTAGGGCTTGCACAGATATCTTCCAAAGTGAGCATGTTCTTGATGGTGGTGTCATGCTTATACTGGTAACTGAGTCTTCAACTGAGCTGCATGTGCCATGAGCAGAGAAGTCTCTCTTCTGTAGCGGTACTGTGATCTCTGTTCTCTGTAAGAGAAATTCAGTGGGAAATGTTTCTTTCAATGGTGCTTTCCTCTTGTTTGAGCATCTTGAAGCGTTCTGCACAGATGCAGGACACCCGGAAAATTTCACTGTTCTGTTGTTGGAAATGGCTGAAAGGTAGGTGTAAATGTTCCACTGACTCATAGTTTTTGTGAGTCCCAGAGTTGTGCTGGGTCCGTTTTCCTCCTCTTGTTGTCCAAACGATTGTGCTCATGGTCGTTGGTATAAACTCATCTATGATCCTTATTTACAGTTAAGCAAATAGTTTACAACTTATTTACAATTAAGATATGCCTTAAACCTGTAACATCCTCCCATGTACCTTTTACAAACCAGATACCAGGCTGGGAAAGCAGTTTCCATTCATACCCTGAGGTGGTTCAGCTTCCAAGAGAAAGACATTGATATAATGTTTCATAAAATGTCACTGAATAAAATGCTTTTTATCTGGTGGCTGACAGATGCCCAAAAGTTGGGTGGTGTCACAGGTGCAACTAAAGGCTGTGAATACAGAGTGGGGAGGTTGAGATGCTGTCTTTGAAGCAGTAAAGTAAGTGAATCAATGTAGGTTTGACTGGGCAATGGTTTGATTTCCTGCCTGGGACCACTACGATCCTGTCCTGAAAGGCAATGACAATGCTCCAACAATAAAGCATTTACCCAATAAATGTGCACGTAGAACGATGTTGCATGGGCAGACAAGCTTATACCTCTTATGTGAAGTCTCCTTTATCCAAATTTGTGGGACGACTGCCTAGCTTAGAGCAATGCACCTTTATTTAGTACACTTCAGGAGCAAGGTCATTTACAACCAAGAGGTGTTTATGGACAGACATAGAAGCAGCAGCTGGGATGGAAAGACTGTAGATTTAGCAGAGACAAGGACTGTTGACAGGCTGTGCTCCTTTCAAAACCAACAATATTACTAACTTTTCCCAGGTCTTTCTCCCATATGGAAGTTTCCACACTTTATCTTAGGATTTGGTTTACTCTAAGGTAATAATGTTGGCCATCCTTAGCAAGTTTACTACTGATTATGAGCATTTGTGCTCCTGTGTCTATTACAAAACTTACACAAACTCTTCAAGGCCCTACTGGAATTTCAGTAATGGGCTCAGGACATTAAGGAGCCATTGCCCGCTGAGGAGGGTGGCTCACTGCCTTCACCAGGGATGCAAGCTTTTTGTCCAACATTCCTCTAAATCAATCAAGTTCTTGTTTGGAGCAGTAGACACAATTTCTTCTCTAACCTACTCCTTACTTGCTATATGTCTTTTTCTGGCAGGGTTAATATTTTTACTCAGTAGCTGTAGGTAATACTTGGAGAACTGCAGTGGTCATAAAGTCATAGAATCATAGAATTGTTAGGGTTGGAAGGGATCTCAACGATCATCTAGTTCAACCCCGTCCCTGTCACACCTCACACTAGATCAGGTTGCTCAGAGCCACATCCAGCCTGGCTTTAAAAACCTCCAGGCATGAGGCTTCTACCACCTCCCTGGGCAACCTGTTCCAGTGTCTCACCACTCTCGTAGGGAAGAACTTCTTCCTAACATCCAATCTGAATCTGCCCATTTTTAGTTATGCTCCATTGCCCCTAGTCCTAGCACTACCTGACATCCTAAAAAGTGCCTCACCATCTCTCTTGAAGGCCCCCTTAATGCCTGTTACCTCAATTCTAGGGCTCTACACCAAAGATCATTTCAGTCTTTGTCACATTTTAAATGCTGACTTTGGCTTAACAGCCAAATGAACCTGATAAATTTAACATGTAGGTTCCAGAACTTTCCTTGCAGTTTGTTCTGTCCAACCCACATGACACCCATAGTCCACTATCTCTTGCACAAATTAATTCCAGGTTATGTGTATTGGCTGCTCTGGAGGCTGCACTTGAGCCACAGCAGCAATCATAGCACAGGCAGGTTTTATGCCGTCTTGGGCATTGGCCTCTTAAGACCATGCAGGAGTTAACTGCGCAGGGTTGATAGGAGCTGACATTAGAGATCTCCTTAATTCATGCTTCTCAATTATCTCTTGCATGCAGGCTGCATCTTGCTGTGAGAGACAGGAAACTGATAGGAGATCCTCTTGTTATAAAAACTATTTGTTGTGGGTCCACACAGCCAGCCCAATCAATAACTCATGCAATTAATGAAAGATTATCATTATCACTGAGTCCAGTGGTTAAAAATATTTCAGGACCCAAACAGCCTCCTGCTTCCTTCTCACTTAGTAAGATTTGATGTCCCCCTGTCTGGACTCACCACACACTCCAATTTGGGATGGAAATACTGCAGATTTAGAAGACATGAGGACAGTCAATAGGCTGTGCTCCTTTTCCTCCACCAAAGACATGGGCACCTTCTTGGTAACAACTGTATCTTCAACATACAGCTGAAGTTTTGCTGCATTTCTATTGGATATCTGTGCTGTTGCAAAGATTTACATCTCTGACTTTTTTAAGTGTTACCCAGGATTTATTAACTTGAGCTTAATCATTGGCAAACCTGAATCTGTTGTGTCTGTTGCTTTAATAAATGAAATGTTTTCATCATTTTAACTTTCTGAACCTGTGTCAGCACAAGGAGCATTGGGGGAAAAAACAAACAAACAAACAAATAAAAGAGAGGCAACTATGAATTTTGTCAATAATTTCAGCAAAAGTCCTGGACTCTGAAACAGACAGATGTCAGGATCTTACTCGTAAAGAGACAACATTATAACTCCCTGGAACGCTGTGAAATAGAATTTCTTCACAGTTGTAAATAGACTTTCTTTCAGGCCTTTGTCTCTTGGAAGGATGTGGTTCATTTTCCCCATTTCTGGATATGCTTTTGAAACAGTGAGTGCTGTTCTGCAGCAAAACCCTACTTCTTCTTGGAAACCATAAGCCAGTGGAAGGCAGAAATTTAGGTGTGAGGACAATGAAGCAGAGGCTAAAATGGAATGTGTTCTGCTTTCCCAGGAGGCTGAGAAAGAAGCCCATGAGAAGATGTTTAACTTAGGGCTTCAGAGCCATGGGAGATGATCAGGCCACAGAGTAGAGAAAATTATGAGAGTTGATGACTCTTTCTTCTAATGAACCTTCCTACTGTGAAGTCCAGCGTAAGGTGTTAGGGTGGCATTTGCACTTTGAGACCTCTAAGAGTTTTGGTTCCTCTCAGGGTTGAATTTCAGGGCCCATAGTGAAGACTGAGATGCCTTCCTGTTGAGCTTCTCTGGCATCACTTTCTCTTGTTATGTTTCCTTGCTTTACTTACACAATTTTATCTTCTCCCTGTTCCTGGTCTTCTGTGTATGAAGGTTTAATTATAACTAATGGTATGTATCTTCATTTAGCAATGTCTTTTGCTTGTGTTGCAGTTGGTGTGGAAGGCAGGCAGGCAGATGTGAGGCAGGTGTTCTTGTCTTTTTAATGGAGAAATGGCTGTAAATATGACCTTAGGAGAGGTTATATCTCTGTGGAATAGTTTGTGTGATGAAAGAGTGGAGAAGATTCTGCTTGTGTGGATAGATTGATGAACCATTTTCTGTTGGATTGTTATTCCTCTTTTATTTTGGCTTTTCCTTGTGGTTTGGAATACTTGTGTTACTTGTGAGACTGGTTGTGAGAGGACAAACATACCTCTCTTCTTGCTGTGCGTGCGGAGCACCATCCTTTCATGCTATTTTTTTGCCAATTATGAGGATCTGAAGAAAACCTGCAATTTGTGTGGGGTTGGAGTGAAAGAACAACAGGGATGTAGGTGTAGATCATGTTACAGTCCTGATGTGAAACCTCCAATATCCATCTATATCTGCTTGTAACAGTTTGATGAAGAGTTTCATAAAAGCCATTATTACATTTTCCCACCCTTGAACTTTCTTCAGACTTTGATGCCTGGTAGACCATAATTTGTGTTTTCCATTCTGGGATTCTTATTTTACAGTTTAAATTGTTTGGTCTGGGATTTTGCTGTGTTGGTGGGGTTTTGGTTGTTTGGTTGGTTGTTTCCCAGCAAGTACAGACTTGCCTTGGCAGCCACATGAAGACAGTGTTGAGTACAAGGAAAGTGAAACAGAAACGGAAGATAACATTGAGTCTCTCATGACACCATATACTCATATAAAGTTCTCTGATAAGACATTTACACATCATGTGGAGATGAACAAGCAACAAAATAAATAACAAGAACTGATGAATTTTCAAAACCACACCCCCCTACCATATACTCCAAATGAAGATTTTTAAGGCTTCACTTGACATTTCAGACCTTAGTGGCTTTCAGGTGCTGTGGCATGTGAATTTCCAAGGAAAGATTTTGGCAAAGCAGCTGTACGTACCAGTGGCCCAGTATTTACTTCAGCAGGACAAGTTGGAGCTTCTGATTTTGTTTATTAATCATCAGAAATTGTTGAAAGACTTGATGTTCTGCTTTACCACATGGTGGAGAACAGTTTCATGCTTAACTACCCATTGCTTACTCCAGGTGGGTTATAAACACCACACAAGATCAGTGAGCATTATTGCATTGTAGCAGTGACCTCTGATCTTCTTTGGAAAGCTCAGGAACATAATACAGACTGTGCAGTGCTACTGGCCAGCCCCAGCTACCTGTGAGTTGTTCTTATGTGTTTTAGGACTACAAGACTACAGGGCCCTGTCTGTGATTTCCTACCCTGCACAGCAGCCCCATGTGGGTCAGTGGGAGGTATTTGGTTTGGCTTCCTTGCTTTAGTGAAGCACCATAGAGTTTGTGTTGTTTCTATTAAAGTCCTCCTGTTTAGTTAAAGGAAACCTAACATACCTTCCACACTCCTTCAGGTTGCCCAGCTTGTATGCTAAAGCCTTACTGACTCTACAGGTGCTCTGTGAATGAGTTTTTTTGTGATAAAGCTTTTGAAAACCAATTTCTACCCCAATGAGATCAGATGAAGGTCTTGAGATTGTATATTAATTGTCAGAAAATACTGAAAACTTTTTATCTGATCATGATGTCTTTAAATGAGCTGGGTGGAGGATGGGATTTTTACCTAGAAGATCCCAAAATCAAAGAGATGGAAAAGTGAAGCTGAGTCTTAGAGCAGGCTTCAGGTGTCAAAGTTTCATCCAAGAACACTGAAGATTTCTTTGGAAGGAAGAAGAGTCTGTGTCAGAATGTGTGTGGGGCAGAGAGTTCAGTTTTGCCTTTCTTTTTTCTCTGCTACTTCGGTGCTGTGACACTGGTCTGAGGCCAGGCCTGCTACTTTTAGGTTTCATGTTTCTGCATCAGTGTTAATTCTTGCTGTCAATCAGAATCAAACCTGAGCTTTTGAGAGTAAAATTATATTGCCCTTTGCATGGACTTCAGAGACACATGTGCACAAATGAAATATCAGTAAAGGCTGAAAACCTGCCTGAGGAAGATTTTTATTGCACTGTCAGAGATATTTTTTTTCTTTCTTGTCATACCAAATCAGGACACAATCCCTAAAATATTTCAAAGTTCCTACTACTCCGTTAAAACCCTACTGCACCTACGAAAAACTTTCAGACACTGCTGGCGGTGTTCATATTAATAGCGTCCCTGATAATAATTAAGTCCCTCTCTGTTTCTGGATGCTACTACACGTGAGACCCCCAAAGCCGACTGCAGCCCCTAAATAGCTCACAGAACCCGATCCACACTGGTGGCGGATATGAGGCGGCTGCAGTGGCGTCGCGGCGCCTCCAGGTGTCGCTGTTGCCCGACGCGAAGCCGCGCTGGAGCTGTAGCCGCAGACGCCGCAGCGTCCGGCCCCCGCAGGCTGCTCGCTCGCTCGGCGGCAACCAGAAGAGCAACCGGTACGGACAGCAGAGATGAGAAGCAGGACGGGGAGCAGAGGCGTTTGGGCCGGAGCCGAGATCGCTGCCCTCCAGCGGTCCCAGCGCTCTGTGCCGAGAGCGGCTGGAAGGGAGGGAGTGCAGCGACAGGAGGGAGGAATGAGCCGAGTGCTACCCGCAATGGCGACCAGGCAGAGCCCGAGCCCGGGGCGGCGGCGAGCGGCTGGGAAAGTGCTAATGCTGGCCGCTGTGCTGCTGAGCTTGTGCTGCCAGGCGGCGCCGGAGCCGATCCACTACTCAATCCCCGAGGAGCTGAGCAGAGGTTCGTTGGTGGGGCCGCTGGCGCGGGACCTGGGGCTGAGCCCGGCAGAGCTGCCGGCACGCAAGCTGCGTCTCAGCGCCGAGAAGCAATACTTCAGCGTGAGCGAGGACACCGGCAACCTGTATGTGAGCGAGAGACTGGACCGGGAGGAGATGTGCGGCGAGGAACCGACCTGCTCCGTCAGTTTCGAGGCGCTGGTGCACAACCCGCTTAATGTTTTCCATGTTGAGGTGGCCATCCAGGATGTCAACGACCACGCACCGCTCTTCCTCCAAGACCATTTCCAGCTAGAAATCAACGAACTCACTTCTCCTGGCGCCCACTTTTACTTGGGCATGGCAGAAGACGCGGACGTGGGCAGCAACTCCCTGCAGGGCTACGAGCTGGAGACCAACAAGTACTTTGAGGTGGAGGTGAAGGAGAAGCAGGATGGCAGCAAGTTCGCGGAGCTAGTGCTCCGCCGAGCGCTGGACCGAGAGAGCGAACAGAACCTGCGACTGTTGCTGACGGCGCTGGACGGCGGCGACCCGCCCCGCAGCGGCACCGCTTAGCTCTTTATCAACGTCACCGATGCCAACGACAATCCCCCTGTGTTCGCGCAGGACCGGTACCACGTGAGTCTCCGCGAGGACTCGCCGCCGGGCTCGATGGTGCTGAATGTCTCGGCCACCGACGCTGACGCCGGCACCAACGCCCACATCACCTACGGTTTCGGGAAAATGCCAGCCAAGGTGCTTCAGAAATTCGCCGTGGACGCGGAGAGCGGGATCATCACGCTGCAGGAAGCGCTGGACTTTGAAGATACACGCTCGTTCAGCTTGGCCGTGGAAGCAAGGGACGGCGGGGGGTTGAGGGCACACTGCGAAGTGGAGGTGGAGGTGCTGGACGTGAACGACAATGCACCAGAAGTAACACTGACGTCAGTATCGAGCTCGGTCCCTGAAGAAGCTCCTGTCGGTACCGTGGTGGCCCTGGTGAAAGTGCGGGACCGAGACTCTGGGGAGAATGGTCAGGTGCTTTGTGAGCTGTCGGGAGAGGCACCACTGTCGCTCGTGGCGTCGTCAGGAGGGTCGTACAAGGTGGTGACGGCGAGCACGCTGGACCGGGAGCTTGCAGACCAGCACCGGGTGACGCTGGTGGCCAGGGACAGGGGCAGCCCGGCGCTGTCGAGTCAAGCGACGCTGGTGCTGGAAGTGTCGGACGTGAACGACAATGCACCGGTGTTCGAGGAGGAGGTGTACAGCGCCTACGTGGCCGAGAACAACGCGGCGGGAGCGTCGGTGCTGCGCTTGCAAGCACAGGACGCGGACGCGGGCGCCAACGGGCGCGTCAGCTACTGGCTGGAGGGCGGCAGCGCGGGCTCGGCACCGCCGCCCGTGTCGGTGGAGGCGCAGAGCGGCGCGGTGTACGCGCAGCGCTCCTTGGACTACGAGCAGTGCCGCGAGTACACGGTGACGGTGCGGGCGCAGGACGGCGGGGTGCCGTCGCGCAGCTCGACGGCCACGGTGCGCATCTTCGTGCTGGACCGCAACGACAACGCGCCGCGGGTGCTGTGGCCGACGCCGTCAGCAGCAGGCGAGGCGCCGCCCTTCGAGGTGGTGCCGCGCACGGCCGAGGTGGGCTACCTGGTGGCCAAGGTGGTGGCGGTGGACGCGGACGCGGGGCGCAACGCCTGGCTGTCGTACGAGCTGCTGCAGGCGGCCGAGCCGGCGCTCTTCCGCCTGGGGCTGCACAGCGGCGAGCTGCGCACGGCGCGGGCCGTGTCGGAGCGCGACTTGGCCAAGCAGCGCCTGGTGGCGCTGGTGAAGGACCACGGGCAGCCGGCGCTGTCGGCCACGGCCACGCTGCACGTGGTGCTGGCCGAGAGCTTGCAGGAGGCGCTGCCGGAGCTGAGCGAGCGGCCGGCGGGCGCCGACTCGCCGGCCGAGCTGCAGTTCTACCTGGTGCTGGCTCTGGCCCTGCTCTCGGCGCTCTTCCTGCTCAGCCTGGGGCTGGCCCTGCTGGCGCGGCTGCGGAGGGCGGGGCCGCCCGCCGTCCTGCGCTGCCTGGGCGCGCAGCGCTTGTCTCTGGCGGGCGCCGCTTTCCCGGCGGACTTTTGCGAGGGCACCTTGCCCTACTCCTACAACCTGTGTGTGGCTCCGGCACGCGCCCTGACCGAGGCTACCTGGCTACCGCCACCGCTACCTAGCCTGCCCGCGGAGGAGCTGCTGGGCAGTGAGTCTTGCGTGAAGTCGAGCCTGAACAACACCGCCGGCGCGGAAGCTCCGCCCGCCCACTCCGACGCTGCACAGGTCGGTAAGCCCAAGTCTTCTCCCTCTTTTCACCCTTTTCCATCCTTCGTGCTCTTTCCCCTTGAATTGTTGCTGGGTGTTGTGGGTGCAGAGTACTAGTTCGTGTCTCCGTGAAGGGAGGAATGATGGAAAGACCTGGGTATCTTCCTTCTCCTCCGACCAAACAGGTAGCGGCAACACTTCTTGATTCTTCTATTGTCACAGGTTTGGTTGAATGTTTTGGTTACCATTATCGTTTGAGTTATTTACAGTGAACGCTTCTGCATTCAGGACTCGGGAAACCATGGTGCATGCTTCATTTTCCTTTCTGGAAAGTACACGCATTCCTCGGCTTGTTTCTCCTAGATTAAAGTGTAAAACTTCCTTCGGTGTTTGAGTCAGTAGTAGTGAGTGTGATACATTAATAGTGCTGTATTGACGCTGTCGGGATAATGCGTGGACGCTTGTTGTTGAAGTCTTTTCATTGATGGTCGTTTAATTACCAAAGCTTTTGGACTGAATCTCTTTGATAGCTAGATGCAAACCTGGTTCCTTCTTGTCTCTATGAAAGGAGAAGTTACATGTTATCCTCCCTTGTCAACGTTTTCCCCTCTGCCGAGTGCCGTCCAGTCGTTTATAGAAGGCTGCTTCAGAAATCGCAGAATGTGAGGGATACACTGTAACCAGGCATGGTCTTCTGCAATTAGTTTTGCTTTCTTTCCCCCGAGGTGGTAGATCATACTTTTTAACCGTTCCTGATCTGCCTTTCACATACATGTGACGGTGCTGAATCCAATTTCATTGAAAAAGAGACAATTCTGTTTGTATATTTCAGGGGCTCTTATTTCCCATTTCGTTTTCCGAGGGATAGGTCCTTGGATCTGGTGGAACGCGTTGACAGGAGTATCCTAAATGGTCCCTCTGCTAATTTTTGCCTGCCTGTTTAACAACTAGAAACCTCTATCCATTCTGATACTCGACAATTATTTTTAAATGTGCTAATGATAGCAATTAGGAATTTAAATGTGCACATTTACAAGTGATCCAGACTTCAGGCCGAGCAGCTCTGTTTCTTTTCTGCTGTCCTACAGTGTTTTGGTGAAAAGGTGTCCTACTAAGGAGAAGATTCAATTATTAGATGAATAGTTTATTAACACTTTGCACTGTTCCTTTATTTATGACAAAAGGAACGCCCGCTCGTAGTCATTCACGTTGCCGACTTGGAAATGTCTACAAACCTGAAAAATTATGTGGGAAATCATCCGTGAAACTGTTTACTTTCCTCTCATTATTCGCTGCATCCATACGTGTCCAATAGTTTAATGGTATCTTCATTATTTCAGTGGCATCAATGCATTGCTGTCATCCAATTTAAAAATGGTGTCGAGAATAGGCGAGCATCGGGGGCATGAACGCAGAAAGAACAAAACGTGTCGTACGGATGCAGTCACCCTCGTATTGCTTAGAGTAGGCTACAGAATGGGAGTAGTCCGGTCAGATGTACCTGGGTTTATTCTGGTTGCTCTTAGAGACATTTTTCCCTGCAGTTTGCACAGAGTCAAGCGGAAAATTCTGGCCAGGATCAGTGCAGATGTTTCCCGCTTCCCTCTGTAACTGTAGTACAACCAGTAATCAAGTGACCAACAGCCTAAGACCGGGAAGGGTGGCAGAGAGTGATTTTCGGACATTAGGGTAAATTCCTCCTGGAGTGCTCGCCGGAAAGTCAGAGTCCGTGGCAGTAGCCTGAGCAACCCCACCTCCTGCGGAGATGTGCACTCCTGAGTGGCTTAGATTTTCCGTTTCATTTGACTGACGTCAACCTCTTCAGACTTTAAATTTCTTATCTCAGTCATTGATGGTAGTACAGTTAATTCGAAATGTATTAAGTGTGAAATGCAGTATTTGAAGCCAAGCTCCTGCCGCTTGAGTCAATGAGCCTAATTGAAATCTCCGGTTCTGCAGGGGAAGGTCTGAATATTACTTTTAGTATTTTAGACACTTTTCTGCTGCTATTCCTTGAAACATAATTCCTTATAACAAATCATGATGGAGATTATGCATTCGGACGAAAGGGATAAGACTCGTATTATGTTGCATGTCCTGTTGGGAACAATAAGTAATTTGCCATTGGCAGGTTCTCGTGCAGCAGAAATCATGCGTCGTTAAATAAAAGAACGTCTTACAGGGAAGCTAAACCGGGAAATTCACGGTCACCATTTGAAGGAGGATCTATTAGCTGAGATCACGGGAAATAATATGCCTCTATGCTACACGTCTTTCTAGGAGGATGAGGGAAAGCTAATTTAGCACACAATAAAAATCCATGAGGAAGGTTTTGGTAACGGAAATAGGGGAGAGAGATGGAACTATTATAAATACAATCTTGTATGATTACAAGAACGCATGGGACACGAAGGACAGAGCAATGCAGGAAAGAGGGCAATTAATGTGGCTGTATCATGCAATTTTGATCTGAAGGGCGATGGGAAAGCAATTCAATCACAAAAAGCTCTGAAATTTGTGGTGTATATTGTGCTTTAGGAGTGTTGAGATAAGGTTGCCAGGATTGTCAATATCATATGGCAATAACAACATCTCATATCGCCGTTAAAAGTTATGAGCAAGGCATCTGCGGGCAGCGCCGTGTGGCTGCAGTGCCGGCAGGAGGCTGCGGGCGCCGCTGTTGACCGAGCAGGAGCCAGAGGAAGCCGGAGCGCTGCAGGCAGCCCCGCCCGCTGCGGCTTGGCTCGCTCGCTGTCTGTCTCGGAGTCGGAGCGGTCTGCGAGCGTCCCGGCGGCGCGGAGCCGAGCTGCATCGAGCTGGAGTGGGCAGCGACAGCAGGCAGCAGCGGTCCGCAGCCGGGAGCCGGAGTCACAAGCGAATCTGGATCCGTTGCGGCGGTGAGGCGGCGGAGATGTGCGCTGCGGGGAGGCGCTGGGACCGGCGGGCGCGGGCCCGGGCCCTTCTGTGCTACGTCCTGCTGTCGGCGTGGGAGGCGGCGTGGGGGCAGCTGCGCTACTCGGTGCCTGAGGAGATGCCCAAAGGCTCCTTCGTAGGCGACGTGGCCAAGGACCTGGGGCTGCAGCTGACAGCGGTCACTGACAGTGGCGTCCGACTTCTCTCTGAAGGTAGGACGCAGTATTTCTCTCTTCACGGGAAGACGGGACATTTGGTGACTGCGGAAAGGATAGACAGAGAGCAGCTGTGCGAAGACGAGCAGCAATGCGTGCTGCGGTGTGAGCTGATAGTGGAGGGAGAAATGAAGGTTTATGAAATCGCAGTGGAAATTGCGGACATTAACGACAATGCCCCCAGCTTCCGAGAGGCAGAAAAAGAACTGAGAATGAGTGAGGTGGCAGTCCCGGGATCTCGGTTTCCCCTGGTTGAGGCTCACGACCCGGATGTGGGCCCAAATTCCCTGCAGAGCTACGAGGTGAGTGGCGACGAGCATTTCTCGCTGGCCGTGCAGGCAGGCCCCGGCGGTGATCAGCGTCCGGAGCTGGTACTGGCCAAGGCGCTGGACCGGGAGGACGCGGCGTTTCACCATCTGGTGCTGAGGGCGAGGGACGGCGGGAAGCCTCCACGCACGGGCACAGCGCGAATCCGCGTGGTCGTGCTGGACGCGAACGACAACACGCCCGTGTTTAGCCAGGCAGAGTACACCGTACGTGTGCCTGAGGACGTACCCCTGAGCTCCACCCTCGTCACTGTCACGGCCACTGACGCCGACGAGGGACTGAACGGGCACGTGAAATACTCGTTGAAGAAAATCACAGAGAAAGCCTCGAAGATTTTTCAGCTGAACGTCGAGACAGGAGCAATCACACTTAATCGGAGCTTAGACTTTGAGCAGGGAAACTACTATGAACTGGAATTGCAGGCAGACGACGGTGGTGGACTTTCTGACACTGCGAAAGTTGTGGTCACAGTGACAGATGTCAATGACAACACGCCCCAAATTTCAGTGCGTTCGTCACTAAGCGAGATCTCTGAGGACACCCCGTCGGGGACAGTAGTAGCCCTGCTCCACGTGCAGGACCGCGACTCGGGGGAAAACGGCCAGGTGCGATGCTCCCTGGATCCTGGCGTCCCTTTCCGCCTGCAGAGTTCCCAGAGGAGCTACTACAGCGTGGTGACAACGAAGGAGCTGGACCGGGAGGAGGTGTCGGAGTACAACGTCACGGTGAGGGCGGCCGACGGCGGGTCGCCGTCGCTGTGGAGCAGCACGGTGCTGAACCTGCGGGTGCTGGACGTGAACGACAACGCGCCGGTGTTCAGCGAGGCGAGCTACAGCGCCCGGCTGCCCGAGAACAACGCGGCGGGCGCGCTGGTGCTGACGGTGCGGGCGCGGGACGCGGACTGGGGTCAGAACGCGCGCGTGCGGTACCGTCTGGGCGAGGGGCGTGTGCGTGGCGCGGCGCTGTCGTCGTACGTGTCGGTGCAGGCGGAGACGGGCGCGCTGTACGCGCTGCGCTCCTTCGACTACGAGGAGGTGCGCGAGGTGGGGCTGTGGGTGCTGGCGGAGGACGGCGGCTCGCCGGCGCTGAGCAGCAACGTGTCGGTGCGGCTCGTGATCGTGGACGAGAACGACAACGCGCCGCAGGTGCTGTACCCGCCGGCGTCGGTGGTGTCCGGGGCCGGTGTCCGTGGGTGGTCGGGGGTGGAGCTGGCGCCGCGGTCGTCGGAGCCCGGGGCGCTGGTGGCCAAGGTGGTGGCGGTGGACGCGGACGCGGGGCAGAACGCCTGGCTGTCGTACGAGCTGGCCAAGGCGACGGAGCCGGGGCTGTTCCGCGTCGGGCTGCACAGCGGCGAGGTGCGCACTGCGCGCTTCCCGCTGGCCCGCGACGCTGCTCGTCAGAGCCTGGTGGTGCTGGTGAAGGACCACGGGCGGCCGGCGCTGTCGGCCACGGCCACGCTGAGCGTGGTGCTGGCCGAGAGCGTGGCCGAGCTGCTGGCCGAGCTGGGCAGTGAGGCAGCGGCGGCGGTGCCAGGCGAGGCGGCGGGCAGCCTGACGCGCTGGCTGGTGCTGGCCGTGGCGGCCGTCTCCTGCCTCTTCCTCGCCTTCCTTCTGCTGTTGCTGGCACTGCGGCTGCGGCGCTGGCGTCGCTCGCAGCTGTCTCCTCCTGCGGGCGGTGCCTTGCGCGGCGTCCCGGCCACACACTTCGTGGGCATTGACGGCGTGCGCGCTTTCTTGAGCTCCTACTCTCACGAGATGTCCCTCACCGCCGATTCACGCAAGAGCCAGCTCCACTTGTCACCCGGCAGCTGCTGCGACACCCTTCCTGCCCGCCCTCTGCCCGACGAGCCCGCACCGCTGCTCGGGGAGGACCCTGATGGCACGCGCCCAGACGACTCCGACGCTGTCCCGGTGAGTACCTCTCCACGAACGTGCTCCCAGATGCCTCCCGCTCCTGACACTACTGCTCCTGTGCTTTCTTCCCACCCTGTATTGGCTGCTGCCGAGACAGGGCTCCTGACAAAGAACTGAAAGTTTCCTACAATATTGTGCTGGCTGTGACTGGTTCTTGCTACCGGCAGGTGATCGTGGGATGGTAGTAGCATTGGGTGACTGTTGTTGTGGGAGGCAGAAGCAGTGCCAAGTTGCTATTGGCTGGAGTTTGGTTAGAGCTGGGCTCGATGCCGTCGGTGTCCCTCTCCCCACACTGCTCTGGCTGCTGCCGAGGTAGGGTTCCTGACAGGGAAGGCAAAGATTCCTGCAGCACCTCGTTGGCTGCTGGTGGTTATTGCTGCCGGCAGGTGCCTCTAAGATCATGGCTCAGTGTCACAGTTTGTGTGCGAGGCGAGAACATCGGCAGGCTGTTGTTGGCTTGATTTTGGTTAGAACTCAGCTTTTTGCCCTTTATCTGTGCCAGGTCTTTTCTCATTGTGTCCCCAGATTCTTCCAATACCTGTTTACTTGCCAGTTTGAGCTCTTCTGGAGCAATGTGTTGCATTAATAGCCAGTGGATGTTTGCAATATGAACTGGGTCAGACATCTTCTAGACAGATGACATTGTCTTTGCATGGAGCCTTAAGCTGCTCATGGTTTCTACTCTTCTCTTTTTCTATGATGATGGAGAAAGCAATTATATGCTTTTATATTCGCCCTTGCTTTAATCACTTTGCATGGATTTGCAACAGCTGGCCCCTCAACAACTCCTTTGTATGTGTTGTTAAGATGAAAGTAAATTGTAAGTGTTCTAACTCTTGGCAGAAATACGTTCAAAGGTGCATGTGAAGGGTTGCTGGAGGAAACAGGAGATGTGTTTTGTTGATTTGTCAACTCTTGTGACTGATCTATTTAAACAGGCTTTGATGTACCTCGTCTTATTATGATAAGAGCTATCTGAGTGCAAAGAGGGGACAGATTCAAGTTGCAGAGTGAGATAAAGGGAGAGGGATTTTGATCCTGTGAAGCTGGTCACTGACTTAGTCTTGTCTGGAAAAAATCTCCTTGCTTGCTTTTAGACCCTTGTTGTAGTTTTTTTCCTCTGGAGAAAAGCTCTTGTGAGCAGACATATGTATCCTCCTGCTTAGCACAGAGATACAAAGAAATCTGAATGAACTCTGTGGTGTGGTGGTGGTGAACCTTGAAGAGAGATGGTCTGGGCAAAAGGCTCTCTGATATGTGCTTGAAATTTCTGAGGGTCAAGAAGCCCCTGCAAGTTGTGAGGACTTGGAGATGTCAGTTCTGGGCCTGAAGAGCTGTTGAAGGGACCAAGATAATCTGGTACTGCTTTCTCATGGGTGCTTTGAGAACAGCAAAGTGTGCATTTGCTACCCACTAAATACCTGAATGATGTTCCTTCTCTAAGTGCCACAATTTATAAGACTATGCTGAAATCCCTTCTTTACTGCTTCTGTTAACTTCTTACTATGCTCATTATCATGATTTGAAGGTGGGTCTAAGTCTCTGATAATGTGTGGATGACCACATCTGGTACCTTTGACTGTCCTGTTGTGTTTCTTTTACATTTACAGCTGTAAAGAGAAAGACTTTCATAAGTCAATAAATGAGTCTGAATGTGTGATATTTTTGGACATTGCCTGCCTCAGGCTCTGGCTTGCAAAGCTGTAGGTTCATCTGTTTGTTCTCCTGTTGTGTGAAGTTTCCTGTGAATTTTCAATTACTGAACAAAAACTTATGCTTCATAGTAATCCTTGAGCACCATGTATCTCGTACTCTGTAGTTCAGAGTGAGACTTTAGGGCCACAGTTGCTGCCAGAGATATGAATGACTTCCAGGTGCTCTTGGAGATTAATTTTAACACCTGCAGTAAAGACCAGGAAGATTTCCTCTTGAGTTTCTCTGGCAACAATTTTTCACACAATGTTTGGGGTTGGAAGGGACCTCAAAAGCTCCTCCAGTCCAACCTGCCAGCCAGAGCAGGATCACCTAGAGCAGATCACACAGGAATGTATCAAAGCAGGTCTTGAATATATCCGGAGAGGGAGACTCTACAACCCCTTCTTCTTACAATGCTTCCTTGCCTTGCTGGTCTTATTTATGGTTTATTATTATTTTATTAGTTGTGTATGTGTAGTTTTGGTTGTAATTAGCAGCACAGCTTCATTTGCAATGTGTTGTGCGTTAGAGCCTCTTGCTCCAGCAGGTGTGAAAGGCAGGAGATGTGAGGGTCTCTCTTTGTTTTCTTATTGTTGGGAAGAATAAATGTAACCACGACCTCAGGGATGGCATCTCTATGGTACAGTGTGTGACAAGAGGGGAAGAGATTCCCCCAGTTTGATGACGCAGTGTCTGTTGATGACTGTTGGCCATCTATAATTCATGTGCTTTAGAATCCTTCTGTTTCTTCTCAGAATAGTGGTGAGGAGAACGATGTATCTTCCTTCTTAGTGTGATGGTAGTGCATTATCCTTTCATCGTATGTTACCAACTAGGAGGTCAGAAGCAGACTTTTAAGTTGTGTACCTGGAGGGAAGACAGGGTGGAAATGTCTTGGTGGGTAGCAGGGCATAGAGCAGCAGATTTCTCTTATTGTCATAAATAAGATAGCTGTCTGCTTGATGGAGCACTGTACTATTTCAGTTCATTCTGCTCAGTGAGTTAGGCCTCAGAACTCTTATTCCACCTGATCTGTGTTTCTGTTTCTAGCTTGTTGTCATGAATTACAAATCGACCTCAGGTTGTCTGATCGCATGGGGAATGTCACAACTGTGCCAGTTCTCTGAATGCAGGGGCAGTTCCCACACACCTTAGGTGTTTACAGCTGTAAAGAGGAAGGATTTCATAGCCATATGTGTGCTTACAGATGATGGAAACCAACAACAACGTTACAATCTAGAATGGTTTGGGACTATTTGAGGTGCTGCATTTGAAGAGGTACTGAGGAGACACACAGCTTGTGCTTTGTTGATTCCCAGGGTTTATTGCTGACCCAAGGAAATATGGGTCTGTGAAAGTGTCTCATTTTTCAGTGTAACTTTTCTCAGATTCCACCTGGCCATTGTGCTGAAGAAAGTTGATGTTGCCTTTGAGCAGATACTTGGATGATCTGGAATTTAATTGACCTCTCTATTGCTTGTGACCTTTTGAACCTTTGAGGGCTCTTCAAATTATATAGGATGAGCAGAAAAATCTCTTTGTATGCACCTGTGTTGTCATCCCTGTGTTCCAAGAAGTTGTGCTCACAAGATTTCTTTCAGTGGTGTCTATCTGCAGAGGCAGCTTTACTACTGTATTTTTGGGCAGGCTGAAGAGCTCTGCCTGTACAGAGACAGGGCAAGTAGAAGAGTGGGATGTGGTGCAGTGCGAAATGGCTAAAAGGAAGCTGTAAAGGTTGACTTTGTCCTAGGTGTTAGATGAGGCCCACAGCTGTGGTTCCATGTATTTTCCTTGCTTGATTATCCACATCTGCCACTGTACAGATTGTGCTCCTTCCACACAGGAAGTTTGGCTTAAGAAGTTTCATTTCTGTGTATTTCTACTTCTTGCCTTTTAAGCAAGCAGTGAAGAATGTCCCTGCCCATGGCAGTGAGGTGCAGTGATTTTTAAAAGTCGTTTTCAATTCAAATTATACTTTGCTTTTATGAAAGAATCAGATGAATTTTGCAGTTTCCCATTGTCAGCCACTCAAGTATGCAGGTGAAAAAAACCCTTTTCTGAATCAGAAATGCAACAGCATAAAGCTATACCGACTGCATTGGGGGTGAGGCATTCTCAGTGTAATTCTTCCTAAAAGAAAATATCAGCAGGGGGGTTAAGCATCACAGACTTATATAAGAAAGAGGAAGGAACCATTTGCAAGCCTAGAACGAAAAGACTGAAGACAGCTATAAGGAATTAATTTGATGTTATTACAAGGTGCTGAGAACCTTCATTTATTGCTTTATTTGAGGACTTCCTACGGATAGCCACTATAACTCAAGAAGGTGACATAAAAGCACCTGACAGAGAATCTCAATTCTAACACCTTCAGGGTCGCGTTAAGCGAGTGTTTATCTGGTTCTAGATTTTAAAAAGAAGAAAAAACTCTAAAGCCTCTAAACACCTACCACACTGCCCGCCTCCGCTAGTGGCGGCCAATAGGCGGCTGCAGTGGCGTCACGGCGCCTCCGGGTGTCACTGTTGCCCGACACGGAGCCGTGCTGGAGCCACTGCAGCATTCGTACACCGGAGGCGGCTCGATCATTCAGCGCCGGCCAGAGCGGCAGCAGCGCGGGCAGCAGAGACGAGAGGAGGCACGGAGCGGGGAGCAGTGGCGTCTGATCCGGCACTGAGGTTGCTACACCCCGGCGGCCCCTGCACTGCGGGCCAATAGCTACTGGAAGGTAGAGAGGGCAGCGGCAGGAGGGAGAAGCAAGGAGAGCGCTGCCCACAATGGAGGCCAGGCACAGCCCGATTCAGAGACCGAGATCGAGCCCGGGAGGGCGGCGAGCAGCCGGGGGAGTACTCCTGCCGGCCGCGGTGCTGCTGAGCTTGTGCTGCCGAGCGACACCAGAGCCGATCCGCTACACCATCCCAGAGGAATTGAGCAGAGGTTCGCTGGTGGGGCCGCTGGCGCGGGACCTGGGGCTGAGCCCGGCAGAGCTGCCGGCACGCAAGCTGCGGCTAACGTCTGCCGCTAAACGGCAGCTGCGATACTTCACCGTGAGCGAGGAGAGCGGACAGCTGTATGTGAGCGAGAGGCTGGACCGGGAGGAGATGTGCGGCGAGGAGCCGACCTGCTCTGTCAGCTTCGATGCACTGGTGCATAACCCGCTCAACGTTTTCCATGTCGAGGTGGCCATCCAGGACGTCAACGACAACTCCCCGACCTTCCTGCGCGATAATTTCCAGCTGGAAATCAACGAATTCACTTCTCCCGGAGCCCGCTTTGCCGTGGGAGCCGCCAAGGATGCAGACGTAGGCAGCAACTCCCTGCAGGGCTACAAACTGCAAGCCAACAAGTATTTTGAGGTGGAGGTGAAGGAGAAGCAGGATGGCAGTAAGTTCGCGGAGCTGGTGCTGCACCGAGCTCTGGACCGGGAGAGAGAGCAGAGCCTGCGGCTGGTGCTGACGGCTCTGGACGGCGGCGACCCGCCCCGCAGCGGCACCGCCCAGCTTTTTATCAACGTCACCGACGCCAACGATAACGCCCCCGTGTTCGCGCAGGACCGGTACCGAGTGAGCCTGAGGGAAGACTCGCCGCCGGGGTCGATAGTGCTGAACATCTCTGCCACCGACGCTGATGCCGGCACCAACGCCCACATTACATACGGCTTCGGGGAATCGCCGGCCAAGGTGCTTCAAAAGTTTTTGTTGGACGCAGAGAGTGGGATCATGACGCTGCAGGAAGCGCTGGACTTCGAACAGACGCGAGGCTACACGCTGCTGGTGGAGGCAAGGGATGGGGGTGGTCTCGTAACACATTGTGAAGTGGAAGTGGAGGTGCTGGACGTGAACGACAACGCGCCCGAAATTACCATGCTATCTGTTTCGAGCCCTGTGCCCGAGGACGCCCCAGTAGGCACCATGGTAGCGCTGGTGAACGTGAACGACCCAGACTCCGGGGAGAACGGCCAGGTACTGTGCGAGCTGGCGGGAGAGGCGCCGCTGACGCTCGTGGCATCCTCGGGCGGTTCATACAAGGTGGTGACGGCGAGCGAGCTGGACCGGGAGCAGGCAGCCGAGCACCGAGTGACGCTGGTGGCCCGGGACAGGGGCAGCCCGGCGCTGTCGAGCCAAGCGACGCTGGTGCTGGAGGTATCAGACGTGAACGACAACGCGCCGGTGTTCGAGGAGGAGGTGTACAGCGCTTACGTGGCCGAGAACAACGCGGCGGGAGCGTCGGTGCTGCGCGTGCTGGCACGGGACGCGGACGCGGGCGCCAACGGGCGCGTCAGCTACTGGCTGGAGGGCGGCAGCGCCGGCTCGGCACCGCCGCCGGTATCGGTGGAGGCGCAGAGCGGCGCGGTGTACGCGCAGCGCTCCTTGGACTACGAGCAGTGCCGCGAGTACACGGTGACGGTGCGAGCGCAGGACGGCGGGGTGCCGGCGCGCAGCTCGACGGCCACGGTGCGCATCTTCGTGCTGGACCGCAACGACAACGCGCCGCGGGTGCTGTGGCCGGCGGCAGCGTCGGCAGCAGGCGAGGCGCCGCCCTTCGAGGTGGTGCCGCGCACGGCCGAGGTGGGCTACCTGGTGGCCAAGGTGGTGGCGGTGGACGCGGACGCGGGGCGCAACGCCTGGCTGTCGTACGAGCTGCTGCAGGCGGCCGAGCCGGCGCTCTTCCGCCTGGGGCTGCACAGCGGCGAGCTGCGCACGGCGCGGGCCGTGTCGGAGCGCGACTTGGCCAAGCAGCGCCTGGTGGCGCTGGTGAAGGACCACGGGCAGCCGGCGCTGTCGGCCACGGCCACGCTGCACGTGGTGCTGGCCGAGAGCTTGCAGGAGGCGCTGCCGGAGCTGAGCGAGCGGCCGGCGGGCGCCGACTCGCCGGCCGAGCTGCAGTTCTACCTGGTGCTGGCGCTGGCCCTGCTCTCGGCGCTCTTCCTGCTCAGCCTGGGGCTGGCCCTGCTGGCGCGGCTGCGGAGGGCGGGGCCGCCCGCCGTCCTGCGCTGCCTGGGCGCGCAGCGCTTGTCTCTGGCGGGCGCCGCCTTCCCGGCGGACTTCTGCGAGGGCACCTTGCCCTATTCCTACAACCTGTGCGTGGCTCCGGCACGCGCCCTGACCGAGGCTACCTTGCTGCCGCCGCCTCTACCTAGCCTGCCTGCGGAGGAACTGCTGAACGGTGAGTCCTTCTTGAAGTCGAGTCTGAACAACACAGCTGTCGCCAGAGACCCGTCCACTGCCTCCGACGCACCACAGGTCTGTAAGCCCGAGTGCTCTCCTTGTTATCTTTGACCGTTTCTGAGGTTCCGTCGTGTTTTGCCTTGAGTTATTGCTGGGAGTTCTGGATGGGGAGTGCTGGTCCGTGTGTCCATGAAGGAAGGAATGAAGTGAGAGCAGGGTTCCCCATTCCCCTCATAGCAGATAGGGAGTGCTATGGACTTGCTTCTTCCCTGCTCACAAGCTTAGTTTGGTGAGAGGTCTTGACAACAATGATTTTGTGTGATGGTGTTTTAAAAATGTACTGGACGTGTGATGTTGTTGGGTTTTTTCCCTTCCTGATCTTTCCTGACCAAACCTGGGTATCATGGAGTGGTGGATAGCCGTTGATTTCCCAAGGGAAAGTTTGGTATGGTTCCCCGAATTGTGAAGTTCCAGGTTGTTCTTCCCTAGTGAATGATCCCCTCGTCCACAGAATCCACCTTTCAGAAGGATGCTGTAGGAATAGCAGGATTGATGTGACTAAAAAATGTTATCCAGACATGAGTTCTTTTTCTTGTTATCTTAATGGTGAATGCAAATCCTCAGAGTTTAGAATCACAGAGTTACTGAGGCTGGAATAGACCTCTGAGATCATCAAGTCCAGCCTGTGACCTAACACCACCACACTGACTAGACCATGTCACTAAGTGCCACATCCGGTCTTTCCTTAAACACCTCCAGGGATGGCGACTCCACTACTTCCCTGGGCAGTCAATTCCAGTATCTAATAACCCTTTCCATGAGGAAGTGCTTCCTAACATCCAGCCTAAACCTCCCCTGGCGCAGCTTCAGGCCATGCCCACTCGTCTTCTCACAAGTTGCTTGGGAGAAGAGCCTGACCCTCACCTGACTACAACTTCCCTTCAGGTAGTTGTGGAGTGTGCTAAGGTCTCCCCTGAGTCTCCTCTTCTCCAGGCTAAACAACCCCAGCTCCCTCAGCCTCTTCTCGTAATACTTACAGAATGGTAGAAGCTTTATCTGCACCGTGCAGTGGGGGGGATGATGTTGATGTTTGCTGCTGGAAAGTTTTCCTTCCTGACATGTACCTGGTTTGTCCATGTAAGGAGACGTTATAGTAGTTCTCCCCTGATGAAGCAGCAGAGTATCGTCCAGCTTTTGGAACAATGACTCTGCAGAAATGGAGGTGTGGGTTTGGGTTTGGTTTTTTGTTGTTGTTGTCTTGGTTTGGGGTTTGTTTTGGTGCTTTTGCTTGTTTTCCTTTCTCAACCTGGCTGATAGTTCCTTCTCTTTTAACCATCATTGATCTGTCGTACATAGCTGAGCAGGTTAAATGGGATTGCAGAACAAAAAAAAACGTACTTAAATGCCAGGTTTTATATTTCATTCTCCTCTTAATCAGAGAGGTGCTTGGTCCTGCTGGATCACGTTGATAGTGGAACACGAAAGCCATGAATTCGGGCTCCCAGCCACTTGGTGAAAATGTCGTGTCTGTCTCTCTAAGAGAGGAGGTCCATTCTGAGAGCTCATGGACAACGACTCTGGAACACACAAAATGACAGTAATTAGGCAGTTGAATGTGCACTTTAAGAGCGCTGGAGTGCAGCTGTACTTGACTCCTGGTCTCCTACATTATTTTGTTGCAAAGGTGTCCTACCAATTTAAGAAACGAGAGTTACAGGAATGCTAACAATCATTTACACCTTTAGTTACGATAAAAGCAAGTCCCTTCCCAGTCATTCAAGCTACGGAGTTAATTGTTTAAATGTAAATGTGTGTAAACTATAAACCGCCTTAAACGTATGTGGGGTGTTAAACCCGGCAAAACCTCTTTAAAGCACGAGAACTTTTTCGGTACTTAGTGAGTATGTAGGTGTTCTCAGAGACTTCAGGGAAGCATTGCATTGCTATGATTCGGTTCAAACATAAGGGTGAGAATGGATGTATATGGGGGAAATAGGCAGTGGTGGTGTAAATAATTTGAAATCTGTACTGCATGCGCCTTTTTCTTGTTCTCTTTGTCCCTTTTGGAGCCTCCCTCCTGTTTTCCCTCTGCTTTACCCTTGGGGTGGTGTAGATGGGGAGCGCTGATCCGTGCCTCCGTGAATGATGTAGGGAATTGGGTATGCTCCTTCCAGTCGGAGCAGACAGGTAGCAGCAGCACTTCTTGGTTCTTCCATTGCCATAGGTTCAGTTGACTGTTTTGGCTACAACTCTCATTTGCGCTGTTTACAGCGAGAGTGCTGTAGGTAATGATTCTTTATGACTGACTTGGGAAAACATGGTGAAAATATTTGTGTTATCCATGAAATGAGAAGTTAGTATATTTTCTTTTACCAAACCGATGTACTTGAAATCTGCATCCAAACCTATTCCTTCCCGAAGGAGGGTTCCCTGTTTTCCCTATCAAAGGATGAGCTACACGTTTTTCCTTCTAGGTGAATATTCTGCTTTTCTGCCGAGTGCTGTCCCATCATTGGCTGTTTGAGAAATATCAGAATTTATGGGGTGAATAAATATTATCCAGGCACGATTTGTGCGTGTTCTTTGTGCAATTGTTTTTCCTTTCCTTTTCCGTTGTGGTAGTTCCTTTTAACAAAGTTGTTCCTGATCTGTCTTTAATACACATGTAAGGGTGCTGAAGGAAATTTCATTGATGAAGAGAATAATTCGGGTGGTGTACTTCAGAGATTCTTATTTCCCACTCTCTTTTCCCAAAGAGAGGTCCTTGGATCCAGGAGATCGAGTTGACAAGGCAATCGTAAATGGAGGCATTCGCTCCCTCAGCTACTTTTGCAACAGTTGTGATGCCAGCCTCTTTAGCAGCTAGAGGATCCTACCCGCTCTGATGCGTAGACTCGACAACGGCAAGCATTTTACTAATCACAGCAATTAGGAACCGTGAACGTGCCCATTTACAAATGATCCGCAGGGTTCAGACTGAGCAGCTCTCCTTAACTTCGTCAGTCTGATGTTTTGGTGAAAAGGTGTCCTACTAAAGTGAAGATTCAATGATTAGATGAATAGTTTACTAACACGTTGTAATCCTATGCACCTTGATTACTGGCAAAAGAAAAGCCCTTTCCTAGTCGTTCAGGCTGTCGAATTATGTGTTTAATTGTAGAAGTTTACAAACCTTCAGCATTTATGTGGGCAATCACCCATTAAAGTCCATTAACGTTCATTGCTTACTATTAGCTGCGCCAGTGGGGGTATAAAAATGGTGTCGAGAACAGACGAATATAGGGAAAACGTGCACAGAGGGAAAATTTGGGAGTAAACTAACCATGTGGCATGATTCTTAGTGATGGTGCTGTAGTTAGTACGAAGTGCGTTCCTTGTGAACTGCGGTGTTTAAGGCAAGGTTCCTGATGCTTTGGTGAATGAGGGTGATATCCTTGGTTGTCTGGGAGAGGGTAAGACCTTTTATTATTTCAGACGTCGTTTAGCTTTGGTGTATGTACATAATTGGTACAAAACCTCATAACGTATATTGTACTGGGATGAGACTCCTAATACATTTGCACATTGCTGCGAAAAATAAATATTTTACGTTAGAAGTATTGCCCTTAGCACGTTATTTTTCCTGTTATAGAGAAGTAGTAATCATCGTTACAGAAAAGGACGTGCAAAAAATTAAATAAAAAAAAAAACCAAACTCTATAGAGATCGTGCTTTCGGACTGTTATGATATTGAGAAGCCTGCTAGCTTTATCCTATACCGATAACAAGATCTGGTATCCTCATTAAAAGCCAGAAGCAAGGTATCTGCGGACAGCACCGTGAAAAACTTTGTAAAGGTGAGGGAAAAGTAATTCAATCACGAGAGGTACCAAAAGCTGTGAAGGTCATGATGGAAATGTTGAGATAAGAATGGTGGATTCTCAACATCATATTCCTATAACAAGATCATGTATCACCATTAAAAGCCGTCTGCGAGCAGCGCCCTGTGGCTGCAGTTCCGGGAGAAAGCTGCGGGCGCCGCTGTTGACCGAGCAGGAACCAGAGGAAGCCGGAGCGCTGCAGGCAGCCCCGCCCGCTGCTGCCCGGCTCGCTGTCTGTCTGTCTCGGAGTCGGAACGATCTGCGAGCGTCCCCGCGGTGCGGAGCCGAGCTGCAGCGAGCCAGAGGGGCCAGAGGGGCCAGCGGAGGCGGATAGCAGCGGAGAGACGGAGCCGTAGCCAGGGTCAGATCGGAATCCGTGGCGGTGGTGCGGTGGCCGAGATGAGCGCTTCGGGGAGGCGCTGGGGCCAGCGGGCGCGGGCCCTGCTGTGCTGCATCCTGCTGTCGGCATTGGAAGCGGCATGGGGGCAGCTGAGGTACTCGGTGCCCGAGGAGGTGCCCAAGGGCTCCTTCGTGGGCGACGTGGCCAAGGACATGGGGCTGCAGATTGCGACGTTCAGTGAGAGCGGCGTCCGCATTTTAGACAAAGGTAGGACGCAGTATTTCTCTCTGCACGGGAAGACGGGACATTTGGTGACGGCGGAGAGGATAGACAGAGAGCAGCTGTGTGAGAGTGAGCAGCAATGCGTGCTGCGGTGTGAGCTGATAGTGCACGGAGAAATGAAAGTGTACGGAGTCGAAGTGGAAATCAGGGACATTAATGACAACGCACCCAGCTTCAAGGATATTGGACTGGAGGAGAGAATGAGCGAGATGACAGCCCCAGGATCTCGGTTTCCCCTGCCCGAGGCTCACGATCCGGACTCCGGATCAAATTCTTTCCTGAGCTATGAGCTGACCGGTGATGAGCACTTCTCGCTAGCCGTGCAGGCGGGCCCCGGCGGGGATGGGCGTCCCGAGCTGGTGTTGGACAAGGCGCTGGACCGGGAGGTGGCAGCGTTTCACGATCTGCTGCTGAAGGCGAGTGACGGCGGAGAGCCGTCCCGGACGGGCACGGCGCGGATCCACGTGGTTGTGATGGATGCAAACGACAACGCGCCCGTGTTTAGCCAGGCGGAGTACACGGTGCGTGTGCCTGAGGACCTGCCCGTGGGCTCCGCCCTCGTCACCCTCACAGCAACTGATGCCGATGAAGGCCTCTATGGGGACGTAAAATACTCGTTGAAGAAAATCACAGAAAAAGCATCGAAGATTTTCGAGCTGGACTCTGAGACGGGAGTGATCACACTGGTGAGGAGCCTGGACTTTGAGGAAGGCGATACCTATGAACTGGAGGTTCAGGCAAGAGACGGAGGAGAGCTTTTTGACAAAGCAAAAATAACAATCACCGTGACAGACGTCAATGACAACAAACCCGAACTGATTGTCTCCTCTGCCCTGAGCGAGATTTCTGAAGACGCCCCTTCGGGGACGGTGGTGGCCCTGCTGCACGTGCAAGACCGGGACTCGGGGACCAACGGCCAGGTCCGCTGCTCCCTGGATGCGGGAGTCCCGTTCCAGCTGGAGAAGTCTTTTGAGGATTATTACCGTGTGGTGACGACGAGGGAGCTGGACCGGGAGGAGGTGTCGGAGTACAATGTCACGGTGAGGGCGGCCGACGGCGGGTCGCCGTCGCTGTGGAGCAGCACGGTGCTGAACCTGCGGGTGCTGGACGTGAACGACAACGCGCCGGTGTTCAGCGAGGCGAGCTACAGCGCCCGGCTGGCCGAGAACAACGCGGCGGGCGCGCTGGTGCTGACGGTGCGGGCGCGGGACGCGGACTGGGGTCAGAACGCGCGCGTGCGGTACCGTCTGGGCGAGGGGCGTGTGCGTGGCGCGGCGCTGTCGTCGTACGTGTCGGTGCAGGCGGAGACGGGCGCGCTGTACGCGCTGCGCTCCTTCGACTACGAGGAGGTGCGCGAGGTGGGGCTGTGGGTGCTGGCGGAGGACGGCGGCTCGCCGGCGCTGAGCAGCAACGTGTCGGTGCGGCTCGTGATCGTGGACGAGAACGACAACGCGCCGCAGGTGCTGTACCCGCCGGCGTCGGTGGTGTCCGGGGCCGGTGTCCGCGGGTGGTCGGGGGTGGAGCTGGCGCCGCGGTCGTCGGAGCCCGGGGCGCTGGTGGCCAAGGTGGTGGCGGTGGACGCGGACGCGGGGCAGAACGCCTGGCTGTCGTACGAGCTGGCCAAGGCGACGGAGCCGGGGCTCTTCCGCGTCGGGCTGCACAGCGGCGAGGTGCGCACTGCGCGCTTCCCGCTGGCCCGCGACGCTGCCCGTCAGAGCCTGGTGGTGCTGGTGAGGGACCACGGGCGGCCGGCGCTGTCGGCCACGGCCACGCTGACCGTGGTGCTGGCCGAGAGCGTGGCCGAGCTGCTGGCCGAGCTGGGCAGTGAGACATCGGCGGCGGTGCCGGGCGAGGCGGCGGGCAGCCTGACGCGCTGGCTGGTGCTGGCCGTGGCGGCCGTCTCCTGCCTCTTCCTCGCCTTCCTTCTGCTGCTGCTGGCACTGCGCCTGAGGCACTGGCGGCGCTCGCAGCTGTCTCCTCCTGCGGGCGGTGTTTTGCGCGGCGTCCCGGCCACGCACTTCGTGGGCATTGACGGCGTCCGCGCCTTCCTGAGCTCCTACTCTCACGAGGTGTCTCTTACCGCCGACTCACGCAAGAGCCAGCTCCGCTCGTCGCCTGCCAGCTGCTGCGACGCTCTCCCGTCCTACCCGCCGACTGGTGAACCCGCGCCGCTGCTGGGAGAGGACCCTGTCGGCACCAACCCGCTTGACGCCGACGCTGCCCCGGTAAGTGCCTCTGCACAGACTTGCTCCCACACGCTCTGCTCCTCTGTTATCTTCCCACCCCGTTCTGGCTTCTGACGAGACAGGGCTCCTGACAGGGATAGGGAAGTTTTCTACAATACTGTGTTGGTTGTGTCTGGCTCTTGCTACGAGCAGGTTATTGTGGGATGGTGTCATAGGGTGACAGTTGTGGGAATCAGAAGCAGTGCCAGGCTGCTGCTGGCTGGAGTTTGGTTAGAGCTGGGTTTTGTGTTTTTATCCTGCAGCAGGTCTTTTCCATTGTGTCCTCTCACTCGTGTAATTTTGAGCTGTCCTGAATGGATGTGCTTCGTTATCAGCCAGTGGATGTCAGCATCAAGAGCAGGGTCAGTCATCTTCTGAACAGAGGAAATTACCTTTGAATAGAGCATTAGGGCTCATGTTTCTGTTCTCAGTCTCTCTCTTGCTCCCTTCTCAGTCTCTCTCTTTCTCCCTGATGACACAATGGGCAATGATGTGCCTTGATATTTGCTCATGCTGTTTATTTTGCACTGGATGGAGGAATGGGACGGTCTACCAATGGTACCTCGACAATGCCCTTGTATGTGTCGTGTGTTTGTTCCTCTTTGAGGAAATGTGCATGGCTGCATCTGAAGGGCTGCTGGAGGAAATGGGAGGTGTATTATGTTGTTTCATCAGTTTTTGCACTTGCCTTATTTATACAGGCCTTGATTTGGTTTGTCTGGTTACAAGAGCCATATAAGAACAGAAAGGGGGAAATTTAAGTTGCACAGTGAGAAAAAAAGGAGAGGGAATTTAATTCTGTGCAGATGGTTACTGACCCAGACTTGTCTGGAGGACAGCTCCTTGTTTACTTTTGGATCCCAGGTCTTTCTTCCCAGCAGACTTGTGAGCAGACAAATGTATCTGCCTTCTTAGCAGAGAGGTATAAAAATACCTACGTTGTCCATAGTGTGATGGTGCTGCACCTTGAGGAGAAATAGTCTGGGCAAAAGGCTCTTTGATGTCATGTGCTTGAAATTTCCGAGGGTCAAAGAACCCTCAAGTTGTGAGGACTCGGAGATGTGAATTCAGGCAGCTGGGCCTGAGGAGCTGTTGAAAAGCCCAAGAGAATGTGCTGGTCCTTTCCCGTGGGAGTTTTGGGAAGACTTAAATGTGTATTTACTACCTACTAAATACCTGAATTATGTTTCTCCCCTAAGCGTCATTTTCTTTTCTCTTTGTGTTAACTCCTTATTGTGCTCGTTGCCATGATCTGAAGGTGGGTCTTTATCTCTGATGGTGCGTGGATGACTTACATCTGGTAAGTTTGTCTGACTGTCCTGTACATGCCTTTCATGTTTACAGCTCTAAAGAGAACGACTTTTATAGATCAAAGTGTAACTGGAAGAAGTGCTCTTGCTTGTCACACAGACATGGTGAGAAGTAAAACATTATTCTTGACATAGGTGTGGTTGGAAGTAAAGCATTATCCATGGTCAGAAGAAGTTCCCTGAGGTGTTTGTCTGGAAATGAATAAAATGAATGACAGTAATGTGAGATGTGAGGGGTGGGAGAAGAGTATTGAATGTGCTGTGTGTGAGGTGGAACTAGTGGAGACATGGCACGTGGTTTGTTAATTCCCAGGGTTCATTGCTGTGGACTGCATGAAATTAATCTGGAGGTGTCATAGTTTTGGATAGTGTCCAGCTTGGAATATGACTGGCCAAGCTGTGGATTCATAAGTATGGATTCCTGTTTTCAGTTCCTGAACATAAACCTGCTCTTCATGTTAAGACATGAGTGTCATATATCTTCCAGCTTGGGCAACATGCTGTAGTTGCATTATGGTATCTTTGAGTTGATGTTTGGATGACTGTTTATTGCCACTGCACGTAGCTTATGCATAGAAGCAACATTATCAGAAGACTAAAATTGAAAAGAGGCCCCTGGGAAGCTGTTTACACTTAGGGCTTTATAGATGTGGGAGATGATCAGGCCACAGAGTGAAAAAAATTAGCTTTTGATAGCTGATGACTATTTCTTAGAAGGAATCCCCCAACTATAGAGCCCAGAATGAGACCACACTTTCTCATGCTTGTCTGATTCATTGTTTGTTTTCCTTTCCCTGGTTTGAGCATAAATTGGTTTACTTGTAATGCGTTGTGTGTTAGTTCCTCTTGCCTCAGTGGTTGTGGAAGGCAGGAGATGTGAGGATCTCTTTGTCTTCTGTTACTCTTGGGGGTAACAGATGTAACTATCACCTCGGCAGAAGTGGCATCTCTGTGGAACAGTGCCTGTGACAAAAGAGGGGAGGAGATTCTGTGTTGGCCATTGTTTTGATGACCCAGTCTCTGTTGATGACTGCTCCACTCTTGGCCAATTATCCTAAGTGTTTCTTCTTGAAATGGTGATGATGGGAACAATGTGACTCCCTTCTTGATGTGCTATCCTTTCAGGATACAGTTTTATCAACTATGAGAAGATCAGAAGAAAACGTAGAATTTGTGCAGTGCTGGAGGCTAGACATGGCAGAGATCTCTTGGTGGGCAGTGGGGCATAGGAGAACAGATGATAAATTATCTTATTGTCATAATGACCGTGGAGTACCATGTGGTTTCAGTTCTTTCTGCTCAGTAAGTTTGGCTTAAGTATTCTTATTCCACCAGATCTGTTCATTTGTCTGTTTCTTGTTCTCTTCTTACTTCCTGTCATGAACTAAAACTCAACCTCAGGATGCCTGCTTACATGGGAAATGTCAAATCTTTGCCAACTGTCTGAGTGCAGGGGCAGTTCCTGTACACACCTTTGTGTTTACAGCTGTAAGAAGGATTTCACAGCCATACCTTTGCTCCTAGAGACACACTCGTCTGCAGCATAAGAAAGGAAGCGTGGGAGTCTGTATGTAAATGATGAAGAGCAACAGTCTTGCAGTCTAGAAAGGTTTGAGGAGAAACTTCAAGGTGCTGTGTGAGGAGGTACTAGTGTAGACATGGCATGTATTTTGTGGGTTCCTAGGATTTATAGGTGGCCCACAGAAAATGAGTCTGATTTTTTTCATTATCAGTTTGCTGAGACTCCAGCTGCCCAAGTTGTGGATTCATCATATTACTTTCCAGCTACATGATGATTCCTGTGAATGGTATGAACTGGGCATAGATGCAAACTTTGTGTTAATGTGATGGTATAAAGTGACTTCCAAGTTGCTGTTGTGCTGAAGAAAGATGATATTGCCTTTCAGCAGGTACTTGGATGATCTGAACTTTAACTGAACACCATACTGCTCATGGCATTTCAAATCTTTACAAGGTTCTTCACATTATAAGGGATGAGTAGAAAATTGTCTTTGTGTGCACTTCTGTAGTCTCCCATGGGTTCCAAGAAGTTCTACACAGAGAGAGTGATTGCCCATTGGAATGGGCTGCCCGAGGAGTTGGTGGAGTCACCATCACTGGAGGTGTTCAGGAAGAGACTTAATAGGGTGCGTGGTTGCATGGTTTAGTTGATTAGGTGGTGTTGGATGATAGGTTGGACACGATGATCTTGAAGGTCTCTTCCAACCTGGTCTGGTCTATTCTATTCTATTCTATTCTATTCTGTTCTGTTCTATTCTATTCTATTCTATTCTATTCTATTCTATTCTATTCTATTCTATTCTATTCTATTCTATTCTATCTCTGTGGAAGAGTGTGTGATAAGAGGGAAGACATTCTCCCTGTGCTGATCCTTTGATGTGACTCAGTCTCTGTTGGATGACTTCTCTATTCGTTCTGAAATTGATCATTCATGTGCTTTACAGTTGTATTTCTTCACAGAATCTTGTTCAGAGGGCACATGTTCCCCCCTTTTTGGTGTGATTGTAGGGCATTATTCTCCTGTGATATGTTTTGCCAGTTGTGAGAATCAGAAGCAAACCTAGAAGGTGAGTAGGGTTGGAGAGAAGACATGGGGGATTTCTGTTGGTGGTGGGGCCATAGAGGAACAGATAGTAATTTTCCTGCTTGTCATTGCTCTTCCTTAGTCACTGAGTTGTCATATGATGTAATTTCTGTTCCTTCTGCTCAATAAGCTTGGCCTCAGAAAATCCACTTATTCCTCTTTGTGTTTCTTGCCATCTGAGTAACCTCATGAAGGGAACGAGGTGTTTGCCCATGGCAGGTGGGAGAAAGAAGTGATCTTCAATTTTTTTTCCCCAACCCTGATAATTCTTTGGTTTTGTGAAAGACTCGATGTGGTTTTCACTTCCCCCTTAGCAGATCTTCAAGTATGGAGATGCAAAAAAAAGAGAATAATTTGTGAGTCATAAACACGATAGAAAAAGTTATTCTGCTATTTTACACCCTTGCCTCTCGGGTGTCACATTCTCAGTGTCCTTCCTCTTCTCCCTGAAAGAAAAATGAACAGTGGGTCAAACACCTGAGATGCACATGAGACAGAAAATGTTTGTAAGCATAGCACAAAAAGACTAAATTTACTTTTGTTTTGTTCTGTGCCTAATTACTTATTGTTTACTCGAGCACGGGTGCTTCTTTATTGATGTTCGTCCCAGGCAAGAAAATGAGAACTGCAAGTACAAACCTGAGTGCTAAGAAGCTCCCTCTTGTTTTTGTTAAGAGCAGCTCACATATATGTTTATTGCAATTCAGTAAATATTTCCTTCGTTGTAACTCATGGAGATTCTGAAATACCTGACAGCGGATCTGACTTTCCAACGCCTTCGGAATCACATTCCATAATTTAATCAAACAGAGACGACAAAACTGAATGCCCAGGGTTCAGATTCTCGTTCCCGTGTGACGACAGCCATCCGGCGGCTGCATTGGCGTCACGGCACCTCCGGGTGCCGCTGCTGCCCGACGCACAGCGATGCCGGAACCGCAGAAGCCGCAGCGTCCGGCCCCCACAGGCTGCTCGCTCACTCGCTCGGCACCGGCCAGAGAGGCAGTGGCACGGAGAGCAGAGACAAGAGGCGGCGCGGGGAGCAGCGGTATCCGAGCTGGAGCAGAGATCGCTGCGCTTCGGCGGCCCCTGCTCTCGGAACCGATAGCAGCTGGAAGTGAAGGAAGGGAGCGGCAGGAGGGACGACTGCCCCGACCGCTGCCCACAATGGCGAGCAGGCAGAGTCCGAGACCTGGGCGGTGGCGAGCAGCCGGGAGAGAGCTGCTGTTTCCGGCTATGTTGTTAGGCTTGTGCTGCCGGGTGGCACCGGAGCCGATCCGCTACACCATCCCAGAGGAACTGGGCAGAGGCTCGCTGGTGGGGCCGCTGGCGCGCGACCTGGGGCTGAGCCCGGCAGAGCTGCCGGCACGCAAGCTGCGTCTCAGCGCCGAGAAGCAATATTTCGGCGTGAGAGAGGAGAGCGGAGAGTTGTACGTGACGGAGAGACTAGACCGGGAGGTGATGATGTGCGGCGAGGCGCTGACCTGCTCCATCAGCTTCGAGGCGCTGGTGCACAACCCGCTCAACGTTTTCCACATCGAGGTGGCCATCCAGGACATCAACGACAATGCGCCGCGCTTCCTCCAAGAACATTTCCAACTGGAAATCAACGAATTGACTTCTCCCGGCGCCAGTTTTGCCGTGGGAGCAGCCGAAGACGCGGATGTGGGAAGGAACTCCCTGCAGAACTACAAGCTGGAGACCAAACAAGTACTTTGAGGTGGAAATGAAAGAGAAGCAGGATGGCAGCAAATTCGCGGAACTGGTGCTGCACCGAGCTCTGGACCGGGAGAGGGAGCAGAGCCTGAAGCTGGTGCTGACGGCGCTGGACGGCGGGGACCCGCCCCGCAGTGGCACCGCCCAGCTCTACATCAACGTCACCGACGCCAACGACAACGCCCCCGTGTTCGCTCAGGACCGGTACCGAGTGAGCCTGAGGGAGGACTCGCCTCCGGGCTCCACGGTGCTGAACGTCTCGGCCACCGACGCTGACGCTGGAAGTAACGCCCGCATCACCTACGGCTTCGGGAAAATGTCGGCCAAGGTGCTTCAGAAGTTTGTGGTGGACGCGGAAAGCGGGATCATCACGCTGCAGGAAGCACTGGACTTTGAGGACACGCGAGGCTACACGCTGCTAGTGGAGGCGAGGGACGGGGGCGGTCTAGTGGCACGCTGCGAAGTGGACGTGGAGGTGTTGGATGTAAACGACAACGTGCCAGCAGTGATACTGACGTCGGTGTCGAGTCCAGTTCCCGAGGATGCTCCGATAGGCACTGTGGTGGCCCTGGTGAAAGTGCGGGACCGCGACTCCGGGGACAGCGGTCAGGTGCGGTGCGAGCTGGCGGGAGACGCGCCGCTGTCGCTGGTGGCATCGTCAGGAGGGTCGTACAAGGTGGTGACGGCGAGCGCACTGGACCGGGAGCAGGCAGCCGAGCACCGAGTGACGCTGGTGGCCAGGGACAGGGGCAGCCCGGTGCTGTCGAGCCAAGCGGCGCTGGTATTGGAGGTGTCGGACGTGAACGACAATGCACCGGTGTTCGAGGAGGAGGTGTACAGCGCTTACGTGGCCGAGAACAACGCGGCGGGAGCGTCGGTGCTGCGCGTGCTGGCACGGGACGCGGACGCGGGCGCCAACGGGCGCGTCAGCTACTGGCTGGAGGGCGGCAGCGCGGGCTCGGCACCGCCGCCGGTGTCGGTGGAGGCGCAGAGCGGCGCGGTGTACGCGCAGCGCTCCTTGGACTACGAGCAGTGCCGCGAGTACACGGTGACGGTGCGGGCGCAGGACGGCGGGGTGCCGGCGCGCAGCTCGACGGCCACAGTGCGCATCTTCGTGCTGGACCGCAACGACAACGCGCCGCGGGTGCTGTGGCCGGCGGCAGCAGCAGGCGAGGCGCCGCCCTTCGAGGTGGTGCCGCGCACGGCCGAGGTGGGCTACCTGGTGGCCAAGGTGGTGGCGGTGGACGCGGACGCGGGGCGCAACGCCTGGCTGTCGTACGAGCTGCTGCAGGCGGCCGAGCCGGCGCTCTTCCGCCTGGGGCTGCACAGCGGCGAGCTGCGCACGGCGCGGGCCGTGTCGGAGCGCGACTTGGCCAAGCAGCGCCTGGTGGCGCTGGTGAAGGACCACGGGCAGCCGGCGCTGTCGGCCACGGCCACGCTGCACGTGGTGCTGGCCGAGAGCTTGCAGGAGGCGCTGCCGGAGCTGAGCGAGCGGCCGGCGGGCGCCGACTCGCCGGCCGAGCTGCAGTTCTACCTGGTGCTGGCGCTGGCCCTGCTCTCGGCGCTCTTCCTGCTCAGCCTGGGGCTGGCCCTGCTGGCGCGGCTGCGGAGGGCGGGGCCGCCCGCCGTCCTGCGCTGCCTGGGCGCGCAGCGCTTGTCTCTGGCGGGCGCCGCCTTCCCGGCGGACTTCTGCGAGGGCACCTTGCCCTACTCCTACAACCTGTGTGTGGCTCCGGGACGCGCCCTGACCGAGGCCGCTTGGCTGCCGCCACCGCTGCTGGGCGGGGAGTCCTTCGTGAAGTCGAGCCCGAATAGCAGCGCCGGTGCAGGAGATCCGCCTGTCGACCCCGACGCAGCGCAGGTCAGTAAGCCGCAGGATTCTTCTACTTGTCTTGAACCCTGTCTGGGTCTCCGTCCTCTATTTCTTTTGTCTTTACTCTTGGGGTTTTGGGGGTGTGGCGTGCTGGTCCGTGTCTCTGTGAAGGGGTGAAGGAAGAAGGGGGGGTATCCCCCTTCCACTCAGACCAGACAGGCAGGGGCAGCAGTTTTTAGTTCTTATGTTGTCATGGGTTCAATTGAATGTTTCTGGTACGACTCTCATTTGAGTTGTTGTGATGATCCTAAGTGACAGACTTGGATATATATGGAGTACAGTTCACGCTGGAGATTTTTCGTTTCTAAAAAATTCTTGTGTTCCTCCATGAAAAATGGAAGCTACGACTTGTTCCTCCTAGATGAAAGAGTGTACTGTATTGTTTGGTTGAGTCAGTAACTGCGCAAGTGGTAAATTAGTGGTGGTGCAGTCGAGATAATGAGTTGGACGCTTGTTGTTGAACTTTTTTCCTTCATTATCGTCTTATTATGAAAGTGATTTAGGTGAACCTTTTTGAACGCTGCATCCAAACCTCTTGCTTATATGGGGGCATTCCATCCTTCAGCCACTTTTATAACAGTTGTTCCTGCCTCTTCAACAGCTAGAGGCTTCTGCCCATTCTGATAATGACTCGGCAACAAGAAGCAACTTGGTTAATAATCAACAAGAAGCTTTGGTTAATGAGCCTGATACTTCTGGTTCTCTGGAGAAAGAGAACCAGAACCTGAATATCAGATTTATTATTTCAGTCCCTGAGGTTTTGTTGGGTTTGTTTTGTTTTCTCATTTGTTTCCTTTGTGGTGTGGATGGGAAGTCCTGATCCGAGTTTCCATGAAGGGATGAAAGGGGAATCCCACTTCTACTCTGAGCAAACAATAGGCCCTTCTTGGTTCCTTGGCAGACGCAGGTTCAGATTCAGCCGTGAAGTTGTGTCTAAGAAGTTTAGTTTCCAAAGTCTGAAAGGTTCATAAAAGTAAAGGCGGCTCCTTAATGTGTAGAATGAGATCAAATAATTCTACACACCGGGTCGGGAAAATGGGAATGACACTTTGTGTTTATTCTTTCGGGATGGACTTTTCTGAAACTATATTCAGCACCTACACATCTGTCTTATACCCTTTCCTTCATGCTCTTTTTTAGTTCCCTCTTTTTCTATCATTTTTCTATGTCAGGTCATATTACTATAAACTATTCTCAATAAAAACTTGGTTTCCCCTTGCAGCAGAAGTAACATTGGAGAAACTGGAGAAACGTGAAAGCACAAAATCACCTGTCCTCATTTGAGGGGGGCTTTTAATTACTGTTATGTTTAATTAGTCGGGACGTAGGAAATTAAGGTGACTGTTAGACGCCCATTATATCTACAAACCAGGGTGAGGCAAATGTAATTCGAGATCAGTATCTATAAAAATATGTAAAATTCTCGCTAGATTGTGCTTTCGGAGTGTTAGGATAAGGCTTAGCAGGATTCTCAATCGCATATTCCGATAAAGAGATCTCGTATCACCATTAAAATCCATGAGCGGCAGCGCCGGGTGGCTGCAGTTCCGAGAGGAGGCTGCGGGCGCCGCTGTTGACCAAGGAGGAGCCAGCGGAAGCCGAAGCGCTGCAAGCAGCCCCGCCCTCAGCGGCTCCGGCTCTCTGGCTGGCTCGGAGTCGGAGCGGTCTACGAGCGTCCCCGCGGTGCGGAGCCGAGCTGTAGAGAGCCGGAGGGGCTAGGGGAAGCGAGCGGCAGCGGCGAGCTGAAGAAGAAGCCAGAGTTCGATCGGAATCCGTGGTGGCGGTGCGGTGGCGGTGATGTGCTCTGCGGGGAAGCGCGGGGGCCGGCAGTCGCGGGCCCTGCTGTGCTGCGTCCTGCTGGCAGCGTTGAAAGCAGCGTGGGGGCAGCTGCGGTACTCGGTGCCCGAAGAGATGCCCAAGGGCTCCTTCGTGGGCGACGTGGCCAAGGACCTGAGGCTGCAGATGACTGGAATCAGAGACAGTGGCGTCCGCATCTTGGATAAAGGTAGGACGCAGTATTTCTCTCTGCACGGGAAGACGGGACATTTAGTGACGGCGGAGAGGATAGACAGAGAGCAGCTGTGCGATAGTGAGCAGCAATGTGTGCTGCGGTGTGAGCTGATGGTGGAAGGGGAAATGAAAGTGTACGGAGTGGAAGTGGCAATCACTGATATTAATGACAACGCACCCAGCTTCCCAGAGCCAGAAATGCAGCTGAAAATGAGTGAGACGAGAGTCGCAGGATCTCGGTTTCCTCTGATCGAAGCTCAGGACCCGGACTTGGGAACAAATTCTGTCCTGAGCTATGAGCTGAGCGGCGACGAGCACTTCTCACTGGCCGAGCAGGAAGGCCCCGGTGGCTATCGCCGTCCCGAGCTTGTGCTGGCCAAGGCACTGGACCGGGAGGAGACGGCGCTCCATGATCTGCTGCTGAGGGCGAGTGACGGCGGAGAGCCGCCGCGGACGGGCACGGCGCGAATCCGCGTGGTTGTGCTGGATGCGAACGACAACGCGCCTATGTTCAGCCAGGCAGAGTACACGGTGCGTGTGCCTGAGGACGTGCCTCTGGGTTCTGTGCTCGTCACCGTCATGGCCACTGACCCCGACGAGGGGATGAACGGGGACGTGAAATACTCGTTGAAGAAAATCACCAAGAAAGGCTCATCTACTTTCCAACTAGATTCGGAAACGGGATCTATCACTTTGGTGCAGAGCTTGGATTTCGAGGAAGGAGAATCGTATGAACTGGAAGTGCAGGCACACGATGGCGAGGGCCTTTTCGATACCGCGAGAGTCACGATTACCGTTACAGACGTCAATGACAACGTGCCTAAAATTTCAGTGTCATCGTTGCAGAGCGATATCTCTGAGGATGCCCCATCAGGGACCGTGGTGGCCCTGCTGCACGTACAGGACCAGGACTCGGGGGCCAACGGCCAGGTGCGGTGCTCCCTGGACGCGGGAGTCCCGTTCCGGCTGGAGAAGTCGTTTGAGGACTATTACCGCGTGGTGACGACAAGGCAGCTGGACCGGGAGGAGGTGTCGGAGTACAACGTCACGGTGAGAGCGGACGACGGCGGGTCTCCGTCGCTGTGGAACAGCACGGTTCTGAACCTGCGGGTGCTGGACGTGAACGACAACGCGCCGGTGTTCAGCGAGGCGAGCTACAGCGCCCGGCTGGCCGAGAACAACGCGGCGGGCGCGCTGGTGCTGAGGGTGCGGGCGCGGGACGCGGACTGGGGTCAGAACGCGCGCGTGCGGTACCGTCTGGGCGAGGGGCGTGTGCGTGGCGCGGCGCTGTCGTCGTACGTGTCGGTGCAGGCGGAGACGGGCGCGCTGTACGCGCTGCGCTCCTTCGACTACGAGGAGGTGCGCGAGGTGGGGCTGTGGGTGCTGGCGGAGGACGGCGGCTCGCCGGCGCTGAGCAGCAACGTGTCGGTGCGGCTCGTGATCGTGGACGAGAACGACAACGCGCCGCAGGTGCTGTACCCGCCGGCGTCGGTGGTGTCCGGGGCCGGTGTCCGCGGGTGGTCGGGGGTGGAGCTGGCGCCGCGGTCGTCGGAGCCCGGGGCGCTGGTGGCCAAGGTGGTGGCGGTGGACGCGGACGCGGGGCAGAACGCGTGGCTGTCGTACGAGCTGGCCAAGGCGACGGAGCCGGGGCTGTTCCGCGTCGGGCTGCACAGCGGCGAGGTGCGCACTGCGCGTTTCCCGCTGGCCCGCGACGCTGCTCGTCAGAGCCTGGTGGTGCTGGTGAAGGACCACGGGCGGCCGGCGCTGTCGGCCACGGCCACGCTGACCGTGGTGCTGGCCGAGAGCGTGGCCGAGCTGCTGGCCGAGCTGGGCAGTGAGGCAGCGGCGGCGGTGCCGGGCGAGGCGGCGGGCAGCCTGACGCGCTGGCTGGTGCTGGCCGTGGCGGCCGTCTCCTGCCTCTTCCTCGCCTTCCTTCTGCTGCTGCTGGCACTGCGCCTGCGGCGCTGGCGGCGCTCGCAGCTGCCTCCTCCGGCGGGCGGTGTTTTGCGCGGCGTCCCGGCCACGCACTTCGTGGGCATCGACGGCGTCCGCGCCTTCCTGAGCTCCTATTCACACGAGGTGTCGCTCACCGCCGACTCACGCAAGAGCCAGCTCCGCTTGTCACCCGGCAGCTGCTGCGACACCCTCCCGGCCCGCCCTCTGCCCGACGAGCCTGCTCCGCTGCTCGGGGAGGACCCTGCTGGCGCCTGCCCACAGGACGTCGGCAATGCTTCGGTGAGTGCCCGATACCACACGCTTGCCGTAGCCGTCTCTTGCTTTTCCTCTGTGCTCTCTTCCTTCCATATTCTGGTTGCTGCTGAGTCAGGGCTCCTTACCTGGAAGGCAAAGTCTTCTGTTCCTTCATTGGCTGCTGGCATGTGACTTCTGGTTGGTGTATCAGAGTGACAGTTGTGGGAGGCAGAAACAGTGTCAGGCTGCTGTTATCTGGAGTTTGGTAAGAGCGGTGTTAGTGGGTTTATTCCATGCTAAGCCGATTCTAATTTTGTGCCCTCATTCCAGTTTTCCTGCCAGAATGAGCTCTTCTGAAGGATTTGTTGCAATATCAGCCAGTGGAACATTGCCTTAAGAGCAGTGTCAGACATCTTCACAGCAGATGAAAGTGTCTTTGAATGGAGCATTACAGTCACCGTATATAATTTCCCTGCTCATTGTTTCTACTCTTCTCAGCCTCCCTCTTTCTTTCTGATGCAGTAAGCAGTGATATGTCTTGATATTTGCTCGTGCTTTTATGATTTTGCATCGCCTGGAAAAGTGGGCATGGGCAACAACTGGTCCCTTGATATGATCCCTTTTATGTGTTTTGAAGATGAAGGATAATAATGAGAATTCTCTTTGACAAAACATGTGCATGGCTGCATGTGAACGGCTGCTGGCGGAACCAGGAGATGTCTTTAATTGATTCATCACCACTTATGGTTGACTTATTTAAGCAGACCTTCATGCACCTTGTCTTGTTACGACAAGAGCCATATGAGGGTGCAAGCAGGGAGATTCAAACTGTAGGATGAGATAAAAGGAGAGCGGGTTTGGCCCTGTGTCTTCCTTCTTAGTACAGAGATACAAAGGTATCAGTTTGAAGTCTTTGGTGTAATGGTGATTCATGATGAAGTAAAATTGTCCAGGTAAAAGGCTATGAAACTTCTGTGGGTCAAAGAACACCATGCAATTTGTGTCAGATTGGAAATACGAGTTCTGGGAGCTGGGCCTGAGCAGCTGTTGAAAAGCCCAAGAGAACGTGTTGCTCATCTTCCATGGGTGCTTTGAGAGGAGCAAAGTGTATTTACCACCTGTGACATACCTGTATTATATACTTTCCATAAGGGCCATAACATAGAAGGATGTGTACAGATTCCTTCCTTTCTCCTTGTGTTAATTTCTTACTGTAGCATGCATGTCTTTGATGTTTAGGCATCTAAAGGGAAAAACGTTTCATAAGTCATAAACTGAGTCTGGATGTGTGATATTTCTGGATGTTGCCTAACTCAGACTCTGACTCTGTGGGTTCTTCAGTTTGTCTTCCTCTTCATGAAGTTTCCTGTCCATTTTCACTTATTGAATGTAAGCCTACATTTCATGTTAAGCCTTAAGTACCACATATCTTCCACGTTTTCCAATAGGCTATAGTTAGATTATGGTATCTTTGAGTTGATAGTTTGGTGACTGTCGTCACTGCATATGGCTGATGCACTGAAGCTACAAGACAGTATGTTCTGCTTTCTCTGAAGATGCCCATGAAAAGGTGTTCACAGTTAAGACTTCATACTTGTGGTAGATGGATAGGCCACAGAGCAGAAATAACCATGAGGTTAATGACTATTTCTTAAATGGAAACCTCCTACTCTGTAGTTCAGAGTGAGACTTTAGGGCCACACTTGTAGCTTGAGTTATGAATGACTTCCAGGTGCTCTCAGGGGTGAATTTTACAACTGCAGTGAAAACCAAGAAGCCTTCCTGGTGAGTTTCCCTGATGCTTTCTCTTCCAACTCTTCCTTATCTAGCTTGTCTGATTTATGGTTTGGTTTGATTTTCTTGGGTTTCTGTGTATGTAGGGTTAATTGTATTTAGCAGCAGAGCTTTGTTTAGCAACGTGTTGCATCTTAGTGCCCTCCTGCTCTTGCTACAGTTGCTGTGGAAGGCAGGAGATGTGAGGGTCTTTTTGTGTTCTGTTGTTGGGGGGAGCAATAGATGTAACCATGACCTTAGCAAAAGTGGCATCTCTGTGGGACAGTGCATGTGATGAAAGCTGGGAGAAGGTTCCCCGCTAAGCCATTGGTTTGATGACCCAGTGTCTGTTGGATGACTGCTCATGGCCATTTATCATTCCTGTGCTTTAGAATCCTTCTGCTTCAGAATGGTGGTGAGGAGAACAGTGTATCTCCCTCTCCTCATGGCTTTCATGTTGATGGCCTACAAGATGGAGACCAGGGAGACAAAGTGCCTCCCACTGTAAGCGAAGACAAGATGCTTGACCATCTGAGGAACATGAAGATATACAAGTCCATGGGACCTGATGGGATGCATCCCAGAGTCCTGAAGAAATTAGCTGATGTAGTTACCAGACCACCCTTCATGATACTTGAAATGTCCTGTCAGTCAGGTGAAGTCCCTGGGGACTGGAAGAAAGGAAACATGACATCCATTTTTAAAAAGGCAGACCCTGGGAACTACCAACCTGTCAGCCTCACCTCTGTGCCTGGGAGATCATGGACAGAACCTCCTAGGTGCCGTGCTGAGGGACAGGGAGGATAGGGAGGTGATTCAAGGCAGCCAGCATGGCTTTACTAGGGGTAAATCCTTCCTGACCAACCTAGTGGCTTTCTATGACAAAGTGACTATGTCAGTGGATAAGGGATGACCTATGTATGTGACCTATCTGGTTTTCTGCAAGGCCTTTTACACAGTCCCCCACAACATCCTTCTTGACATGTTGGAGAGATATGGATTTGATGGGTGGACTGTTCAGTGGATAAGGAATTGGCTGGGTGGTCACATCCAGAGGGTAGTGCTCATTGGCTTGAAGTACAGATGGAGAGCGGTGAGGTCCCTCAGGGGCCCATACTGTGAGGGAAAGTAACACCAAAATCTCCTCCAGGTTGATATAAAGAGTTTCACTGGAAATGAGATAATACAATGCACAATTACCTTAGCCTATGTGCAGCAAAGCACAGCAAAATGCAAAGCATCAGTAAAATCCATCGACCCCTCCCCCCAACCCCTGACCCACAGCCAGCCCAGCAGAAAAGATAAGTGCCCCCAAACCTGGAAACCAAAAGCAGCAACCAGAATAGGAAGCTTCTCATGTTACAATCTGAAGTCCCATGGTACTTTGCTCCAGTCAGCAGTTTCATTTTGGTGCTGGCATGATGGCAGCATAGTATTGAATATCAGCAGCAGATTCAAGTCAACCTATGACAGTGGTGTTTTGAGGCAAATTCTTGCTTCCCTTGGCAATGCTTCAGCCACTTGAATATAGTCCAAGATATCTTAGCTTGAGAAAGAGGCCTGTGACAAGATGTTTTCATTTTTGGTTTCATAGTTATATGCAGATGATCAGGAAACAGAGTAGAAAAAGTTGCTGAGAGCTGATGATTACTTCCTAAAATATTCCTCCCTACTGTGTAGTCCAGAGAAAGACTTTAGGGCTGCATCTTGTGTTTGAAACCTCAATGATTGGCAGGTGACCTCGGGGATGAATTTAAAGAGCTGTAGTGAAGACCAAGATGACTTCCCTGTGAGTTTCCCTGGTAGCAGTTGATCTTTTAATGCTTCCTTGTCTTCATGGTCCAAATTGTTTCTTTCCTTGTTCCCTCTGTAGGTAGGAATAGTCTTAATTAGCGGTGTTATCTTCATTTAGCCATGGTTTGTGTGGTATTGCACACAGTCATACAGTTTCTGTGAAGGTTATACTTTTGTTCTGCTTTTCATATGGAGAGGAGATGAAAGCATGAGTTTAGTAGAAGAGACATCTTTGTGGAAGAGTGTGTGATGAAGGAGGGGACCATAAGGATGTCTGCTGGAAATACAATGCAGCAGGGAGAGTTCAGTCCCACAGCTTCCTGGAGTGTGTGGAAGGTAAGTTCTTGACACAACTAGTGAGGGAGACAACCAGGGAAGGTGCCATCCTGGACCTGCTTTTTGTGAACAAGGAGCAACTTGTGGAGGAATTAAAGGTTGGAGACCAGCTGGGGCACAGCAATCATGAAATGATCGAGTTTTCAATCCTTGAGGAAAGAAGGAGAGAGGTTAGTAAAACTGCCATATTGGACTGCTAGAGGGTAAACTTTGGCCTCTTCAGGAGACTGACAAAGTCCCTTGGGAAGCCACTCTGAAGGACACAGGAGTCCAGGATGGATGGACATACTTAAAGAACAAGTCTTAAAGGCACAGGTGCAGGCTGTCCCCATGTGCTGAAAAATGAGTCAGCAGGGAAGGCATCTGGCTTGGCTGAGTAGGGACTTTGACTGTAGGAGCTGGAGTTGTTTAGCTTGAAAAAGCTGAAAAGATGTTGTGGAGACATTGGTTCTGATTCTCTTCTCACAGGTAATAAGTGATAGAACAAGAGGGAACACCCTCAAGCTGCAAAAGAGTAGGTTCAGACTGGACGCTAGGAAACATTTTTTCACCAGAAGAGTGGTCAAGCATTGGAATGTGCTGCCCAGGGAGGTGGTTGAGTCACCAACCCTGGATGTGTTTAAAGGTTGTTTGGATGTGGTGCTTGGGGATATGGTTTAGGGGAAAACTTTGTAGAGCAGGGTTATGGGTTGGACTTGATGATCCTGAGGGTCGTTTCCACCCTGAGTGTTTCTGTGATTCTGTGACAAGCTGATTCTTTGATCTTACTCTGTTCCGGTTGAACAACCACTTCTCTTCTGCTATTTATCATTCATGTACTTTACAATCACATTTCCTCACTGAATGTTGTTGAGCAGACACATGTACTTCCCTTCTTGGTGTGACCATATGCTCCCGTGATATGTTTTTGCCAGTTGTGAGGATTAGAAGCAATGCAGGAAGTTTTGTAGGGTTGGAGAGAAAGCTTGAGGGATACCTGTTGGAGGCAGGACCATAGAGGAGCAGATGATCTTTTCCATGTTTGTCACTGCACTTCCTCAGCTACTTAATTGTGGTACAATATCATTTCCATTTCTTCTACTCAAAAAGTGTGGCATAAGAAATTCCATTCGTTGCTCTGCATTCCTGCTTCTTGCCTTCTGAAGAACCTGCTGTAGTGAAGGATGTGCCTGTCCATAGCAGAGGGGAGGATGAAATTATCTATAAGATCTCTTCCAACCTTAAATATTGTTTGCTCTATGAAGGACTCGATGTGATTTTGCACTTTTCCAACATCAGCCCTGCAAACAAGAGATGCAAATGCAGACACCATGATAATTGTTATTCTGTATTCTTAGCATAAAGAAATACATGTTGCCTTCGGGCTGTTACGTTGTCAGTATAATTATTCTTCTCCCTGGAAGAAAAACTAAGAATGGGTCAGACAAAAGGAAAAAGAAGAAATGCTGGAAAGTCAGAAAACTTTTGGAATTCCAGAATGAAAAGACTGAAATTAATTACATTTTGTTCTTCTTCAAATTACTTACTGCTTACACCACACAGATATTTGTTTCATTATATTCGTCCCAAGCAAGAAAAGCAGAATTGGAAATACCTGTCAGAGTGCTAAAAAGCTCCTTTTTGGTTTTCTTAAGATCAGCTGAGATACTTCTGTTAGTATTTCCTTCAGCTGCTCTCTGTGACTTCAAGGAGGTGACCTAAAGGCCAGTCTAAAACACTTTTTGAGTCATGTTAGGTAAGGATTTCTACATTTCCATAGATAAAATGCGAGACAGTAAAGCTGGATGACCATGGCTCTTGTAATGTCTGTCAAGATTTTACCAAGAGCAGCTCAGTTCCTGTATTTACTGCTCTGTCACGAATATTTACTACTGACTATTTATTGCATGCGGCCTAAAATTTTGCTCTTGACAGCGAATGTGCTTAAACTCCTTTGGAGTAGCACTAAATCAGTGAAGAAGCTTATAAAAGATGAGACCGCAAATCTGGATGCTCACAGCTCGTATTCCGGGTCCCCGCCAGCAGGCGGCTGCGATGGCGACGTGGCGCCTCAGGGTGCCGCTGTTGACCAAGGCGGAGTAGCAGCCGGAGCCGCCGCAGCGTCCCTCCCCGGAAGGCTGCTGGTTCCCTCAGCGCCAGCCGGAGCGGCAGCGGCACAAGCAACAGAGGTAAGAGGCGGCGGGGGGGAAGAGCGGTGTCCGATTCGGCACCGAAATCGCTGCCCTCCGGCGGCTCGTGAGCTAACCACAATGTCGGGAAGACAGAGCCGGAGTCTGAGCCAGAGCCTGGAGCGGCGGCGAGCAGCCGGGCGAGTGCTGCTGCTGCCCGCTGTGCTGCTATGCCTGTGCTGCCGGGTAGCACCGGAGCCGATCCGTTATACCATTCCCGAGGAGCTGGGCAGAGGTTCGCTGGTGGGGCCGCTGGCGAGGGACCTGAGGCTGAGCCCGGCAGAGCTGCCGGCACGCAAGCTGCGGCTAACGTCTGCCGCTAAACGTCAGCTGCGATACTTCACCGTGAGCGAGGAAACTGGAGAGCTGTATGTGAGCGAGAGGCTGGACCGGGAGGAGATGTGCGGCGAAGCACCGACCTGTTCCGTCAGCTTCGAGGCTCTGGTGCACAACCCGCTCAATGTTTTCCATGTGGAGGTGGTCATCCAGGACGTCAATGACAATGCGCCTCGCTTCCTCCAAGACCATTTCCAGCTGGAAATCAATGAGTTGACTTCTCCCGGTGCCCGCTTTTACTTGGGCATGGCAGAAGACGCGGACGTGGGCAGCAATTCCCTGCAGAGCTACGAGCTGGAGACCAACAAATACTTTGAGGTGGAGGTGAAGGAGAAACAGGACGGCAGCAAGTTCGCGGAGCTGGTGCTGCGCCGAGCGCTGGACCGGGAGAGCGAGCAGAGCCTGCGGCTGTGCTGTCGGCGCTGGACGGCGGCGACCCGCCCCGCAGAGGTACAGCCCAGCTCTTTATCAACGTCACCGACGCCAACGATAACGCCCCCGTGTTCGCGCAGAACCGGTACCGAGTGAGCTTGCGCGAGGACTTGCCTCCGGGCTCGATGGTGCTGAACATCTCGGCCACCGACGCTGACGCTGGAAGTAACGCTCGCATCACCTATGGCTTCGGGAAAATGCCAGCCAAAGTGCTGCAGAAGTTTGTAGTGGACGCAGAGAGCGGAATCATCACGCTGCAGGAAGCACTGGACTTCGAGGAGGCGAACACGTTTAGCTTGGCCATTGAAGCAAAGGACGGGGGCGGACTGGTGGCACACTGTGAAGTAGAGGTGGAGGTGCTGGATGTGAACGACAACGCGCCCGAAATCACCGTGCTGTCCGTTTCGAGTCCAGTTTCTGAGGACGCTCCTGTCGGCACCGTGGTGGCTCTGGTGAACGTGAACGACCCGGACTCCGGGGAGAACGGTCAGGTGCGGTGCGAGCTGTCGGGAGAGGCACCGCTGTCGCTCGTGGTGTCCTCGGGCGGCTTGTACAAGGTGGTGACGGCGAGTGCGCTGGATCGGGAGCATGCAGCCGAGCACCGAGTGACGTTGGTGGCCAGGGACAGGGGCAGCCCGGCGCTGTCGAGCCAAGCGGCGCTGGTGCTGAAAGTGTCGGATGTGAACGACAATGCGCCGGTGTTCGAGGAGGAGGTGTACAGTGCCTACGTGGCCGAGAATAACGCGGCGGGAGCGTCGGTACTGCGCGTGCTAGCACGGGACGCGGACGCAGGCGCCAACGGGCGCGTCAGCTACTGGCTGGAGGGCGGCAGCCCCGGCTCGGCACCGCCGCCCGTGTCGGTGGAGGCGCAGAGCGGCGCGGTGTACGCGCAGCGCTCCTTGGACTACGAGCAGTGCCGCGAGTACACGGTGACGGTGCGGGCGCAGGACGGCGGGGTGCCGGCGCGCAGCTCGACGGCCACGGTGCGCATCTTCGTGCTGGACCGCAACGACAACGCACCGCGGGTGCTGTGGCCGACGCCGTCAGCAGCAGGCGAGGCGCCGCCCTTCGAGGTAGTGCCGCGCACGGCCGAGGTGGGCTACCTGGTGGCCAAGGTGGTGGCGGTGGACGCGGACGCGGGGCGCAACGCCTGGCTGTCGTACGAGCTGCTGCAGGCGGCCGAGCCGGCGCTCTTCCGCCTGGGGCTGCACAGCGGCGAGCTGCGCACGGCGCGGGCCGTGTCGGAGCGCGACTTGGCCAAGCAGCGCCTGGTGGCGCTGGTGAAGGACCACGGGCAGCCGGCGCTGTCGGCCACGGCCACGCTGCACGTGGTGCTGGCCGAGAGCTTGCAGGAGGCGCTGCCGGAGCTGAGCGAGCGGCCGGCGGGCGCCGACTCGCCGGCCGAGCTGCAGTTCTACCTGGTGCTGGCGCTGGCCCTGCTCTCGGCGCTCTTCCTGCTCAGCCTGGGGCTGGCCCTGCTGGCGCGGCTGCGGAGGGCGGGGCCGCCCGCCGTCCTGCGCTGCCTGGGCGCGCAGCGCTTGTCTCTGGCGGGCGCCGCCTTCCCGGCGGACTTCTGCGAGGGCACCTTGCCCTATTCCTACAACCTGTGTGTGGCTCCGGGACGTGCCCTGACCGAGGCCGCTTGGTTTCCGCCCCCCATGCCCTCAGAAGATCTGCTGGGCGATGAGTCCTGCGGGAAGGCGAGGCCGAACAGCACCGCCGGCGGGGGAGATCCACCTGCCGACTCCGATGCACCTCAGGTCAGTAAGCCCTAGGGCAGTCCTTGTTCTTTTGGATTTATTCTGAGGTTTTGTCCTGGGTTTGCTTGAAGTATTTTTGGGTGGTGTAGTTGGGGAGCGATTATCTGTCTCCACAATGGGAAGAATGAAGCAAAGGAGTATCCTCTTTTCCCCCTGGCCAGGCAGGTTAGGGCAGCATTTCTTAGTTCTTCAGCGACTGTAGGCTGGTGATCTGTCTTTTATAGGCATGTGCGAGCGTTAAATGATATTTCGTCAATAAAACCAAAAGGAAACAAACAGCCTCCCCCTAAAAAACACCCCAGTACTCCAACTGCCCAAATCCAAACAAACAAAATAGAGAAACAAACCAACCAATTCGGCATGTGTATTTCAGAGCCTCTTATGTTCCTATTCTCTTATCTCACGGACGGGCCTCTGGATCTCGTAAATCTCGTTGACTAAAAAGTGACTGCAGAACCGAATTCCACTATTTAGTTTAAACAGTTGTGCTTGCCTCTTTAACAACTAGTGGCTTCTAACCGTTCTGCTGACGTCCCAACAAGGAATTTATTAGCGATAGCAATTAGGCACTTGAACGTGTCTATTTACAAATTATCTGCATAGTTTAGGCTGAGCAGCTTTGCTTGTCTTCTGCGTTCCTACAGTGTTTTGGTGAAAAGGTGTCCTACTAAACTGAAGATTCTATGATTACACAAATAGTTTATTAATATGTTGCGATCCTTTACACCTTGGTTTCTGAGAAAAGGCTGTCAGATTATCTGTTAAAAAGGAAATCATCCCAGCATTCGCTGATGTCATTGTGTCTGTGCCTTCAGAGAAGAATCCCATTGCTGTCATCCAGTTCACGGTGTCGAGAACAGACGAGTATCTGGGGATAGACTCACCCCCGTATTGCAAGAGTTGGGTGCAGAATGGGAGCAGCCCGGTCAGGTGTATTTGGTGCTTTTTCTCTTTTATCTTCTGTCTCAGAAGAAAGTCACATAGCCATTTCCCACCCAGTTTGTGGGAAGCCAAGCAGATAATTCTATTCAAAGTCGGTGCAAGATGCTTCCTGCCTGTTGGGTAGTTGTGGAACAATCAGCGCAAAGTGAATAAGTCACTGATAGCCTGAAACAGGGCAGGTGGCAGAGAATAATTTTCGAGCAGTAGGAGAGCCTCCTCCTGGAGTGTTTCCCCTGGAAGGTGTTGTAGGGAAAGGTGCCTATGGCAGATGCGTGGTGGTGATGTAGATAATTTGAAAGGTGTTTCGCATGCACTCCTATGTTTAAAGTCAGGTTTCTGATGCTTTGGTTAATGAGCCTCTCCGGGGAAGACTCTGATAATAATGGGTTGTATTTCAGAGCATGTTTTCCTGTTTTATCCTTGCATTGGTTTCTTTTGTTATCCTTGTACTACAAAAAAAGGGTTGGAGATTGTGCTGTTGGAAGAACAGGATAAGAGTCATAATATTTTGGGCATCTCATTAGGAAAAATAAATATGTTACTGTACATAAATTGCCCTCAGGAAATAAGATTTCCCGTGGTATATCAGTAACAAAGCCGTTAGGGAAAAGAATATCTCATAAACAAAAACATAACAGGAAATAATCAGTATCCATTTGAGAGAGGATCTTCACAGCTGTTTTGTTATATTGGTCGGGATGTTGGTCTACAGAAAGGGTGAGGCAAAAGTGTTTAAAGTAACCGCCTACAAAAAGCTCTGAAAAAGCTTTGAGACTGTGATTTCGAGCGGCTACGGTAAGGTTGGAAGGATTGTCGACATCATGTTGTGTTAAGAAGATTTCGTATTACGATTAAAAGCTTTGGACTATTTACCCGCTATTTGCTGACAGCGCCGGGTGGCTGCAGTTCCGGCAGGAGGCTGCGGGCGCCGCTGTTGACCGAGCAGGAGCCAGAGGAAGCCGGAGCGCTGCAGACAACCCCGCCCGCTGCGGCCCGGCTCGCTGTCTGTCTGTATCCGAGTCGGAGCGATCTGCCAGCGTCCCCGCGGTGCGGAACGGAAGGGCAGCGAGCCGAAGGGGCTAGAAGTAGCGAGCGGGAGCGGCAAGCCGAAGCAGGAGCCAGAGGCGGATCGGGATCCGTGGAGGCAGTACGGCGGCTGAGATGTGTGCGGCGGGGAGGCGCTGGGGCCGGTGGGTGCGGACTCTGCTGTGCTGCGTCCTGCTGTGGCTGTGGGAGTCGGCATGGGGACAACTGCGGTACTCGGTGCCCGAGGAGATGCCCAAGGGCTCCTTCGTGGGCGACGTGGCCAAGGATCTGGGGCTGAAGATGACGGTGATGCGCCTAATAGAGCGAGGTAGGACGCAGTATTTCTCTCTGCACGGGAAGACGGGACATTTAGTAACGGCGGAGAGGATAGACAGAGAGCAGCTGTGCCAGCTGCTGGAGAAGTGCGTGCTGCGGTGTGAGCTGATTGTGGAAGGAGAAATGCAGGTTTATGAAATCGAAGTAGAGATCACAGACGTTAACGACAACGCTCCCAGCTTTCGAGAGCCAGAAATGCAGCTGCGAATGAGCGAGATGACGGCGCTGGGCTCGAGGTTTCCCCTCCGAGATGCACAGGATCCGGACTCGGGGCCAAATTCCCTGCAGAGCTATGAGCTGAGCGGTGACGAGCACTTCTCGCTGGCCGTGCAGGCCGACCACGGCATAGATCGGCGTCCCGAGCTGGTGCTGGCCAAGACACTGGACCGGGAGGAGGCGGCGTTTCACGATCTGGTGCTGAAGGCGAGGGACGGCGGTGAGCCATCGAGGACGGGCACAGCACGGATTCGCGTGGTAGTGCTTGATGCAAACGACAACGCGCCCGTGTTCAGTGCTGCAGAGTACACGGTGCGTGTACCTGAGGACGTCCCGGTGGGCTCCACCCTCGTCGTCGTCACGGCCACAGATATCGATGAGGGGATAAACAGCCACGTGAAATACAGTTTCCATAAAATTTCAGACAGAGCATCAGAACTTTTCCACCTTGACGACGATACAGGAGAAATATCCCTTAAGAAGGAAATTGACTTTGAGGAAATCTCCATACATGAGCTCGAGATACAGGCACATGACGGAGGAGAGCTTTCTGACACTACGAAAGTGGTGATTACAGTGACAGATGTCAATGACAACACACCCGAATTGACAGTGACTTCACAGCTGAGCGAGATCTCTGAGGATGCCCCATCAGGGACCGTGGTGGCCCTGCTGCACGTGCAAGACCGGGACTCAGGAGCCAACGGCCAGGTGCGGTGCTCCCTGGACACGGGAGTCCCGTTCCGACTACAGAGCTCTCGTGGCAGTTACTACAGTGTGGTGACAACGAGGGAGCTGGACCGGGAAGAGATGTCGGAGTACAACGTCACGGTGAGAGCGGCCGACGGCGGGTCGCCTTCCCTGTGGAGCAGCACGGTACTGAACCTGCGGGTGCTGGACGTGAACGACAACGCGCCGGTGTTCAGCGAGGCGAGCTACAGCGCCCGGCTGCCCGAGAACAACGCGGCGGGCGCGCTGGTGCTGACGGTGCGGGCGCGGGACGCGGACTGGGGTCAGAACGCGCGCGTGCGGTATCGTCTAGGGGAGGGGCGTGTGCGTGGCGCGGCGCTGTCGTCGTACGTGTCGGTGCAGGCGGAGACGGGCGCGCTGTACGCGCTGCGCTCCTTCGACTACGAGGAGGTGCGCGAGGTGGGGCTGTGGGTGCTGGCGGAGGACGGCGGCTCGCCGGCGCTGAGCAGCAACGTGTCGGTGCGGCTCGTGATCGTGGACGAGAACGACAACGCGCCGCAGGTGTTGTACCCGCCGGCGTCGGTGGTGTCCGGGGCCGGTGTCCGTGGGTGGTCGGGGGTGGAGCTGGCGCCGCGGTCGTCGGAGCCCGGGGCGCTGGTGGCCAAGGTGGTGGCGGTGGACGCGGACGCGGGGCAGAACGCCTGGCTGTCGTACGAGCTGGCCAAGGCGACGGAGCCGGGGCTGTTCCGCGTCGGGCTGCACAGCGGCGAGGTGCGCACTGCGCGCTTCCCGCTGGCCCGCGACGCTGCTCGTCAGAGCCTGGTGGTGCTGGTGAAGGACCACGGGCGGCCGGCGCTGTCGGCCACGGCCACGCTGAGCGTGGTGCTGGCCGAGAGCGTGGCCGAGCTGCTGGCCGAGCTGGGCAGTGAGGCAGCGGCGGCGGTGCCGGGCGAGGCGGCGGGCAGCCTGACGCGCTGGCTGGTGCTGGCCGTGGCGGCCGTCTCCTGCCTCTTCCTCGCCTTCCTTCTGCTGCTGCTGGCACTGTGGCTGAGGCGGTGGCGTCGCTCGCAGCTGCCTCCTCCTGCGGGCGGTGTTTTGCGCGGCGTCCCGGCCACGCACTTCGTGGGCATTGACGGTGTCCGCGCTTTCCTGAGCTCCTACTCTCACGAGGTGTCGCTCACCGCCGACTCACGCAAGAGCCAGCTCCGCTTGTCACCCGGCAGCTGCTGCGACACCCTCCCAGCCCGCCCTCTACCGGACGAGCCCGCACCGCTGCTCGGGGAGGACACTGCCCGCGCCCACCCACCCGAAGCCGAAGCTGCCCCGGTGAGTGCTTCTCCATGGATGTGCTCCTACACACCTCCCCTTTCTGCCGCTCCTGCTCCTTTGCCCTCTCCTTGCCCGCCCTGGCTGTTTCCTGCAGCAGCACGCTGGCTGCTGGCAGGTGTTGTGGGATGATGGCTCAGCGTGTCAGTCGGTGTGGGAAGCAGAAGTAGTGACCGTCTGCGTTTGACGGGAGTTTGGTTAGAGGGGGGGTTGTTGTTTTATTCTGCATCAGGTTCTCTCTGTGTTCCCTGACTCGGGGAATACTAGTTTCCCTGCCAGTTTGAGCTCTTCTTAGGGAATATGCTGCATTATCAGCCAGTGAATACTTGCGTTATGAGTAGCATCAGGCATCTTCCTGACAGCAGATGTGCTTGAAATAGTGTAAGATTGTCTTCGCACACAGCATGAAAGCTCCCCTATATCCTTATCTGTTCACGATTTGCACTGTCTTCAGACTTTCTCCATGGTAATGTGGTGAGCAAGTAAAAGCTTTTATATTCCTTCGCATTTTCATCTTTGTCTATTGGGTGCAAGAATGGTGTAGGCAACAACCTGTTCCTGTGTGATGTCTTTCTGTGTGTTGATAAAGTGAAGTAGAATCGTGAGATTTGTGATTGAAGACAAGTCTGTGGTTAGCTTTGTGTGAAGTGCTAATTCCTTGACTCTTCCAGTTGACTTATTTAAGCAGGATGTGCTTTGGGATGAAAATACATGTTATAGCAGCAGCATATGAAGGTGCTTATTCAAGTTGTAGATATTAGGACAGGGATATTAGCGTTGTTGAGATGATCACTGACCCTGTCTTGATTGTTGGTTCTTGAGCATTGTGAGATTTGAGAGTCATTTATTTTCCAAGTTGCCCAATATTCTAAAGTAGGTTGATGCTGTCTTTGAGGTGGTGCTTTGGTACCTGAGTCTGTATCGGTGCTACCATTTGCTTGTGTGTTATAAGCAAATAAATTTTGTTGCCTGTGTCCATGCAGTGATCATTCTCAGGTAAGGAGATGTTGGCTATGCAACTTCTCCTTCTGGGGTTTCTGCCTCTAGAGGCAGCTTTCTTGTTGTGTATTGTTTGGGTAGCATGAGAAATCCTGTCTGTTCAGATGCAGGTCAGTTGAAAAGGTTTTCTGTGGTGTAATTTGAAATGTCTGAAAGATGTAAACCTGCTGCAAAAGTTCAGTTTGTCCTAGTTGTCTTGTAAGGCCCTTTGTACCATTCCAAAGAAATACATTGAGAAACAATGGCCCAAACAATGGTAGCCCTTGGAATATTCAAAGATCTCCTATAACAGCTGGGTTGGGAAAGTAGCTTCCATCCTTGACCTGAAGTTGTTCAGCTGCCAAGAGAAAGATTTTGGTATATTTCCATTTCCCTAAGATGTTTGTGGCCACCATGGATTCCTTTACTTGAAGGACACTGACAGTCATCCAATGGGAAATTATTTGTGCAATAAATGTGTATTTAGAATGATGATGCAAGGGTAGGAAGGTTTGCAATTGCTGGAGAAAACCTCCTTTAACCATCTGTATCCTTCTGTAACGTTGTGGTCTAGTTCCTTCTTAGTAGTTTTCATACTTTATTTTGGGCCTTTGTTTTATGATCATGGTTTATCCTCCTAATTTCTGCTACTGCTTCTGCATTTGAGGCTGTGCATGTTGACTTGCAGCAAGTACTGATTTCAGACACCTAAGAATTTCAGGTGTGAGGAAAATGAAGCAGAAGCTAAAAGAGAATGTGTTCTACTTTCTCAGAAGACTGAGCCTAAGAAAGAAACCTGTGAGAAGTTTTACTCTTATGGCTTGGTACTTGTGGGAGATGAACAGTCCACAGAGTACAGAAAAATTAAAAGAGCTGATGACCACTTCCTAAAAAACAAAACAAACAAACAAACAAAAATATCAACAACCCAAACTACTATAGAGTTCAAAGCAAGACTTTAGGGCCCAGCTTGCGTCTTGAGATATTAATGACTTCCAGGTGCTCTCAGGAATCAGTTTCAATGCCTGCAGTGAAAACGAAGACTTCCCAGTAAGTTTCATAGAATCATTGAATTGTCAGGGTTGGAAGGGACCTCAAGGACCATCCAGTTCCAACCCCCCTGCCATGGACAGGGACACCTCACACAGGATCAGGTTGCTCAGAGCCGCATCCAGCCTGGCTTTAAAAACCTTCAGCAATGGGACTTCCACCACCTCCCTGGGCAACCTGTTCCAGTGTCTCCCCACCCTCATGGTGAATAACTTCTTCCTAGCATCCAATCTGAATCTACCCATTTCTAGTTTTTTTTCCCATTCCCCCTAGTCCTATCATTACCTAACACCCTAAAAAGTCCCTCACCAGCTTTATTGTAGGCCCCCTTCAGAAACTGGAAGGCCACAATAAGGTCTCCTGGGAGCCTTCTCTTCTCCAGGCTGAACAGCCCCAACTCCCTCAGTCTGTCTCCATAGGAGAGGTGTTCCAGCCCTCTAATCATCCTTGTGGCCCTTCTCTGGACACGCTCCAGGACAGTTTCTCTGACAACACTTTCTCTTCCACTGCTTACTTGCCTCTCTTGTCTGATTTATGGTTTCTTTTCCTGTTGGTTTCCTGTCTACATTGGTTTACTTACAACTAGCAGCACAACTTCATTTAGCAATGCATCATGTGTTAGTGCTTCTTGCTCCAGAAGATGTGGAAGGCAGGAGAAGTAAGGGTCTTTTTGTGTTCTGTTATTGTTGGGAGGAACAGATAGAACCATGACTTTAGCGAAAGTGGCATCTCTGGTGGAACAGCATGTGTGACAAAAGTGGGGAAGAGCCATTTGCTTCACAACCCAGTGTCTGTTGATGACATCTCCTCTTCTAGTTTAGTCATTGATGATTTGTGTCCTTAGAATCCTGTTTCTTCTCAGAATGGTGGTGAGGGGAATAATGTATCTCACTTCTTGGAGTGGTTGTAGTGCATTGTCCTCTCATAATAAGTTTTTACCAAACTCTGCATTAATATGATCATATAATGTATCTTCAAAGTTCCCCCTGTGCTGAAGAAAGTGGACGGTGGGTAGTTGGATAATCTTGGCTTTAATTGACCTCCATATTGGTTATGGCCTTCTGAACCTTTTTAGGGTTCTTCCAATTACATGGAATGAACAAAAGAAAAATCTCTTTGCATGCACCTGTGTTGTGATCCCTGGGCACAGTGTCTGCCTGCAGAGGTAGCTTTGCTGTTGTGTGATGTTTGGGCAGGGTGAAGAGCTCTGCCTGTGCAGAGACAACAGGTGGAAGAGTTCTCCGTGGTATAGTGTGAAATGCCTAAAAGGAAGTTGTACAATTTCACTTTGTCCTAGCTGTTAGGTGAGGCTCACAACTGTAGCTCTGTGTATTTTTCTTGCTTGACTATGCAAACAAATAACTTTGAGTAACTGTTTCTATGGTCTGTGGTGTGAGCTCGTGAGTGAGCCTTCTCTGGACTTTTTACTTTTCTTGTGTACCTACTAGTTGACAGAATCAGAAATATTAAGCCATGATTGGAGGTTTCCAATTCTTGCCTTGATTTTATTTCTGTCCAGATTTAAAACCTGGGTTCCATTGTGGCTGGTAACCCTTAAATCAAGAAACTTCTTACACTTGCTGTGCTTGGGGACCAGTTTCCATCCAGCACTTGAAGGTGTCCAGCTGTCAAGGGAAAGATTTTGTTAATGCTTGTATTTGTCACTGACCCTGCTCTTATGCTTGTCAATGAGATGTGGCAAATATATTGGGTGCATAGGCTGTGAATGCAGAACAAGGAGGGTGAGAAGCTAGGTTAAAACAAAGAAAACAAGTGGGTCATTGTGGTTCAGGCTGGGAAATTATTTGATTTCCTGCCTGGTGCCAAGGCCTGTGCCATTCCTTACAGTTGTCATTAGACTTTCCTTCAGGCTTTTGATGGAAAGTCATGGTTCATTTCCCCCAATTCTGGACAGTGCTTTTGCCTTTGAAACCCTGGGTGTTGTCTTGCAGCAAATCCTTTTTTTCCTTGGGAATTCTTCAACCACATGAAGATTCCTTAGATTAAGAAAGAGGCCCACAAATTGTCTAGATTTAAGACTTCATATTTGCTTGAAGGCAATCAGGCCACAGAGTAGAAAATGTTTCTGAGAGCTGGCAATTATTTGCTAGAATGAACCCCCCTATGAAGTAGACCAGAGAAAGAGTTTTGAGTCACATCTCTACACCACTTCAGTGACTGGCACATGCTCTGGGGGGTGAATTTAAATATCTACCATAAAGATCAAGAAGAAATCTTGGTGAGTTTCTCTGACAGTATTGAGACTTCTAATGGTTACTTCTCTTCCTGAGCCAACTTGTTTCTCTTGTTGCCTCTGCATGTAGGTTTGGCTTTAAGTAGCAGAATGTCTTTGTTTAGCCATGTGTTGTGCTTGGGTGGGTCTTGCTTACCTTACAGTTTCTGTGAAAGGCAGGAGATGTGATGTTATGTTTATGTTTTGAGTTGGTACAGAGAGTAGATTAAAGCATGACTTTAGCAGAAGTGTGTGTGATGAGAGAGTGGAGAAGATTCCCTCTAACCAATCCATTGATTTTACTCTCTGTTGGATGACCTCTCCTCTTCTAATATTTATCATTCATGTGTTTTACAATCATAGTCACAGACTATTGTTGAACAGATGCGTGCCCCCCTTCCTGGTGTGGCCATAGTGCATTATGCTCCTCTGTTAGTGTTTTGTGCCAGCTGTGAGGGTCAGAGATGAACAAAAATGTTGGAGAGAAGACATAGGGGATACCTGTTGGTGGCAGGGCCGTAGAGAACACATAATCATTTTCCTGTTTATCATCACTCTCCCTTAACCACTCAGCCATGGTGCAATGCATTTTCCATTCCTTCTGATCAATAAGTTTATCCTAAGAAATTCTGTTTATTACTCAGTTTTTGCTTCTTGCTTTCCACATAACATGCTCTAGGGGAAGCATGTGCCTGCTTACAGAGGATGGGAGAATAAAATTATGTTTAAGGTCTCTTAATTCTACAAATTACTTGGCATGGCCATGAACTTTCCCATTATCAGAGATACAAGCATGAAGATGGAAAAAAATAATAAAAGAAAACATTTGCCTCTCAGGTGTTACATTCTCAATGTAATTGTTCTCCTTCACCAAAGAAAAATCAGCAGTGGGTCAAACATCAGGGGTTTACAAGAACAGAAGGAAAAAATGCTGGAAAGACAGAAACCTTTTCAAAGACCACCAGGAAGAGAATGAAGTTACATTTGTTTTAATTTTGTCTCAAATCCCTGCTTACTCCAACACGGAGCAACTTGCTAGTCGTTCCAGGAAAGAAAAGGAGAATTGAAAATACCTGTCAGAGTGCTAAAAACCTCCCCCTTGATTTTATTACAAGCAGCTGAGATGCTATTTAATGGAAATTCCATGAGTGTTTGCTTCAACTATTGATTGTAACTCACGGAGATGACCTAAAAGCACGTGACAGCCAAACTGTTTAAAGGCCTTTGGACTCGTATTAAACAAGCGAACAGCTTATGAAAGATGAGAGACCGCGCAAGTGGATGTCCATAACCGGAATTGCCGTCCCGGAGGTAGCGGCCTAAAGACGGCTGCAGTATCGTCGCGAAGCCTCCGGGTGCCGCTGTTGCCTGACTCGAAAACGCGCTGGAGCTGCAGCCGGAGTCTCAGCCGCCGCAGCGTCCGGCCCCCGCAGGCTGATCGCTCGCTCGCTCGGCGGCAGCCAGAGAGGCAGCGGCGCGGGCAGCAGAGGCGAGAGGCGACGCAGAGAACACCGGTGTCCGAGCCGGGGACGAGAGCGGCTGGGAGGGAGAGAGGGCAGCGGCAGGAGGAAGGAGCGCGGCAAGCGCTGCCTGCAATGGCAAGGAGGCAGAGCCCGATCCCGGAGCAGCGGCGAACAGCTGGGCGATTGCTACTGCTGCCGGCTGTGCTGCTGAGCTTGTGCTGCCAGGCGGCGCCGGAGAGGATCCGCTACACCATCCCCGAGGAGCTGGGCAGAGGTTCGCTGGTGGGGCCGCTGGCGCGGGACCTGGGGCTGAGCCCGGCAGAGCTGCCGGCACGCAAGCTGCGGCTGACGTCTGCCTCTAAAAAGCAACTGCAATACTTCACTGTAAGCGAGGAGAGCGGAGAACTGTACGTGAGCGAGAGACTGGACCGGGAGGAGATGTGCGGCGAGGAGCTGACCTGCTCCGTCAGCTTCGAGGCGGTCGTGCACAACCCGCTCAACGTTTTCCGTGTCGAGGTGGCCATCCAGGACGTCAATGACAATGCCCCGCGGTTCCTGCGAGAAAACTTTCAGCTGGAAATCAACGAGTTCACTTCTCCTGGTACCCGCTTTGCCGTGGGAGCCGCCGAAGACGCGGATGTGGGCAGCAATTCCCTGCAGGGCTACGAGCTGGAGACCAACAAGTACTTTGAAGTGGAGATGAAGGACAGCGAGGACGGCAGCAAGTTCGCGGAGCTGGTCCTGCGCCGAGCACTAGACCGAGAGACAGACCAGAGCCTGCGGCTGGTGCTGACGGCGCTGGACGGCGGCGACCCGCCCCTCAGCGGCACCGCCCAGCTGTATATCAACATTACCGACGCCAACGACAACGCCCCCGTGTTCGCTAAGGACCGGTACCGAGTGAGCCTGAGCGAGGATGCGCCTCTGGGTTCCATAGTGATGAACGTCTCGGCCACCGATGCTGACGCTGGAACTAACTCCCGCATCACCTACGGCTTCGGGGAAATGCCAGCTAAAGTCCTTCAGAAGTTCATGGTAAACACGGAGAGCGGGATAATCACTTTGAAGGAAGCACTGGACTTCGAGGACACGAGAAGCTATACGCTGCTGGTGGAGGCCAGGGACGGTGGCGGTCTGGTAGCACACTGCAAGGCGGAGGTGGAGGTTCTGGATGTAAACGACAACGCGCCCGAAATCACCATGCTGTCCATTTCGAGCCCAGTGCCTGAGGATGCTCTGATTGGCACGGTGGTGGCGCTGGTGAACGTGAACGACCCGGACTCTGGGGAGAACGGCCAGGTGCGGTGTGAGCTGTCGGGAGAGGCGCCACTGTCGCTCGTGGCATCATCGGGAGGCTTGTACAAGGTGGTGACGGCGAGTGCGCTGGACCGGGAGCAGGCAGCCGAGCACCGAGTGACGCTGGTGGCCAGGGACAGGGGCAGCCCGGCGCTGTCCAGCCAAGCGACACTGGTATTGGAGGTGTCGGACGTGAACGACAACGCGCCGGTGTTCGAGGAGGAGGTGTACAGCGCCTACGTGGCCGAGAACAACGCGGCGGGAGCGTCGGTGCTGCGCGTGCTGGCACGGGACGCGGACGCGGGCGCCAACGGGCGCGTCAGCTACTGGCTGGAGGGCGGCAGCGCCGGCTCGGCACCGCCGCCGGTGTCGGTGGAGGCGCAGAGCGGCGCGGTGTACGCGCAGCGCTCCTTGGACTACGAGCAGTGCCGCGAGTACACGGTGGCGGTGCGGGCGCAGGACGGCGGGGTGCCGGCGCGCAGCTCGACGGCCACGGTGCGCATCTTCGTGCTGGACCGCAACGACAACGCGCCGCGGGTGCTGTGGCCGGCGGCAGCGTCGGCAGCAGGCGAGGCGCCGCCCTTCGAGGTGGTGCCGCGCACGGCCGAGGTGGGCTACCTGGTGGCCAAGGTGGTGGCGGTGGACGCGGACGCGGGGCGCAACGCCTGGCTGTCGTACGAGCTGCTGCAGGCGGCCGAGCCGGCGCTCTTCCGCCTGGGGCTGCACAGCGGCGAGCTGCGCACGGCGCGGGCCGTGTCGGAGCGCGACTTGGCCAAGCAGCGCCTGGTGGCGCTGGTGAAGGACCACGGGCAGCCGGCGCTGTCGGCCACGGCCACGCTGCACGTGGTGCTGGCCGAGAGCTTGCAGGAGGCGCTGCCGGAGCTGAGCGAGCGGCCGGCGGGCGCCGACTCGCCGGCCGAGCTGCAGTTCTACCTGGTGCTGGCGCTGGCCCTGCTCTCGGCGCTCTTCCTGCTCAGCCTGGGGCTGGCCCTGCTGGCGCGGCTGCGGAGGGCGGGGCCGCCCGCCGTCCTGCGCTGCCTGGGCGCGCAGCGCTTGTCTCTGGCGGGCGCCGCCTTCCCGGCGGACTTCTGCGAGGGCACCTTGCCCTACTCCTACAACCTGTGCGTGGCTCCGGCACGCGCCCTGACCGAGGCCACTTGGCCGCCGCCGCCGCTGCCCTCAGAGGAGCTGCTGGGTGGTGAGTCCTGCGGGAAGCCGAACTCCAATAACACCGCCGTCGCGGGACGCCCTTCCACAGACCCCGACGTGCCGCAGGTCGGTAAGCTCAAGTCTTGCTCTTTTGTTCCTTTTATGGGCCTCCATGAATTACTCTCGGGTCATGTGAATGGGGTTATTGGGCTGTGTTGCTGTAAAGGAAAGATTGAAGTGAGGAATGGGGTACCCCGCCTTCTACTCAGAATACCCATGTAGCAGCTGCATTTCTGGGTTCTTCTGGGTGGTTTGTCTACAACTCTGATTTCCGCGGCTTGCATTTAATTCTGTAAGCAATGAATTTGCATGACAGGTTCGGGAAAACCTGGTATAAGTCCTTTTATTCTCTATGACAGAGAAGTTGTGGCCAAAATGTGTTGGTTGTTATAGTCTTTTAACAGTGAACGCGGTAAATGAGTGGTGCTGTATGACACTGTCGGGAAGTTTTTTCTCCCCTCTTGCCCCCAAACTGATACATTTGTTCTTGAACATCCTTGAGAGCTGGATCCAATCCTCTTCCTTCCATGTTCTCTCCATGAAAGGAAAGTTCCCCTCTTCTGCCGACTACCGCCCAATCATTTGGAGAAGGGTGCTTCAGAAACAGCAGAATTGATAGGATGGATAAATTTTGTTCAGGCGTGATTTTTATGGGTTCTTTGTGCGATTATCTTTACTTTCTTTGCCCCGTGTGGTAGTTCTGCTCTTTTAACCTTTTTTGACCTGTCTTGCATACTCATGGTAGGGTGCTGAGTGAAGTTTAATTGAAAAAGAAACCATAAGTCGGGTTGTGTATTTCAGGATGTCTTGTTTCCTGTTCCCTTTTCCCAAAGATTGGTCCTGGCATCTGGTAGATCGCGTTGACAAGGGAATCCTAAATGGAGGCATTCGGTCCCATAGCCACTTTTTTCCTGTCTTTTTAACAACTGGAGGTCTCTACCCATTCTGACAATGACTCCGTAACTGCAAGCAGTTTACTAATGACAGCAATTAGGCGTCACAAATGACCCGTAGAGTGCATATTGAACGGCTGTTCTTGTCTTCTGCCTTTCGACGGTGTTTTGGTGAAAAAGACTTGCTGAAGTGAAGATTCCATAATTAGATGGGTACTTATTGAATGCCTTTCAGTGTTCCTTGATGTCTGACAAAAAGAAGCCAGTCCCTAATCATTCCGACTGCTGAATTATTTTTTAAATTATAAATGTCTACAAACTGTTAAAATAAAGAAGTCACACCTTTAACTCAGTTCACTTTCCTATCTCGGTATTCACTGCATCCGTACATGTTCCAGTAGTTTAAGGATATTGTCATCATTTCAGTGACTTCAGTGAAGCAATGAAACAATCCTTCATGGAAGGAAACCTGATCTAGTGTGCGGTGTCCCTGCCTGTGGCGGGCGGGTTGGAACTGGATGATCTTTGAAGTCCCTTCCAACCCTGACAATTCAGTGACTCAGAAGGATTGCATTACTGTCATCTAGCTCAAATATGGTGTCGGGAGCAGGCGAATATCGGGGAACATAAGGGCTGAAAACCATTCCGAAGCGAAGTAAACGTGTCGTGAATACAATCACCACCGTGTTGCAGGCTACAGAATGGGAGCAGTCCGGGCGGATGCGCCTGTTTTTATTCTGGTTAAACTTACAAAGCCATTTTTCCTGCAGTTTGCCCGGAGTCGATCAGATAATTCTGGCCAAGGTGCTTCCTGCCTCCTGGGTAGCTGTGGTACAATCAATACGAAGTGATCAAGTGACCAACAGCCTGAAGCCTGGGCGGGGTGGCAGAGAATGATTTTCAGGCAGTTGAGTGTGTCCTGGAGTGTGTTCGCCGGAAGGTCTTGTAGGAAGAAATGCTAAAGCTTGTAGCAGTAGCCTGAGTTCCTACGGAGCTGTAAATTCTTGGGGGGGCTTAGATTTTCCGTTTCACTTGTCTGACCTTAACTTCTTGAAGCTTTAAATATCTCATCTCAGACAGTGATGATGCTACAGTTAATTTGAAACGAGTTACGTGTGAAATGCAGCATTCAAAGCAGAGCTCCTGCCACTTCAGTTTAAGAACCTGATAGCTCTGGCCCTCTGAGGGAGGGTCTGACCATCAGTTTTAGTATTTTAGACGCTGTTTCTGTTGTTATGCCTTGAGCCCGCTCTTGAAACGTAATTCCTTGGGGAAAAATGTTGGAAGTTGTGCATTGGGACGAATGGAATAGGATTCGTATAATTTTGTATGTCGTGTTAGGAAAAATAAATATTTTACTTTACATATATCGCCGTTGGCAAGTTCCTGTGCAGCAGAAATCACTCATCGTTAAAGCAGGAAATCAGCGGTCACCATCTGAAGGAGGATTTTCATTGCTGTTTCATTCTATCAGTTGGGATGGGGGCAACTAATATTCGTATGGAAAGTTTTGGTAACGAAAATATGGGAGAGGGCTGGAAATATTCTAAATGTTATATTAGGACAACATAGTATTATAGGACTTCTAAAACGCATGGGAAGTGAAGGACAGAGCGCTGGGTGGTTGCAGTGCCGGGGGGAGGGGAGTTAATGTGGATGTATCATGCACTTCTGATCTGCAATGAAGGGGAAAGTAATTCAATCACGAGAGGCACACAAAGCTGTGAAATTTGTGGTGGATATTGTGCTTTCGAACTGCTGAGGTCAGACTGGCGGGATTCTCAAACCATATTCCGGTAACAAGATCTCGTATCGACAGTAAAAGCCATGAGCAAACAATCTGCGGGCAGTGCCAGGTGGCTGCAGTGCAGTCCTGTTTTCCCTTGGCTTTACACCTGGGGTGGTGTGGATGGGGAGTGCTGGTCCGTGCCTCCGTGAAGGAAGTAATGAAAGGCTTCCATTCGGAGCAGAGAGGTAGCACCTGCATTTCTTAATTCTTCCTTGAGTGCTCGTTCAATTTTAGCGGAGAGCTTTTGTCTACAGTCCTTGTGTTGTCTGATTATTTCTTTTTCCCACGTCGGGGGTGGTAGTTTCCTCTTTTCCGATCATCTCTGGTTATATGCAGGTGTGGGTGAGAGATCTCTAGAAAATGAAATAATCGATTAAAAAAAACCCCACGTTTATTTATTTAATTTTCTGAAAAGAAGGTGCTTGGACTTCCAATACAGGTGAATTTTAAGATGAGGAATTCGTTCTGTCAGTCACTTCGTGAAATAATTGTTGCCTCTTTAAAACCAGAGGTCTCTATCGATTGTGGGATCCTATCGATAATGACGCCGGAATTCACTAATGACACCAATTACGCACTCGAGTGCGCACATTTACAGACGATCCACATATTTCAAGCTGAGGAGCCGTACTTGTCTTCTGCCTTCCTGCAGTGTTTTAGTGAAAATGTGTTCTACCAACGTGAAGATGCAGTGGTTAGATTAATAGTTCATTAACACTTCGCAATGCTTTGAGGTGACCAACAGTCAGAAACCAGGGGGTGTAACAAAGAATGAATTTGGAGCAGCAGTGGAACCTCCTGCAGGAGTGTGTTCCTAGCAATGCCAGAGTTCCGGACAGCTGCCTGGAATCTCTGTGGGTTTAGGGAGCTTAGATTCTCTGGTTCACTTGATTGATATCACCTTCTTCAGGCTTTAAATTCCTACTTTCTGTCGGTAATGGCGCTGTAGTTAACTTGAAAAGTGTTCTAGAAGAATTAGAATGAAACTCGTAATACTGTACATGTTGTTACGAAAACGAGTATTTTATTTTATATCTATCGCCATTAGCAAGTCATTTTCCCCGACAAAGAAACAACAGACTTCCTGGGAGAAAATAATGCATTATAAACAAAGTCAGTGAAAAAAATAACAGAGAGCTATTTAATTGCTGATTATTGCTGCTGATCGTTCATTCGGAAGGATGAGAAAAGGCTGGCAGGATTCTGAACATCGTATTCCTATATCAAGATCTCGTCTTACCATGGGAAACTCTGAGCAAAGCATCTGCCTTGTGGCTGCAGTTCCGGGAGAAAGCTGCGGGCGCCGCTGTTGACCGAGCAGGAGCCAGAGGAAGCCTGAGCGCGGCAGGCAGCCCCGCCCGCTGCGGCCCGGCTCGCTGGCTGGCTGGCTCGGAGTCAGAGCGGTCTGCGAGCGTCCCCGCGGTGCGGAGCCGAGCTGCAGCGAGCCGGAGGGGCTGTGGTAGCAGGAGGCAGCGGAGAGACGGAGCCGTAGCCAGAGGCGGATCGGGATCCGTGGAGGCAGTACGGCGGCTGAGATGTGTGCGGCGGGGAGGCGCTGGGGCCAGCGGGCGCGGGCCCTGCTGTGCTGCATCTTGCATCTCCCTCTCGCTTGGGAGGCGGCATGGGGGCAGCTGCGCTACACGGTGCCGGAGGAGATGCCCAAGGGCTCCTTCGTGGGAGACGTGGCCAAGGACCTGGGGCTACAACTGCCGGCGCTCAGTGACGGCGGCATCCGCCTTGTCTCTGAAGGTAGGATGCAGTATTTTTCTCTGCACGGGAGGACGGGACATTTGGTGACGGCGGAGAGGATAGACAGAGAGCAGCTGTGCGAGAGCGAGCAGCAATGCGTGCTGCGATGTGAGCTGATAGTGGAGGGAGAAATGAAAGTGTACGGAGTAGAAGTGGAAATCAGAGACATTAATGACAACGCGCCCAGATTCGATGATGTTGAACTGGAGGAGAGAATCAGCGAGATGACAGCCCCAGGATCTCGGTTTGCCCTGGTCGAGGCTCACGATCCGGACTCGGGGCTGAATTCCCTGCAGACCTATGAGTTGAGCGGTGACGAGCATTTCTCGCTGGCAGTGCAGGCAGGCAGCGGCGGGGATCGGCGACCGCAGCTGGTACTGGCCAAGGCGCTGGACCGGGAGGAGGCGGCGTTTCACGATCTAGTGCTGAGGGCAAGGGACGGCGGAGAGCCGCCGCGGACGGGCACGACGCGGATCCGCGTGTCTGTGATTGACGCGAATGACAACGCTCCCGTGTTTAGCCCAGCGGAGTACACGGTGCGTGTGCCCGAGGACGTCCCCGTGGGCTCCCCCCTTCTCACTGTCACAGCCACTGACGCCGACGAAGGGCTGAACGGGCACGTGAAATACTCGTTGAAAAAAATCACAGAGAAAGCGTCAAAGATTTTCGACCTGGACTCTGAGACAGGAAAGATCACACTGGTGCAGAGCCTGGACTTCGAGGAAGGAGACTCTTATGAACTGGAGGTGCAGGCACGAGACGGAGGAGAGCTTTTCGACACTGCGAAAGTTGTGATCACGGTGACAGATGTGAATGACCACGAACCTCATATTTCGGTGCGTTCGGCGCTGACAGAAATTCCTGAGGACGCCCCGTTAGGGACAGTGGTGGCCCTGCTGCACGTACAGGACCGGGACTCGGGGGCCAATGGCCAAGTGCGGTGCTCCCTGGACGCGGGAGTCCCGTTCCGGCTGGAGAAGTCGTTCGAGAACTACTACCGCGTGGTGACGACGAGAGAATTGGACCGGGAGGAGGTGTCGGAGTACAACGTCACGGTGAGGGCGGCCGACGGCGGGTCGCCGTCGCTGTGGAGCAGCACGGTGCTGAACCTGCGGGTGCTGGACGTGAACGACAACGCGCCGGTGTTCAGCGAGGCGAGCTACAGCGCCCGGCTGCCCGAGAACAACGCGGCGGGCGCGCTGGTGCTGACGGTGCGGGCGCGGGACGCGGACTGGGGTCAGAACGCGCGCGTGCGGTACCGTCTGGGCGAGGGGCGTGTGCGTGGCGCGGCGCTGTCGTCGTACGTGTCGGTGCAGGCGGAGACGGGCGCGCTGTACGCGCTGCGCTCCTTCGACTACGAGGAGGTGCGCGAGGTGGGGCTGTGGGTGCTGGCGGAGGACGGCGGCTCGCCGGCGCTGAGCAGCAACGTGTCGGTGCGGCTCGTGATCGTGGACGAGAACGACAACGCGCCGCAGGTGCTGTACCCGCCGGCGTCGGTGGTGTCCGGGGCCGGTGTCCGTGGGTGGTCGGGGGTGGAGCTGGCGCCGCGGTCGTCGGAGCCCGGGGCGCTGGTGGCCAAGGTGGTGGCGGTGGACGCGGACGCGGGGCAGAACGCCTGGCTGTCGTACGAGCTGGCCAAGGCGACGGAGCCGGGGCTGTTCCGCGTCGGGCTGCACAGCGGCGAGGTGCGCACTGCGCGCTTCCCGCTGGCCCGCGACGCTGCTCGTCAGAGCCTGGTGGTGCTGGTGAAGGACCACGGGCGGCCGGCGCTGTCGGCCACGGCCACGCTGACCGTGGTGCTGGCCGAGAGCGTGGCCGAGCTGCTGGCCGAGCTGGGCAGTGAGGCAGCGGCGGCGGTGCCGGGCGAGGCGGCGGGCAGCCTGACGCGCTGGCTGGTGCTGGCCGTGGCGGCCGTCTCCTGCCTCTTCCTCGCCTTCCTTCTGCTGCTGCTGGCACTGTGGCTGAGGCGGTGGCGTCGCTCGCAGCTGCCTCCTCCTGCGGGCGGTGCCTTGCGCGGCGTCCCGGCCACGCACTTCGTTGGCATCGACGGCGTCCGTGCCTTCCTGAGCTCCTACTCACACGAGGTGTCGCTCACCGCCGACTCACGCAAAAGCCAGCTCCGCTTGTCACCCGGCAGCTGTTGTGACACCCTTCCGGCCCGCCCGCTGCCCGACGAGCCCGCGCCGCTGCTTGGGGAGGACCCTGCCGGCTCCCGCCCACAGGACGTCGACAATGCTCCGGTGAGTCCCTGATCCTACACGCATCCATTGCCGTCGCTTGCTTTTCCTCTGCTATCTCACCCAGCCTTGCTCTGGCTGCAACCGAGGCAGGGTTCCTGACACGGAAGGCAAAGTTTCTTGTAGCATCCTGCTGACTGCTGCCAGCTCTACCTTCCCGCAGATGACTGCGGGATGGTGTCTCAGTCTGACAGTTGGTGTGTGAGGCAGGAGCAGTGTCTAGCTGCTGTTGTCTGGAGTTTGGTTAGAGCAGAGCTTTGGTTTTCTTTGTGTCCTTTAATTGGTGTAACCACGGTATTCCTGTCACTTTGAGCTCCTCTAAACGGAAGTGTTGTTGTGTTATCAGCTGGTAGAAGTTTGCAGTTTCAGACATCTTCCCAAGAGCACGTTTACATGTATGGGATGAGATTGCCTTGAATCAGAATATTTTTGCTTTGGTATATATAACAGAACTGCTCATGCTTTCTACTTCTCTTCAGCTTCCTTCTTTTTCCATGAGCAGACAGCTAGCAAGGTATTGTCATTATTTTTGCCTGTGCTTTGAATTTTGTGCATTCATAGTAGAAGATGCATCTTCTTGATGCACCCATCAAGAAGAATTTGATGGACCATGAAGAGAAATATTTTAGGCAAAAGGCTCTTTGGTGTCCTCTGCTTGAGACTTCAGCTTGTATCTTGTGAGGGCTTGGAGATGTGGCTCAGGATCTGTTGAAAAGCCTAAGAGAATGCATTGCACCTTTCCCATGGAAGCTTGAGGAAGAGCAAAATATGTATTTGCCAAATACCTGAATTTTGTACCTTCTCTAAGTGCCATCTTCTAGAAGAAATCACTTCCTTTCTGTTTGTGTCACCTTCTCACTAAGTTGTTGTCATGTAAGTCAGGGTTTGTGTCTGATAATGTGTGGATGGCCACATCTCATACATTTATCACTGTCCTACATACACTTTTCATGTTTACATGTGAGAAGGACTTTTTTAGGCGTGTATCCTCAGAGTGTTATTGGAAGAAATGCTCTTACTTGTTACATGTTGAGAAGCAAGGTATTATCCATGGTGAGGAGTTCCCTGAGTATTTTTGTTTTGATGGAGTCTCTTTGAAAATGGTGAAAATTGCAGCTCACTCTACTGTCATCAAAAGGTTTCGTAAGACTATAGAGGGTGCTGTGTTTGAGGAGGTGGTAGTGGAGACATGGCATATAGTTTCTTAATTCCCGGAGTCCATTGCTGTGGACCACATGAAATGGGTCTGGAGGTGTCATATTTTTGGATATTGTCTAGCTCAGAACCTGAATGGCCAAGCTGTGGGTTCATGAGGATGATTTCCTATTTCCAGCTCCTGAAGATAAACCGTTTGTCCAGGTTAAGCCTTGAGTATCATCTGTCTTCCAAGCTGCCCAACATGCATTGTGGTATCTTTGAGGTGTTACTTGGATGGCTGTTTATTGCCTCTAGCATATGCACAGAAGCTAAAAGAGAATGTGTTCTACTTTCTCAGAAGACCAAGTCTGGTAAAAGAGGCTCATGAGGAGATGTTTACACTGCAGGAGATGAGCAGGCCATAGAATAGAAAAGAATTGTTGAGATGTTATGGCTGTTTCTTAAAAGGAATCATCCTGCTGTGTAGTTCAGTGAGGCCATAACCACAGTGAATACCAAGAAGACTTTGTGGTGAGTTACTCTGAGAGCACTTTATCTTCTAATGCTTTTTTGCCTTGCTTGTCTCTTCATGGTTTGTTTTCCTTTCCTTGGTTTTCTGTCTATGTAGGTTTACTTGTAATTAGCAGAGGAGTGCTGTTTAGCAATGAGTTGTGTGCGACTGCCTCCTGCTCCAGCAGGTGTGGAAGGCAGGAGCTGCGAGCATCATCTTTGTGTTCTGTTATTGTTGGAGGGAATAGATGTAACCATGACCTTTGCACAAGTGGCATCTCTGTGGAACAGGACATGTGACAAAAAACGGGGAAGAGATTCCCCCCAAGCCATTGGTTTGATGGCCTGTTCTCTGTTGGATGACTGCTCCTCTTTTATCATCTGTGTGCTCTAGGATCTTTCTGTTTCTCCTCGGAATGGTGGTGAAGGGAACAATGTATCTCCCTACTTGGTGTGATCCTGGCACATTGTCCTTTCATGATACATTTTTACCAACTATGACAAGGTCAGAAGCAAATTTAGAAGCTGTGTAATGCTGGAGAGAAGACATGGTGGAGATGTCTTGGTGGGCAGTGGGACATAGAAGAGCAGATGGTAATTTCTCTTACTGTCATAAACAACATAGCTGTGTGCCTGATTGAGTGCTGTGAGATTTTAGCTCATTCTGATCGGTAAGTTTGGCTCAAGACCTCTTCCTCCATCTGATCCATTCATGTCTGTATACTTCTGGTTCTTACCTTACCTCTTGCATTAGCTACAACTCAACTTCAAGGTGTCTGATCACATGTGGTATGTCACATCTATGAAATTATTTGAGTGCAGGGACAGTGTTCATACAGACCTGTTTGCAACTGTGAAGAGAAAGGTACTGGTGGAGACAGAGTTTGTGCTTTGCCAGTTCCCAGGGTCTGTTGTTGGCCTACAGAAAAGGCATCTGTCAAAGTGTCTGTTTTTCAATATCACATTGCTCAGGCTCCAGCTGAGCAGTTCATCACTTTACTTTCCAGCTGCAAGATGGTTCCTGTGAATGGTAGGTATTGGGCAGAGATGCAAACTTTGCACAATGGTACATCATGTGCTGAAGAACGATGATGATGTCTTTCAGCAGATACTTGGATGATCTGGACTTTAACTGACTTCCACTAGCTTATGGATTTCTGAACCTTTTAGGGTTCTTCAAATTATCAGGGAGGAGCAGAAATATCTCTTTTTATGCACCTGTGTTCTGATCCCTGGGATCAAAAAACCTCTCTTTCAGTGGAGTCTGCCTTCAGCGGCAGCTTTGCTGTTGTGTGATGTTTGGGCAGGGTGAAGTGCTCTGAAATGACTAAAAGGAAGCTGTAAAAGTTGAGTTTGACCTAGCTGTTAGATGAGGTCCACAGCTGTGTTTCCATGGGTTTTTTTTCCTTGCTTGATTATATAAAGATAACAACTATGTGGTCTGTGATGTGAGGTCATGGGTGAGCTTCCTGTGGACTTCTCACCATGCAGACACCTTTCTTGTGTATTTGCTAGAGTTGAAAGTATCAGGAGTGTTAACCTTCATTACTTGAGTTATTTAGTTCTTGTCCAGGTCTAAAGGTGGACCTAAGATGTCACTGAATCTTCTTATACTGAGACTTGCTCAATGTATTGGTTATTTTCTGTGACTTTGGAAGGTGGAGGACTCAATGTAATTTTTTGTTTGATTCCATGCCTAGTGCTAAGGCCTGTGACATTCTTGCTTTGAGCTTTGGTTCATGAAAGTCATGGACAATGCTTCAACAATGAAGTGTTTGTTCAATAACTGTATATGTGGGATGCTGATGCATGGGTGGAAAATCTTATTATTCCTGTGGGAAATCTCATTTCCCCACATTATCTCCCTGTAATATTGTGATGTGGAGTTTCTTCATAGTTGGACTTAGATTTCCTTTTAGGCTTTGCTGGGAGGTCATTGTTCATCTTCCACATTTCTGGAGAGTGTTTTTGCATTAGAAACTCTGAGTGCTGTTTTGCAGCACATCCTTACTTCCCCTGGGAATTCTTCAGCCACCTGAAGATAGTCTGAGTTGCCTTGGGCTTGAGGAAGGGGCCCATGAGAAAGTGTTTGCATTTATGACTTCATATTTGCATGCAGATTATCAGACTACAGAGTAGAAAAATTGCTGAGAGCTGATGATTGTTTCCCTCTACCATGCAGTCCAGAGGAAGTGTTGAGTGTTACATTTGTGGCTGAGCCCTCAGGGATTGGCAGGTGCCCTCAGGGATGAACTTCAAGAGCTGTGAAGACCATGAAGACTACCTGGTGAATTTATCTTACAACATCAGTTCATTGTCTTCCTGGTAAAATTTGGTTTTCTTCCTTGTTCCCTTTGTAGGTAGGGCTTAGTTCTAGTTAGTGGCATTATGCTCATGGAACCATGTGTCAAGTGTTGGTGCCTCCTGCTCACCCTACAGTGTTTGTGAAAGGCAGGAGAAGTGAAGTTATGTTTGTATCCTAGATTTGGTATGGGGAGGAGAGGAAAGCAGGACTTTAGCAGAAGTGACATCTCTGTGGGACACTACCTGTGATAAGAGAGGGGATGGCAGTCCCCATAAGCTGATCCTCTTTTACTTCTGACATATATTAAGGACTTCACAATTGTATTTCTCCACATAATTTTGTAGAGCAGACACAGGTTGCTCCCTCCTTGATGTGATCATCGTGCATTGTGCTCTTGTATTATGTTTTTGCCAGTTGTGAGGGTAAGAAGCAAACCTGGAAGTTGTGCAGGGTTGGAGAGAAGACTCAGGGAATATCTGTTGGTGGAAGACCACTTCCCTGCTTGTGATTGCTCCCCCTTAAACATTCAGTTCTGGTACCATGCAATTTTTTTCTCCTTCTGCTCAAGATTTTTGGTCTAAGAAAGATCCAGTCAGTTCTGTGTAGTTCCACTTCTTCCCTTTTAAGCAAGCAAGAAGAATATCCCTTGCCCATGGCAAAGCAGCACACATCTTTAAAAGTTCTTTTGCACTCAAACGATTCTTTGGTTCTGTGAAAGATTCAGTGTGGTTTTGCACAGCCCCTCAATTATGGAGATGAAAAAAGGGAATTATTTTGAATGAGAAACACAACAGAAAAGGTTTTTTTTTCCCTGCCATCTTCTCATAAAGCAGCACCCATTGCCTTTGGGGTTAGGAATTCTCAGTGTATTCTCCTGTAACAAATTATCAGCAGTGGGTCAAATATCCAAGACATGAGAAAAAGGAAGAAATGCTTTTGAAAATAGAAGCCAGGTGTAGTCCTGGCACAAAAAGAGTGAAATGATTTATTTGTAGTTGCTTTTTAATCTTAAGAGCAGCTGAGTAGCCCTATGTTCAAGGAGATGACCTAGAAGCACCTGACAGCGAGTCTCAAGTGAACTTCTTTGGATTCGCATTAAACAAGTGCTTCCGTGGTTCTGGATTCTAATAAAAGAGATACCCCAAAGCCAGGTGTAGCCCCTAAGGAGCCTCCAGAACGCTGGTCCCCTGTGGTGACTGCCATCAGGAGGCTGCGGTGGCGTCGCTGCGCCTCCGGGTGCCGCTGTTGCCCAACGCGGAGCGGCGCTGGAGAAGCAGCCGGAGCTGCGCCGCGTCCGGCCCCCGCAGGCCGCTCTCTCGCTCGGCGCCAGCCTGAGCTGCAGGGTCACAGTGGAACAGACGAGAGAGGCAGCGCGGCGCGGGGAGCAGCGGCGTCCGCGCCGGAGCCGAGATCGCTACCCTCTCTCGGCCTTTCCGCTTGACACCGAGAGCGGCTGGAAGGGAGAGAGTGCAGCGGCAGGAAGGACGACTGCAGCGAGAGCTGCACACAATGGCGGGCAAGCAGAGCCCGAGCCCTGGGCGGCGGCGAGCAGCCGGGAGAGTGCTACTGCTGCCTGCTGTACTGCTGAGCTTCTGCTGCCGGGCGGCGCCGCAACCGACCCGCTACACCATCCCCGAGGAGCTGAGCAGAGGTTCGCTGGTGGGTCCGCTGGCGCGGGACCTGGGGCTGAGCCCGGCAGACCTGCCGGCACGCAAGCTCCGTCTCAGCTCTGAGACGCAGTACTTCAGCGTGAGCGGGGACACCGGCAACCTTTACGTGAGCGAGAGACTGGACCGGGAGGAGATGTGCGGTGAGGTACTGACCTGTTCCGTCAGCTTCGAGGCGCTGGTTCACGACCCGCTTAACGTTTTCCATATCGAGGTGGTGATCCAGGACATCAACGACAATGCCCCGCGGTTCCCTAAAGACAACATCAACTTCGACATTATTGAATCCACACTTCCCGGTGCCCGCTTTGCCGTGGGAGCCGCTGAAGACGCGGACGTGGGTAGCAACTCCCTGCAGGGCTACGAGTTAGAGACCAACAAGTACTTTGAAGTAGAGATGAAAGAGAAGCAGGATGGCAGCAAGTTCGTGGAGCTGGTGCTGCGCCGAGCGCTGGATCGGGAGAGAGAGCAGAGCCTGCGGCTGGTACTGACGGCCCTAGATGGCGGCGACCCGCCCCGCAGCGGCACCGCCCAGCTCTTTATCAACGTCACCGATGCAAACGATAACGCCCCCGTGTTCCTGCAGGACCGGTACAGAGTGAGCCTGCGCGAGGACTCGCCGCTGGGCTCCATGGTGCTGAATGTCTCGGCCACCGATGCTGACGCTGGAAGTAACGCCCGCATTGTATACGGCTTCGGAGAAACTCCAGCCAAAGTCCTTAGGAAATTCGTGGTGGACGCAGAGAGCGGGATCATTACTTTGCAGGAAGCTCTGGATTTCGAAGAGACTCGAAGCTACACACTGCTGGTGGAGGCGAGAGACGGCGGGGGTTTGGTGGCGCATTGTGAAGTTGACTTAGAGGTACTGGACGTGAACGACAATGCACCCGAAGTGATTCTGACGTCGGTATCCAGTCCAGTGCCAGAAGATGCTCCAGCAGGCACCGTAGTGGCCCTGGTGAAAGTACGGGACCGTGACTCTGGAGAAAACGGTCAGGTGCGGTGCGAGCTGTCGGGAGAGGCGCCACTGTCGCTCGTGGCGTCGTCGGGAGGCTCGTACAAGGTGGTGACGGCGAGCGCGCTGGACCGGGAGCAGGCAGCCGAGCACCGAGTGACGCTGGTGGCCAGGGACAGGGGCAGCCCGGCGCTGTCGAGCCAAGCGACGCTGGTGCTGGAGTGTCGGACGTGAACGACAATGCGCCGGTGTTCGAGGAGGAGGTGTACAGCGCCTACGTGGCCGAGAACAACGCGGCGGGAGCGTCGGTGCTGCGCGTGCTGGCACGGGACGCGGACGCGGGCGCCAACGGGCGCGTCAGCTACTGGCTGGAGGGCGGCAGCGCGGGCTCGGCACCGCCGCCGGTGTCGGTGGAGGCGCAGAGCGGCGCGGTGTACGCGCAGCGCTCCTTGGACTACGAGCAGTGCCGCGAGTACACGGTGACGGTGCGGGCGCAGGACGGCGGGGTGCCGTCGCGCAGCTCGACGGCCACGGTGCGCATCTTCGTGCTGGACCGCAACGACAACGCGCCGCGGGTGCTGTGGCCGGCGGCAGCGTCGGCAGCAGGCGAGGCGCCGCCCTTCGAGGTGGTGCCGCGCACGGCCGAGGTGGGCTACCTGGTGGCCAAGGTGGTGGCGGTGGACGCGGACGCGGGGCGCAACGCCTGGCTGTCGTACGAGCTGCTGCAGGCGGCCGAGCCGGCGCTCTTCCGCCTGGGGCTGCACAGCGGCGAGCTGCGCACGGCGCGGGCCGTGTCGGAGCGCGACTTGGCCAAGCAGCGCCTGGTGGCGCTGGTGAAGGACCACGGGCAGCCGGCGCTGTCGGCCACGGCCACGCTGCACGTGGTGCTGGCCGAGAGCTTGCAGGAGGCGCTGCCGGAGCTGAGCGAGCGGCCGGCGGGCGCCGACTCGCCGGCCGAGCTGCAGTTCTACCTGGTGCTGGCGCTGGCCCTGCTCTCGGCGCTCTTCCTGCTCAGCCTGGGGCTGGCCCTGCTGGCGCGGCTGCGGAGGGCGGGGCCGCCCGCCGTCCTGCGCTGCCTGGGCGCGCAGCGCTTGTCTCTGGCGGGCGCCGCCTTCCCGGCGGACTTCTGCGAGGGCACCTTGCCCTACTCCTACAACCTGTGTGTGGCTCCGGGACGCGCCCTGACCGAGGCCGCTTGGTTGCCGCCGCCGCTGCCCTCAGAGGAGCTGCTGGGTGGTGAGTCCTGCGGGAAGCCGAGCTCAAATAACACCGCCGTCACAGGAGACCTTTCCGCGGATCTTGACGCGCCGCAGGTCGGTAAGCCCTAGTGCTCTTCTTTTTGACCGTTTCTGGGTCTCCGTCCTCTTTTCCCTTAGCTCTGTCCCTGGGGCTGTGTGGATGTGGAGTCATCTTCACAGTGGAGGTATTCCCTTCCTGAATGTGATGCTTTCCCTGTGAAAGAATTTAAGGCTTGTTTCTCCTAGATGAAAGAGTGAAATGAATTGGTCTGAGTCAGTAATGTAAGCAGTAAATTAATGGTAAAGTGGTGAATTTTTATGATGCAGTGTTGAAAATTTGTTTTGACTGTTGTTGCTGACCTTTTTCCTTCATTATGTTATTTGGTTTGGGTTGGGTTTTTTTTTAACCAAATCTTGTACTTCAACCTCTTGGAAAGCTGGGTCTGAGATTCTTCCTTCCCAAGGGAAGGTTGCATGTTGACTTCATGAAAGTTAAACTTTGTTCCGACTTTGTGAATATTCACCTAATGTGTGAATATCTCAGGGTGCTGTCACATGAATTGTAGAAGGCTGCTTCCGAAATAGTAGAATTAATGGGGCAAAGAAATTTGACCTGGACCTAACGTTTATGTGTTCTCTCTGCACTTTTTCTTGCTTTATTTTTCCTCGGTTGGCAATTCCTCCTTTTTTTAGTCTTTCCTGATCTGTGTCTTATATACGTGAGTGTGCTGAACGATATTTCATTGAAAAAGGGACGATAGTTCAGGCTTTCTAATTTCTCGTTTCTTTTCCCAAAGAGAGAGCTCCTTGAACCTGGTAAATCATGTTGAGAGGGGACTGGTAAATGGAGGCATTAGGTCCCTCAGCTGCTTTTACAACGGCTCTTGTGTCTGCGTAGTAATTAATTATAACTAGCCTCTATTTTGATAATGACTCGAGTATGACAAGCAAATCGGTAATGACAGCAATTAGGCACTTTGAACGTGGCTATTTACATGTGATTCTTCATAGGTCAAGCTAAGCAGCTCTACAGTATTTTAGTAAAAAGGCGTCCTAGTGAAGTGAAGATTAAACAAATAGTTTATTACCACGTTGCTGACAAAAGAAAAGCCCATTGTTAGTCGTTCAGGCTGTTGAATTGTTTTTCTAATTGTAAAAGCCTACAAGCCCTCAGCATTTACAGGGGCAATCACCCATAGGTGACATAGGAAAAGCATTCAGTTGCTGTCATCCGGTTCAAAACGGGTGTCCAAACCAGACGAATATTGAGGAGAGAAAGATCCTAGCAAACTAACCGTCTTGTGTGAATGGCATCATCCCTGTATTGCTCGAGTAGGCTACAGAGCGGGAGCAGGTCAGCCAGATGTAGCTGGGTTTATTCTGATTGTACTTACAGAGCCATTTTCCCTCTATTTTGCATGGAATTGAGCAGATGGCTTCGGCCAAAGTTAGTGCGGATGCTTTTTGCGTGTGAGGATTTAGATTCTTCCTTTCACTTGACTGACCACAAGGTCTTCAGCCTTTAAGTGTCTAAACTCCGTCAGTGCGGGTGTTGTAGCTAATATGAAGTGTGTTTCATAGGAACCTCAGCATTTAAAGCAAGGTTCCCGATGCTTTGGTGAATGAGGATGATGTTCTCCGTTGTCTGGGGGAGGGTAAGATCACCAGTTTCAGTATTTCAGACCCTGTTTTGTTTTGCTCTATGTCCCTGATTGGAAAAAAAAAATCGCAAAGGAAATTTGGCTTTTGGACCAATGGGCTATGACTCGTAATATATATTTACTTCGTGTTCCGGAAAATAAATATTTTCCATTACATATATTGCCCTTAGCATTACATTATTCCCCTTTTGAGAAGAAAGAATCTCAAAAAAAAAAAAAAAAAAAAAAAAATTAAAAAACAACCAACGTGATGGACATTGTTTTTCGGACTGTTGGGAGAAGGCTGGCAGGATTCTGAACAACATATTCCGACATCAAGATCTCATATCGCCATAGAAAGCTCTGAAGAAGGCATCTGCGGGCAGCGCCGTGTGGTGCAGTGCCGGCAAAAGGCTGCGGGCGCCGCTGTTGACCGAGGAGGAGCCAGAGGAAGCCGGAGCGCTGCAGGCAGCCCCGCCCGCTGCGGTCCGGCTCACTCTCTGGCTGTCTCGGAGTCGCAGCGGTCTGCGAGCGTCCCCGCGCTGCGGAGCGGAGCTGCAGCGAGCCGGAGGGGCTAGAGGCAGCGAGCGGCAGCGGCGAGCTGAAGAAGGAACCAGAGTCGGATCGGGATCCGTTGCGGCGGTGCGAGCCGGAGATGTGCGCGGCGGGAAGGCGCTGGGACCGGCGGGCGCGGGCCTTGTTGTGCTGCGTTCTTTTGTCGGCATTGGAAGCGGCGTGGGGTCAGCTGCGATATTCCGTGCCCGAGGAAATGCCCAAGGGCTCCTTCGTGGGAGACGTGGCCAAGGACCTGGGGCTGCAGATGACAACGCCCCGGGACTTCAGCACCGTAGACCGAGGTAGGACGCAGTATTTCTCTCTGCACGGGAAGACGGGACATTTGGTGACGGCAGAGAGGATAGACAGAGAGCAGCTGTGCGAGAGTGAGGAGCAATGTGTGCTGCGCTGTGAGCTGATAGTGGAAGGGGAAATGAAGGTTTACGGAGTCGAAGTGGAAATCAGGGACATTAATGACAACGCTCCCAGCTTCAAGGATGCTGAGGTGGAGGAGAGAATCAGCGAGACAACCCCTCTGGGTTCACGATATCCCCTGCCCGAGGCTTATGACGCAGACTCGGGACCAAATTCCCTGCAGCGCTATGAGCTGAGTGGCGACGAGCACTTCTCTCTGGCCGTACAGGCAGGTCCCGGCGGTGATCACCGACCCGAGCTGGTGCTGGCCAAGGCACTGGACCGGGAGGAGGCAGCGTTTTACGACCTGCTGCTGAAGGCGAGTGACGGTGGAGAGCCGTCACGGACGGGAACGGCACGGATCCGCGTGATTGTGCTGGACGCGAACGACAATGCTCCCACGTTCAGCCCAGCAGAGTACATGGTGCGTGTGCCTGAGGACGTGCCCATGGGCTCTCCCCTCATCACTGTCACGGCCACTGACGCCGATGAGGGGCTTAACGGGCACGTGAAATACTCGTTGAGAAAAATCACAGAGAAAGCCTCGAAGATTTTGAAGTTGGACTCTGAGACAGGAGAGATCACATTGGTGCGGAGCCTGGACTTCGAGGCAGGAAGCTCCTACGAACTGGAGGTGCAGGCACGTGATGGCGGCGGCCTTTTTGATACGGCAAAAATTGAGATCACAGTGACTGATGTCAATGACAACAGGCCTGAGTTGACAGTGACATCTCAGCTGAGCGAGATCTCTGAGGACGCCCCTTTGGGAACGGTGGTAGCCCTGCTGCACGTGCAGGACAGGGACTCGGGGGCCAACGGCCAGGTGCAGTGTTCGCTGGACGCGGGAGTCCCGTTCCGGCTGGAGAAGTCGTTTGAGGATTATTACCGCGTGGTGACGACGAGGGAGCTGGACCGGGAGGAGGTGTCAGAGTACAATGTCACGGTGAGGGCGGCCGACGGCGGGTCGCCGTCGCTGTGGAGCAGCACGGTGCTGAACCTGCGGGTGCTGGACGTGAACGACAACGCGCCGGTGTTCAGCGAGGCGAGCTACAGCGCCCGGCTGCCCGAGAACAACGCGGCGGGCGCGCTGGTGCTGAGGGTGCGAGCGCGGGACGCGGACTGGGGTCAGAACGCGCGCGTGCGGTACCGTCTGGGCGAGGGGCGTGTGCGTGGCGCGGCGCTGTCGTCGTACGTGTCGGTGCAGGCGGAGACGGGCGCGCTGTACGCGCTGCGCTCCTTCGACTACGAGGAGGTGCGCGAGGTGGGGCTGTGGGTGCTGGCGGAGGACGGCGGCTCGCCGGCGCTGAGCAGCAACGTGTCGGTGCGAATCGTGATCGTGGACGAGAACGACAACGCGCCGCAGGTGCTGTACCCGCCGGCGTCGGTGGTGTCCGGGGCCGGTGTCCGCGGGTGGTCGGGGGTGGAGCTGGCGCCGCGGTCGTCGGAGCCCGGGGCGCTGGTGGCCAAGGTGGTGGCGGTGGACGCGGACGCAGGGCAGAACGCCTGGCTGTCGTACGAGCTGGCCAAGGCGACGGAGCCGGGGCTGTTCCGCGTCGGGCTGCACAGCGGCGAGGTGCGCACTGCGCGCTTCCCGCTGGCCCGCGACGCTGCCCGTCAGAGCCTGGTGGTGCTGGTGAAGGACCACGGGCGGCCGGCGCTGTCGGCCACGGCCACGCTGACCGTGGTGCTGGCCGAGAGCGTGGCCGAGCTGCTGGCCGAGCTGGGCAGTGAGGCAGCGGCGGCGGTGCCGGGCGAGGCGGCGGGCAGCCTGACGCGCTGGCTGGTGCTGGCCGTGGCGGCCGTCTCCTGCCTCTTCCTCGCCTTCCTTCTGCTGCTGCTGGCACTGCGCCTGAGGCGCTGGCGGCGCTCGCAGCTGCCTCCTCCTGCGGGCGGTGTTTTACGCGGCGTCCCGGCCACGCACTTCGTGGGCATCGACGGAGTGCGCGCTTTCCTGAGCTCCTACTCGCAGGAGGTGTCCCTCACCGCCGATTCACGTAAGAGCCAGCTCCGCTTGTCACCCGGCAGCTGTTGTGACACCCTTCCGGCCCGCCCGCTGCCCGACGAGCCCGCGCCGCTGCTTGCGGAGGACCCTGCCGGCTCCCGCCCACAGGATGTCGACAATGCTCCGGTGAGTCCCTGATCCTACACGCATCCATTGCCGTCGCTTGCTTTTCCTCTGCTATCTCACCCAGCCTTGCTCTGGCTGCAACCGAGGCAGGGTTCCTGACACGGAAGGCAAAGTTTCTTGTAGCATCCTGCTGACTGCTGCCAGCTCTACCTTCCCGCAGATGACTGCGGGATGGTGTCTCAGTCTGACAGTTGGTGTGTGAGGCAGGAGCAGTGTCTAGCTGCTGTTGTCTGGAGTTTGGTTAGAGCAGAGCTTTGGTTTTCTTTGTGTCCTTTAATTGGTGTAACCACGGTATTCCTGTCACTTTGAGCTCTCCTAAAGGGAAGTGTTGTTGTGTTATCAGCTGGTAGAAGTTTGCAGTTTCAGACATCTTCCCAAGAGCACGTTTACATGTATGGGATGAGATTGCCTTGAATCAGAATATTTTTGCTTTGGTATATATAACAGAACTGCTCATGCTTTCTACTTCTCTTCAGCTTCCTCCTTTTTCCATGAGCAGACAGCTAGCAAGGTATTGTCATTATTTTTGCCTGTGCTTTGAATTTTGTGCATTCATAGTAGAAGATGCATCTTCTTGATGCACCCATCAAGAAGAATTTGATGGACCATGAAGAGAAATATTTTAGGCAAAAGGCTCTTTGGTGTCCTCTGCTTGAGACTTCAGCTTGCATCTTGTGAGGGCTTGGAGATGTGGCTCAGGATCTGTTGAAAAGCCTAAGAGAATGCATTGCACCTTTCCCATGGAAGCCTGAGGAAGAGCAAAATATGTATTTGCCAAATACCTGAATTTTGTACCTTCTCTAAGTGCCATCTTCTAGAAGAAATCACTTCCTTTCTGTTTGTGTCACCTTCTCACTAAGCTTGTTGTCATGAAAGTCAGGGTTTGTGTCTGATAATGTGTGGATGGCCACATCTCATACATTTATCACTGTCCTACATACACTTTTCATGTTTACATGTGAGAAGGACTTTTTTAGGCGTGTATCCTCAGAGTGTTATTGGAAGAAATGCTCTTACTTGTTACATGTTGAGAAGCAAGGTATTATCCATGGTGAGGAGTTCCCTGAGTATTTTTGTTTTGATGGAGTCTCTTTGAAAATGGTGAAAATTGCAGCTCACTCTACTGTCATCAAAAGGTTTCGTAAGACTATAGAGGGTGCTGTGTTTGAGGAGGTGGTAGTGGAGACATGGCATATAGTTTCTTAATTCCCGGAGTCCATTGCTGTGGACCACATGAAATGAGTCTGGAGGTGTCATATTTTTGGATATTGCCTAGCTCAGAACCTGAATGGCCAAGCTGTGGGTTCATGAGGATGATTTCCTATTTCCAGCTCCTGAAGATAAACCATTTGTCCAGGTTAAGCCTTGAGTATCATCTGTCTTCCAAGCTGCCCAACATGCATTGTGGTATCTTTGAGGTGTTACTTGGATGGCTGTTTATTGCCTCTAGCATATGCACAGAAGCTAAAAGAGAATGTGTTCTACTTTCTCAGAAGACCAAGTCTGGTAAAAGAGGCTCATGAGGAGATGTTTACACTCAGAGTTTACACTGCAGGAGATGAGCAGGCCATAGAGTAGAAAAGAATTGTTGAGATGTTATGGCTATTTCTTAAAAGGAATCATCCTGCTGTGTAGTTCAGTGAGACAATAACCACAGTGAATACCAAGAAGACTTTGTGGTGAGTTACTCTGAGAGCACTTTATCTTCTAATGCTTTTTTGCCTTGCTTGTCTCTTCATGGTTTGTTTTCCTTCCTTGGTTTTCTGTCTATGTAGGTTTACTTGTAATTAGCAGAGGAGTGCTGTTTAGCAATGAGTTGTGTGCGACTGCCTCCTGCTCCAGCAGGTGTGGAAGGCAGGAGCTGCGAGCATCATCTTTGTGTTCTGTTATTGTTGGAGGGAATAGATGTAACCATGACCTTTGCACAAGTGGCATCTCTGTGGAACAGGACATGTGACAAAAAACGGGGAAGAGATTCCCCCCAAGCCATTGGTTTGATGGCCTGTTCTCTGTTGGATGACTGCTCCTCTTTTATCATCTGTGTGCTCTAGGATCTTTCTGTTTCTCCTCGGAATGGTGGTGAAGGGAACAATGTACCTCCCTACTTGGTGTGATCCTGGCACATTGTCCTTTCATGATACATTTTTACCAACTATGACAAGGTCAGAAGCAAACTTAGAAGCTGTGTAATGCTGGAGAGAAGACATGGTGGAGATGTCTTGGTGGGCAGTGGGACATAGAAGAGCAGATGGTCATTTCTCTTACTGTCATAAACAACATAGCTGTGTGCCTGATTGAGTGCTGTGAGATTTTAGCTCATTCTGACCGGTAAGTTTGGCTCAAGACCTCTTCCTCCATCTGATCCATTCATGTCTGTATACTTCTGGTTCTTACCTTACCTCTTGCATTAGCTACAACTCAACTTCAAGGTGTCTGATCACATGTGGTATGTCACATCTATGAAATTGAGTGCAGGGACCGTGTTCATACAGACCTGTTTGCAACTGTGAAGAGAAAGGTACTGGTGGAGACAGAGTTTGTGCTTTGCCAGTTCCCAGGGTCTGTTGTTGGCCTACAGAAAAGGCATCTGTCAAAGTGTCTGTTTTTCAGTATCACATTGCTCAGGCTCCAGCTGAGCAGTTCATCACTTTACTTTCCAGCTGCAAGATGGTTCCTGTGAATGGTAGGTATTGGGCAGAGATGCAAACTTTGCACAATGGTACATCATGTGCTGAAGAACGATGATGATGTCTTTCAGCAGATACTTGGATGATCTGGACTTTAACTGACTTCCACTAGCTTATGGATTTCTGAACCTTTTAGGGTTCTTCAAATTATCAGGGAGGAGCAGAAATATCTCTTTTTATGCACCTGTGTTCTGATCCCTGGGATCAAAAAACCTCTCTTTCAGTGGAGTCTGCCTTCAGCGGCAGCTTTGCTGTTGTGTGATGTTTGGGCAGGGTGAAGTGCTCTGAAATGACTAAAAGGAAGCTGTAAAAGTTGAGTTTGACCTAGCTGTTAGATGAGGTCCACAGCTGTGTTTCCATGGGTTTTTTTTCCTTGCTTGATTATATAAAGATAACAACTATGTGGTCTGTGATGTGAGGTCATGGGTGAGCTTCCTGTGGACTTCTCACCATGCAGACACCTTTCTTGTGTATTTGCTAGAGTTGAAAGTATCAGGAGTGTTAACCTTCATTACTTGAGTTATTTAGTTCTTGTCCAGGTCTAAAGGTGGACCTAAGATGTCACTGAATCTTCTTATACTGAGACTTGCTCAATGTATTGGTTATTTTCTGTGACTTTGGAAGGTGGAGGACTCAATGTAATTTTTTGTTTGATTCCATGCCTAGTGCTAAGGCCTGTGACATTCTTGCTTTGAGCTTTGGTTCATGAAAGTCATGGACAATGCTTCAACAATGAAGTGTTTGTTCAATAACTGTATATGTGGGATGTTGATGCATGGGTGGAAAATCTTATTATTCCTGTGGGAAATCTCATTTCCCCACATTATCTCCCTGTAATATTGTGATGTGGAGTTTCTTCATAGTTGGACTTAGATTTCCTTTTAGGCTTTGCTGGGAGGTCATTGTTCATCTTCCACATTTCTGGAGAGTGCTTTTGCATTAGAAACTCTGAGGTCTGTTTTGCAGCACATCCTTACTCCCCCTGGGAATTCTTCAGCCACCTGAAGATAGTCTGAGTTGCCTTAGGCTTGAGGAAGGGCCCATGAGAAAGTGTTTGCATTTATGACTTCATATTTGCATGCAGATTATCAGACTACAGAGTAGAAAAATTGCTGAGAGCTGATGATTGTTTCCCTCTACCATGCAGTCCAGAGGAAGTGTTGAGTGTTACATTTGTGGCTGAGCCCTCAGGGATTGGCAGGTGCCCTCAGGGATGATCTTCAAGAGCTGTGAAGACCATGAAGACTACCTGGTGAATTTATCTTACAACATCAGTTCATTGTCTTCCTGGTAAAATTTGGTTTTCTTCCTTGTTCCCTTTGTAGGTAGGGCTTAGTTCTAGTTAGTGGCATTATGCTCATGGAACCATGTGTCGAGTGTTGGTGCCTCCTGCTCACCCTACAGTGTTTGTGAAAGGCAGGAGAAGTGAAGTTATGTTTTGTATCCTAGATTTGGTAGGGGGAGGAGAGGAAAGCAGGACTTTAGCAGAAGTGACATCTCTGTGGGACACTACCTGTGATAAGAGAGGGGATGGCAGTCCCCATAAGCTGATCCTCTTTTACTTCTGACATATATTAAGGACTTCACAATTGTATTTCTCCACATAATTTTGTAGAGCAGACACAGGTAGCTCCCTCCTTGATGTGATCATCGTGCATTGTGCTCTCGTATTATGTTTTTGCCAGTTGTGAGGGTAAGAAGCAGGACCTGGAAGTTGTGCAGGGTTGGAGAGAAGACTCAGGGAATATCTGTTGGTGGAAGACCACTTCCCTGCTTGTGATTGCTCCCCCTTAAACATTCAGTTCTGGTACCATGCAATTTTTTTCTCCTTCTGCTCAAGATTTTTGGTCTAAGAAAGATCCAGTCAGTTCTGTGTAGTTCCACTTCTTCCCTTTTAAGCAAGCAAGAAGAATATCCCTTGCCCATGGCAAAGCAGCACACATCTTTAAAAGTTCTTTTGCACTCAAACGATTCTTTGGTTCTGTGAAAGATTCAGTGTGGTTTTGCACAGCCCCTCAATTATGGAGATGAAAAAAGGGAATTATTTTGAATGAGAAACACAACAGAAAAGGTGTTTTTTTTCCCTGCTATCTTCTCATAAAGCAGCACCCATTGCCTTTGGGGTTAGGAATTTTCAGTGTATTCTCCTGTAACAAATTATCAGCAGTGGGTCAAATATCCAAGACATGAGAAAAAGGAAGAAATGCTTTTGAAAATAGAAGCCAGGTGTAGTCCTGGCACAAAAAGAGTGAAATGATTTATTTGTAGTTGCTTTTTAATCTTAAGAGCAGCTGAGTAGCCCTATGTTCAAGGAGATGACCTAGAAGCACCTGACAGCGAGTCTCAAGTGAACTTCTTTGGATTCGCATTAAACAAGTGCTTCCGTGGTTCTGGATTCTAATAAAAGAGATACCCCAAAGCCAGGTGTAGCCCCTAAGGAGCCTCCAGAACGCTGGTCCCCTGTGGTGACTGCCATCAGGAGGCTGCGGTGGCGTCGCTGCGCCTCCGGGTGCCGCTGTTGCCCAACGCGGAGCGGCGCTGGAGAAGCAGCCGGAGCTGCGCCGCGTCCGGCCCCCGCAGGCCGCTCTCTCGCTCGGCGCCAGCCTGAGCTGCAGGGTCACAGTGGAGCAGACGAGAGAGGCAGCGCGGCGCGGGGAGCAGCGGCGTCCGAGCCAGAGCGCAGATCGCTACCCTCTCTCGGCCTTTCCGCTCGACACCGAGAGCGGCTGGAAGGGAGAGAGTGCAGCGGCAGGAAGGACGACTGCAGCGAGAGCTGCACACAATGGCGGGCAAGCAGAGCCCGAGCCCTGGGCGGCGGCGAGCAGCCGGGAGAGTGCTACTGCTGCCTGCTGTACTGCTGAGCTTGTGCTGCCGGGCGGCGCCGCAACCGACCCGCTACACCATCCCCGAGGAGCTGAGCAGAGGTTCGCTGGTGGGTCCGCTGGCGCGGGACCTGGGGCTGAGCCCGGCAGAGCTGCCGGCACGCAAGCTCCGTCTCAGCTCTGAGACGCAGTACTTCAGCGTGAGCGGGGACACCGGCAACCTTTACGTGAGCGAGAGACTGGACCGGGAGGAGATGTGCGGTGAGGTACTGACCTGTTCCGTCAGCTTCGAGGCGCTGGTTCACGACCCGCTTAACGTTTTCCATATCGAGGTGGTGATCCAGGACATCAACGACAATGCCCCGCGGTTCCCTAAAGACAACATCCACTTCGACATTATTGAATCCACACTTCCCGGTGCCCGCTTTGCTGTGGGAGCCGCTGAAGACGCGGACGTGGGTAGCAACTCCCTGCAGGGCTACGAGTTAGAGACCAACAAGTACTTTGAAGTAGAGATGAAAGAGAAGCAGGACGGCAGCAAGTTCGTGGAGCTGGTGCTGCGCCGAGCGCTGGATCGGGAGAGAGAGCAGAGCCTGCGGCTGGTACTGACGGCCCTAGATGGCGGCAACCCGCCCCGCAGCGGCACCGCCCAGCTCTTTATCAACGTCACCGATGCAAACGATAACGCCCCCGTGTTCCTGCAGGACCGGTACCGAGTGAGCCTGCGCGAGGACTCGCCGCTGGGCTCCATGGTGCTGAATGTCTCGGCCACCGATGCTGACGCTGGAAGTAACGCCCGCATTGTATACGGCTTCGGAGAAACTCCAGCCAAAGTCCTTAGGAAATTCGTGGTGGACGCAGAGAGCGGGATCATTACTTTGCAGGAAGCTCTGGATTTCGAAGAGACTCGAAGCTACACACTGCTGGTGGAGGCGAGAGACGGCGGGGGTTTGGTGGCGCATTGTGAAGTTGACTTAGAGGTACTGGACGTGAACGACAATGCACCCGAAGTGATTCTGACGTCGGTATCCAGTCCAGTGCCAGAAGATGCTCCAGCAGGCACCGTAGTGGCCCTGGTGAAAGTACGGGACCGTGACTCTGGAGAAAACGGTCAGGTGCGGTGCGAGCTGTCGGGAGAGGCGCCACTGTCGCTCGTGGCGTCGTCGGGAGGCTCGTACAAGGTGGTGACGGCGAGCGCGCTGGACCGGGAGCAGGCAGCCGAGCACCGAGTGACGCTGGTGGCCAGGGACAGGGGCAGCCCGGCGCTGTCGAGCCAAGCGACGCTGGTGCTGGAAGTGTCGGACGTGAACGACAATGCGCCGGTGTTCGAGGAGGAGGTGTACAGCGCCTACGTGGCCGAGAACAACGCGGCGGGAGCGTCGGTGCTGCGCGTGCTGGCACGGGACGCGGACGCGGGCGCCAACGGGCGCGTCAGCTACTGGCTGGAGGGCGGCAGCGCGGGCTCGGCACCGCCGCCGGTGTCGGTGGAGGCGCAGAGCGGCGCGGTGTACGCGCAGCGCTCCTTGGACTACGAGCAGTGCCGCGAGTACACGGTGACGGTGCGGGCGCAGGACGGCGGGGTGCCGTCGCGCAGCTCGACGGCCACGGTGCGCATCTTCGTGCTGGACCGCAACGACAACGCGCCGCGGGTGCTGTGGCCGGCGGCAGCGTCGGCAGCAGGCGAGGCGCCGCCCTTCGAGGTGGTGCCGCGCACGGCCGAGGTGGGCTACCTGGTGGCCAAGGTGGTGGCGGTGGACGCGGACGCGGGGCGCAACGCCTGGCTGTCGTACGAGCTGCTGCAGGCGGCCGAGCCGGCGCTCTTCCGCCTGGGGCTGCACAGCGGCGAGCTGCGCACGGCGCGGGCCGTGTCGGAGCGCGACTTGGCCAAGCAGCGCCTGGTGGCGCTGGTGAAGGACCACGGGCAGCCGGCGCTGTCGGCCACGGCCACGCTGCACGTGGTGCTGGCCGAGAGCTTGCAGGAGGCGCTGCCGGAGCTGAGCGAGCGGCCGGCGGGCGCCGACTCGCCGGCCGAGCTGCAGTTCTACCTGGTGCTGGCGCTGGCCCTGCTCTCGGCGCTCTTCCTGCTCAGCCTGGGGCTGGCCCTGCTGGCGCGGCTGCGGAGGGCGGGGCCGCCCGCCGTCCTGCGCTGCCTGGGCGCGCAGCGCTTGTCTCTGGCGGGCGCCGCCTTCCCGGCGGACTTCTGCGAGGGCACCTTGCCCTACTCCTACAACCTGTGTGTGGCTCCGGGACGCGCCCTGACCGAGGCCGCTTGGTTGCCGCCGCCGCTGCCCTCAGAGGAGCTGCTGGGTGGTGAGTCCTGCGGGAAGCCGAGCTCAAATAACACCGCCGTCACAGGAGACCTTTCCGCGGATCTTGACGCGCCGCAGGTCGGTAAGCCCTAGTGCTCTTCTTTTTGACCGTTTCTGGGTCTCCGTCCTCTTTTCCCTTAGCTCTGTCCCTGGGGCTGTGTGGATGTGGAGTCATCTTCACAGTGGAGGTATTCCCTTCCTGAATGTGATGCTTTCCCTGTGAAAGAATTTAAGGCTTGTTCCTCCTAGATGAAAGAGTTAAATGAATTGGTCTGAGTCAGTAATGTAAGCAGTAAATTAATGGTAAAGTGGTGAATTTTTATGATGCAGTGTTGAAAATTTGTTTTGACTGTTGTTGCTGACCTTTTTCCTTCATTATGTTGTTTGGTTTGGTTTGGGGTTTTTTTTAACCAAATCTTGTACTTCAACCTCTTGGAAAGCTGGGTCTGAGATTCTTCCTTCCCAAGGGAAGGTTGCATGTTGACTTCATGAAAGTTAAACTTTGTTCCGACTTTGTGAATATTCACCTAATGTGTGAATATCTCAGGGTGCTGTCACATGAATTGTAGAAGGCTGTTTCCGAAATAGCAGAATTAATGGGGCAAAGAAATTTGACCTGGACCTAACGTTTATGTGTTCTCTCTGCACTTTTTCTTGCTTTATTTTTCCTCGGTTGGCAATTCCTCCTTTTTTAAGTCTTTCCTGATCTGTGTCTTATATACGTGAGTGTGCTGAACGATATTTCATTGAAAAAGGGACGATAGTTCAGGCTTTCTAATTTCTCGTTTCTTTTCCCAAAGAGAGAGCTCCTTGAACCTGGTAAATCATGTTGAGAGGGGACTGGTAAATGGAGGCATTAGGTCCCTCAGCTGCTTTTACAACGGCTCTTGTGTCTGCGTAATAATTAATTATAACTAGCCTCTATTTTGATAATGACTCGAGTATGACAAGCAAATCGGTAATGACAGCAATTAGGCACTTTGAACGTGGCTATTTACATGTGATTCTTCATAGGTCAAGCTAAGCAGCTCTACAGTATTTTAGTAAAAGGCGTCCTAGTGAAGTGAAGATTAAACAAATAGTTTATTACCACGTTGCTGACAAAAGAAAAGCCCATTGTTAGTCGTTCAGGCTGTTGAATTGTTTTTCTAATTGTAAAAGCCTACAAGCCCTCAGCATTTACAGGGGCAATCACCCATAGGTGACATAGGAAAAGCATTCAGTTGCTGTCATCCGGTTCAAAACGGGTGTCCAAACCAGACGAATATTGAGGAGAGAAAGATCCTAGCAAACTAACCGTCTTGTGTGAATGGCATCATCCCTGTATTGCTCGAGTAGGCTACAGAGCGGGAGCAGGTCAGCCAGATGTAGCTGGGTTTATTCTGATTGTACTTACAGAGCCATTTTCCCTCTATTTTGCATGGAATGAGCAGATGGCTTCGGCCAAAGTTAGTGCGGATGCTTTTTGCGTGTGAGGATTTAGATTCTTCCTTTCACTTGACTGACCACAAGGTCTTCAGCCTTTAAGTGTCTAAACTCCGTCAGTGCGGGTGTTGTAGCTAATATGAAGTGTGTTTCATAGGAACCTCAGCATTTAAAGCAAGGTTCCCGATGCTTTGGTGAATGAGGATGATGTTCTCCGTTGTCTGGGGGAGGGTAAGATCACCAGTTTCAGTATTTCAGACCCTGTTTTGTTTTGCTCTATGTCCCTGATTGGAAAAAAAAATCGCAAAGGAAATTTGGCTTTTGGACCAATGGGCTATGACTCGTAATATATATTTACTTCGTGTTCCGGAAAATAAATATTTTCCATTACATATATTGCCCTTAGCATTACATTATTCCCCTTTTGAGAAGAAAGAATCTCAAAAAAAAAAAAAAAAAAAAAAAAAAAAAAAACCACACAAAAAAAAAATTAAAAAACAACCAACGTGATGGACATTGTTTTTCGGACTGTTGGGAGAAGGCTGGCAGGATTCTGAACAACATATTCCGACATCAAGATCTCATATCGCCATAGAAAGCTCTGAAGAAGGCATCTGCGGGCAGCGCCGTGTGGTGCAGTGCCGGCAAAAGGCGCGGAGGAGCCAGAGGAAGCCGGAGCGCTGCAGGCAGCCCCGCCCGCTGCGGTCCGGCTCACTCTCTGGCTGTCTCGGAGTCGCAGCGGTCTGCGAGCGTCCCCGCGCTGCGGAGCGGAGCTGCAGCGAGCCGGAGGGGCTAGAGGCAGCGAGCGGCAGCGGCGAGCTGAAGAAGGAACCAGAGTCGGATCGGGATCCGTTGCGGCGGTGCGAGCCGGAGATGTGCGCGGCGGGAAGGCGCTGGGACCGGCGGGCGCGGGCCTTGTTGTGCTGCGTTCTTTTGTCGGCATTGGAAGCGGCGTGGGGTCAGCTGCGATACTCCGTGCCCGAGGAAATGCCCAAGGGCTCCTTCGTGGGAGACGTGGCCAAGGACCTGGGGCTGCAGATGACAACGCCCCGGGACTTCAGCACCGTAGACCGAGGTAGGACGCAGTATTTCTCTCTGCACGGGAAGACGGGACATTTGGTGACGGCAGAGAGGATAGACAGAGAGCAGCTGTGCGAGAGTGAGGAGCAATGTGTGCTGCGCTGTGAGCTGATAGTGGAAGGGGAAATGAAGGTTTACGGAGTCGAAGTGGAAATCAGGGACATTAATGACAACGCTCCCAGCTTCAAGGATGCTGAGGTGGAGGAGAGAATCAGCGAGACAACCCCTCTGGGTTCACGATATCCCCTGCCCGAGGCTTATGACGCAGACTCGGGACCAAATTCCCTGCAGCGCTATGAGCTGAGTGGCGACGAGCACTTCTCTCTGGCCGTACAGGCAGGTCCCGGCGGTGATCACCGACCCGAGCTGGTGCTGGCCAAGGCACTGGACCGGGAGGAGGCAGCGTTTTACGACCTGCTGCTGAAGGCGAGTGACGGTGGAGAGCCGTCACGGACGGGAACGGCACGGATCCGCGTGATTGTGCTGGACGCGAACGACAATGCTCCCACGTTCAGCCCAGCAGAGTACATGGTGCGTGTGCCTGAGGACGTGCCCATGGGCTCTCCCCTCATCACTGTCACGGCCACTGACGCCGATGAGGGGCTTAACGGGCACGTGAAATACTCGTTGAGAAAAATCACAGAGAAAGCCTCGAAGATTTTGAAGTTGGACTCTGAGACAGGAGAGATCACATTGGTGCGGAGCCTGGACTTCGAGGCAGGAAGCTCCTACGAACTGGAGGTGCAGGCACGTGATGGCGGCGGCCTTTTTGATACGGCAAAAATTGAGATCACAGTGACTGATGTCAATGACAACAGGCCTGAGTTGACAGTGACATCTCAGCTGAGCGAGATCTCTGAGGACGCCCCTTTGGGAACGGTGGTAGCCCTGCTGCACGTGCAGGACAGGGACTCGGGGGCCAACGGCCAGGTGCAGTGTTCGCTGGACGCGGGAGTCCCGTTCCGGCTGGAGAAGTCGTTTGAGGATTATTACCGCGTGGTGACGACGAGGGCTGGACCGGGAGGAGGTGTCAGAGTACAATGTCACGGTGAGGGCGGCCGACGGCGGGTCGCCGTCGCTGTGGAGCAGCACGGTGCTGAACCTGCGGGTGCTGGACGTGAACGACAACGCGCCGGTGTTCAGCGAAGCGAGCTACAGCGCCCGGCTGCCCGAGAACAACGCGGCGGGCGCGCTGGTGCTGACGGTGCGAGCGCGGGACGCGGACTGGGGTCAGAACGCGCGCGTGCGGTACCGTCTGGGCGAGGGGCGTGTGCGTGGCGCGGCGCTGTCGTCGTACGTGTCGGTGCAGGCGGAGACGGGCGCGCTGTACGCGCTGCGCTCCTTCGACTACGAGGAGGTGCGCGAGGTGGGGCTGTGGGTGCTGGCGGAGGACGGCGGCTCGCCGGCGCTGAGCAGCAACGTGTCGGTGCGAATCGTGATCGTGGACGAGAACGACAACGCGCCGCAGGTGCTGTACCCGCCGGCGTCGGTGGTGTCCGGGGCCGGTGTCCGCGGTGGTCGGGGGTGGAGCTGGCGCCGCGGTCGTCGGAGCCCGGGGCGCTGGTGGCCAAGGTGGTGGCGGTGGACGCGGACGCGGGGCAGAACGCCTGGCTGTCGTACGAGCTGGCCAAGGCGACGGAGCCGGGGCTGTTCCGCGTCGGGCTGCACAGCGGCGAGGTGCGCACTGCGCGTTTCCCGCTGGCCCGCGACGCTGCTCGTCAGAGCCTGGTGGTGCTGGTGAAGGACCACGGGCGGCCGGCGCTGTCGGCCACGGCCACGCTGACCGTGGTGCTGGCCGAGAGCGTGGCCGAGCTGCTGGCCGAGCTGGGCAGTGAGGCAGCGGCGGCGGTGCCGGGCGAGGCGGCGGGCAGCCTGACGCGCTGGCTGGTGCTGGCCGTGGCGGCCGTCTCCTGCCTCTTCCTCGCCTTCCTTCTGCTGCTGCTGGCACTGCGCCTGAGGCGCTGGCGCCGCTCGCAGCTGCCTCCTCCTGCGGGCGGTGTTTTACGCGGCGTCCCGGCCACGCACTTCGTGGGCATCGACGGAGTGCGCGCTTTCCTGAGCTCCTACTCGCAGGAGGTGTCCCTCACCGCCGATTCACGTAAGAGCCAGCTCCGCTTGTCACCCGGCAGCTGTTGTGACACCCTTCCGGCCCGCCCGCTGCCCGACGAGCCCGCGCCGCTGCTTGCGGAGGACCCTGCCGGCTCCCGCCCACAGGATGTCGACAATGCTCCGGTGAGTCCCTGATCCTACACGCATCCATTGCCGTCGCTTGCTTTTCCTCTGCTATCTCACCCAGCCTTGCTCTGGCTGCAACCGAGGCAGGGTTCCTGACACGGAAGGCAAAGTTTCTTGTAGCATCCTGCTGACTGCTGCCAGCTCTACCTTCCCGCAGATGACTGCGGGATGGTGTCTCAGTCTGACAGTTGGTGTGTGAGGCAGGAGCAGTGTCTAGCTGCTGTTGTCTGGAGTTTGGTTAGAGCAGAGCTTTGGTTTTCTTTGTGTCCTTTAATTGGTGTAACCACGGTATTCCTGTCACTTTGAGCTCTCCTAAAGGGAAGTGTTGTTGTGTTATCAGCTGGTAGAAGTTTGCAGTTTCAGACATCTTCCCAAGAGCACGTTTACATGTATGGGATGAGATTGCCTTGAATCAGAATATTTTTGCTTTGGTATATATAACAGAACTGCTCATGCTTTCTACTTCTCTTCAGCTTCCTTCTTTTTCCATGAGCAGACAGCTAGCAAGGTATTGTCATTATTTTTGCCTGTGCTTTGAATTTTGTGCATTCATAGTAGAAGATGCATCTTCTTGATGCATCCATCAAGAAGAATTTGATGGACCATGAAGAGAAATATTTTAGGCAAAAGGCTCTTTGGTGTCCTCTGCTTGAGACTTCACCTTGCATCTTGTGAGGGCTTGGAGATGTGGCTCAGGATCTGTTGAAAAGCCTAAGAGAATGCATTGCACCTTTCCCATGGAAGCCTGAGGAAGAGCAAAATATGTATTTGCCAAATACCTGAATTTTGTACCTTCTCTAAGTGCCATCTTCTAGAAGAAATCACTTCCTTTCTGTTTGTGTCACCTTCTCTCTAAGCTTGTTGTCATGAAAGTCAGGGTTTGTGTCTGATAATGTGTGGATGGCCACATCTCATACATTTATCACTGTCCTACATACACTTTTCATGTTTACATGTGAGAAGGACTTTTTTAGGCATGTATCCTCAGAGTTTGGAAGGTTACATGTGCATATTATCATCCCTGAGTTTCATAGTTTAGTTTCATAGTTTCAGGGGTGAAAGACCAATGGATCATCTAGTTCTGCCATGGGCATTAGATCATGTTCAGAAGCAAGGTCATTATTCCATCACGTGAAGAACTTCCCATGAGTGATTTTTCATCCCATTTAGTTATCACTGATGTCTGAGTCTCTTTTGTAAGATACTGGAAGCCACAATGAGTGGAAGAATTTCAGTCTGTCAGAGAGGTGCTCCAGCTCTACGTGTGCACACGCTCCTCCAGATTCTTGTAAAGGATTTGGGGTGAGCTGAGTAGACTATACTTGATGGAGTCTCTTTGAAAATGTGAAAATTGCAGCTCACTCTACTGTCATCAAAAGTTTCGAAGACTATAGAGGTGCTGTGTTTGAGTGGAGACATGGCATATGGTTTGTTAATTCCCAGAGTTCATTGTTGTGGACCACATGAAATGAGTCTGGAGGTGTCATATTTTTGGATATTGTCTAGCTCAGAACCTGAATGGCCAAGCTGTGGGTTCATGAGGATGATTTCCTATTTCCAGCTCCTGAAGATAAACCATTTGTCCAGGTTAAGCCTTGAGTATCATCTGTCTTCCAAGCTGCCCAACATGCATTGTGGTATCTTTGAGGTGTTACTTGGATGGCTGTTTATTGCCTCTAGCATATGCACAGAAGCTAAAAGAGAATGTGTTCTACTTTCTCAGAAGACCAAGTCTGGTAAAAGAGGCTCATGAGGAGATGTTTACACTCAGAGTTTACACTGCAGGAGATGAGCAGGCCATAGAGTAGAAAAGAATTGTTGAGATGTTATGGCTATTTCTTAAAAGGAATCATCCTGCTGTGTAGTTCAGTGAGGCCATAACCACAGTGAATACCAAGAAGACTTTGTGGTGAGTTACTCTGAGAGCACTTTATCTTCTAATGCTTTTTTGCCTTGCTTGTCTCTTCATGGTTTGTTTTCCTTTCCTTGGTTTTCTGTCTATGTAGGTTTACTTGTAATTAGCAGAGGAGTGCTGTTTAGCAATGAGTTGTGTGCGACTGCCTCCTGCTCCAGCAGGTGTGGAAGGCAGGAGCTGCGAGCATCATCTTTGTGTTCTGTTATTGTTGGAGGGAATAGATGTAACCATGACCTTTGCACAAGTGGCATCTCTGTGGAACAGGACATGTGACAAAAAACGGGGAAGAGATTCCCCCAAGCCATTGGTTTGATGGCCTGTTCTCTGTTGGATGACTGCTCCTCTTTTATCATCTGTGTGCTCTAGGATCTTTCTGTTTCTCCTCGGAATGGTGGTGAAGGGAACAATGTACCTCCCTACTTGGTGTGATCCTGGCACATTGTCCTTTCATGATACATTTTTACCAACTATGACAAGGTCAGAAGCAAACTTAGAAGCTGTGTAATGCTGGAGAGAAGACATGGTGGAGATGTCTTGGTGGGCAGTGGGACATAGAAGAGCAGATGGTCATTTCTCTTACTGTCATAAACAACATAGCTGTGTGCCTGATTGAGTGCTGTGAGATTTTAGCTCATTCTGATCGGTAAGTTTGGCTCAAGACCTCTTCCTCCATCTGATCCATTCATGTCTGTATACTTCTGGTTCTTACCTTACCTCTTGCATTAGCTACAACTCAACTTCAAGGTGTCTGATCACATGTGGTATGTCACATCTATGAAATTGTTTGAGTGCAGGGACAGTGTTCATACAGATCTGTTTGCAACTGTGAAGAGAAAGGTACTGGTGGAGACAGAGTTTGTGCTTTGCCAGTTCCCAGGGTCTGTTGTTGGCCTACGGAAAAGGCATCTGTCAAAGTGTCTGTTTTTCAGTATCACATTGCTCAGGCTCCAGCTGACCAGTTCATCACTTTACTTTCCAGCTGCAAGATGGTTCCTGTGAATGGTAGGTATTGGGCAGAGATGCAAACTTTGCACAATGGTACATCATGTGCTGAAGAACGATGATGATGTCTTTCAGCAGATACTTGGAGGATTGGGCTTTAACTGACTTCCACTAGCTTATGGATTTCTGAACCTTTTAGGGTTCTTCAAATTATCAGGGAGGAGCAGAAATATCTCTTTTTATGCACCTGTGTTCTGATCCCTGGGATCAAAAAACCTCTCTTTCAGTGGAGTCTGCCTTCAGCGGCAGCTTTGCTGTTGTGTGATGTTTGGGCAGGGTGAAGTGCTCTGAAATGACTAAAAGGAAGCTGTAAAAGTTGAGTTTGACCTAGCTGTTAGATGAGGTCCACAGCTGTGTTTCCATGGGTTTTTTTTCCTTGCTTGATTATATAAAGATAACAACTATGTGGTCTGTGATGTGAGGTCATGGGTGAGCTTCCTGTGGACTTCTCACCATGCAGACACCTTTCTTGTGTATTTGCTAGAGTTGAAAGTACCAGGAGTGTTAACCTTCATTACTTGAGTTATTTAGTTCTTGTCCAGGTCTAAAGGTGGACCTAAGATGTCACTGAATCTTCTTATACTGAGACTTGCTCAATGTATTGGTTATTTTCTGTTTGTTTCCATGCCTAGTGCTAAGGCCTGTGACATTCTTGCTTTGAGCTTTGGTTCATGAAAGTCATGGACAATGCTTCAACAATGAAGTGTTTGTTCAATAACTGTATATGTGGGATGTTGATGCATGGGTGGAAAATCTTATTATTCCTGTGGGAAATCTCATTTCCCCACATTATCTCCCTGTAATATTGTGATGTGGAGTTTCTTCATAGTTGGACTTAGATTTCCTTTTAGGCTTTGCTGGGAGGTCATTGTTCATTTCCCACATTTCTGGAGAGTGCTTTTGCATTAGAAACTCTGAGTGCTGTTTTGCAGCACATCCTTACTTCCCCTGGGAATTCTTCAGCCACCTGAAGATAGTCTGAGTTGCCTTAGGCTTGAGGAAGGGGCCCATGAGAAAGTGTTTGCATTTATGACTTCATATTTGCATGCAGATTATCAGACTACAGAGTAGAAAAATTGCTGAGAGCTGATGATTGTTTCCCTCTACCATGCAGTCCAGAGGAAGTGTTGAGTGTTACATTTGTGGCTGAGCCCTCAGGGATTGGCAGGTGCCCTCAGGGATGAACTTCAAGAGCTGTGAAGACCATGAAGACTACCTGGTGAATTTATCTTATAACATCAGTTCATTGTCTTCCTGGTAAAATTTGGTTTTCTTCCTTGTTCCCTTTGTAGGTAGGGCTTAGTTCTAGTTAGTGGCATTATGCTCATGGAACCATGTGTCGAGTGTTGGTGCCTCCTGCTCACCCTACAGTGTTTGTGAAAGGCAGGAGAAGTGAAGTTATGTTTGTATCCTAGATTTGGTGTGGGGAGGAGAGGAAAGCAGGACTTTAGCAGAAGTGACATCTCTGTGGGACACTACCTGTGATAAGAGAGGGGATGGCAGTCCCCATAAGCTGATCCTCTTTTACTTCTGACATATATTAAGGACTTCACAATTGTATTTCTCCACATAATTTTGTAGAGCAGACACAGGTTGCTCCCTCCTTGATGTGATCATCGTGCATTGTGCTCTCGTATTATGTTTTTGCCAGTTGTGAGGGTAAGAAGCAGACCTGGAAGTTGTGCAGGGTTGGAGAGAAGACTCAGGGAATATCTGTTGGTGGAAGACCACTTCCCTGCTTGTGATTGCTCCCCCTTAAACATTCAGTTCTGGTACCATGCAATTTTTTTCTCCTTCTGCTCAAGATTTTTGGTCTAAGAAAGATCCAGTCAGTTCTGTGTAGTTCCACTTCTTCCCTTTTAAGCAAGCAAGATAAATATCCCTTGCCCATGGCAAAGCAGCACACATCTTTAAAAGTTCTTTTGCACTCAAACGATTCTTTGGTTCTGTGAAAGATTCAGTGTGGTTTTGCACAGCCCCTCAATTATGGAGATGAAAAAAGGGAATTATTTTGAATGAGAAACACAACAGAAAAGGTGTTTTTTTCCCTGCCATCTTCTCATAAAGCAGCACCCATTGCTTTTGGGGTTAGGAATTCTCAGTGTATTCTCCTGTAACAAATTATCAGCAGTGGGTCAAATATCCAAGACATGAGAAAAAGGAAGAAATGCTTTTGAAAATAGAAGCCAGGTGTAGTCCTGGCACAAAAAGAGTGAAATGATTTATTTGTAGTTGCTTTTTAATCTTAAGAGCAGCTGAGTAGCCCTATGTTCAAGGAGATGACCTAGAAGCACCTGACAGCGAGTCTCAAGTGAACTTCTTTGGATTCGCATTAAACAAGTGCTTCCGTGGTTCTGGATTCTAATAAAAGAGATACCCCAAAGCCAGGTGTAGCCCCTAAAGAGCCTCCAGAACGCCGGTCCCCTGTGGTGACTGCCATCAGGAGGCTGCGGCGGCGTCGCTGCGCCTCCGGGTGCCGCTGTTGCCCAACGCGGAGCGGCGCTGGAGAAGCAGCCGGAGCTGCGCAGCGTCCGGCCCCCGCAGGCCGCTCTCTCGCTCGGCGCCAGCCTGAGCTGCAGCGGCACAGGGAGGCAGAAGCGAGAGGCAGCGCGGCGCGGGGAGCAGCGGCGTCCGAGCCAGAGCGCAGATCGCTACCCTCTCTCGGCCTTTCCGCTCGACACTGAGAGCGGCTGGAAGAGAGAGTGCAGCGGCAGGAAGGACGACTGCAGCGAGAGCTGCACACAATGGCGGGCAAGCAGAGCCCGAGCCCTGGGCGGCGGCGAGCAGCCGGGAGAGTGCTACTGCTGCCTGCTGTACTGCTGAGCTTGTGCTGCCGGGCGGCGCCAGAGCCGATCCGCTACACCATCCCCGAGGAGCTGGGCAAAGGCTCTCTGGTGGGGCCGCTGGCGGGGACCTGGGGCTGAGCCCGGCAGAGCTGCCGGCACGCAAGCTGCGTCTCAGCTCTGAGAAGCAGTACTTCAGCGTGAGCGGGGACACCGGCAACCTTTACGTGAGCGAGAGACTGGACCGGGAGGAGATGTGCGGTGAGGTACTGACCTGTTCCGTCAACTTCGAGGCGCTGGTTCACGACCCGCTCAACGTTTTCCATATCGAGGTGGTGATCCAGGACATCAACGACAATGCGCCGCGGTTCCCTAAAGATAACATCCACTTCGACATCATTGAATCCACACTTCCCGGCGCCCGTTTTGCCGTGGGAGCCGCTGAAGACGCGGACGTGGGCAGCAATTCCCTTCAGGGCTACGAGCTGGAAGCCAACAAGTACTTTGAGGTGGAGGTGAAGGAGAACGAGGACGACAGTAAGTTCGCGGAGCTGGTGCTGCGCCGAGCGTTGGATCGGGAAAAAGAACAAAGCCTGCGGCTGGTGCTGACGGCGCTGGACGGCGGCAACCCGCCCCGCAGCGGCACCGCCCAGCTCTTTATCAACGTCACCGATGCCAACGATAACGCCCCCGTGTTCGCGCAGGACCGGTACAGAGTGAGCCTCGCGAGGACTCGCCGCTGGGCTCCATGGTGCTGAATGTCTCGGCTACCGACGCTGACGCTGGAAGCAACGCCCACATCACCTACGGCTTCGGAGAAACTCCAGCCAAAGTCCTTAGGAAATTCGTGGTGGACGCAGAGAGCGGGATCATCACTTTGCAGGAAGCGCTGGATTTTGAAGAGACTCGAAGCTACACACTGCTGGTGGAGGCGAGAGACGGTGGGGGACTGGTAGCACACTGCAAGGCGGAGGTGGAGGTGCTGGATGTAAACGACAACGTGCCTGAAGTCATGCTGACATCAGTGTCGAGCCCGATCCCCGAGGACGCTCCTGTGGGCACGGTGGTGGCCCTGGTGAAAGTGCGGGACCGTGACTCCGGGGAGAACGGCCAGGTGCGGTGCGAGCTGTCGGGAGAGGCGCCACTGTCGCTCGTGGCGTCGTCGGGAGGCTCGTACAAGGTGGTGACGGCGAGCGCGCTGGACCGGGAGCAGGCGGCCGAGCACCGAGTGACGTTGGTGGCCAGGGACAGGGGCAGCCCGGCGCTGTCGAGCCAAGCGACGCTGGTATTGGAGGTGTCGGACGTGAACGACAACGCGCCGGTGTTCGAGGAGGAGGTGTACAGCGCCTACGTGGCCGAGAACAACGCGGCGGGAGCGTCGGTGCTGCGCGTGCTGGCACGGGACGCGGACGCGGGCGCCAACGGGCGCGTCAGCTACTGGCTGGAGGGCGGCAGCGCGGGCTCGGCACCGCCGCCGGTGTCGGTGGAGGCGCAGAGCGGCGCGGTGTACGCGCAGCGCTCCTTGGACTACGAGCAGTGCCGCGAGTACACGGTGACGGTGCGGGCGCAGGACGGCGGGGTGCCGTCGCGCAGCTCGACGGCCACGGTGCGCATCTTCGTGCTGGACCGCAACGACAACGCGCCGCGGGTGCTGTGGCCGACGCCGTCAGCAGCAGGCGAGGCGCCGCCCTTCGAGGTGGTGCCGCGCACGGCCGAGGTGGGCTACCTGGTGGCCAAGGTGGTGGCGGTGGACGCGGACGCGGGGCGCAACGCCTGGCTATCGTACGAGCTGCTGCAGGCGGCCGAGCCGGCGCTCTTCCGCCTGGGGCTGCACAGCGGCGAGCTGCGCACGGCGCGGGCCGTGTCGGAGCGCGACTTGGCCAAGCAGCGCCTGGTGGCGCTGGTGAAGGACCACGGGCAGCCGGCGCTGTCGGCCACGGCCACGCTGCACGTGGTGCTGGCCGAGAGCTTGCAGGAGGCGCTGCCGGAGCTGAGCGAGCGGCCGGCGGGCGCCGACTCGCCGGCCGAGCTGCAGTTCTACCTGGTGCTGGCGCTGGCCCTGCTCTCGGCGCTCTTCCTGCTCAGCCTGGGGCTGGCCCTGCTGGCGCGGCTGCGGAGGGCGGGGCCGCCCGCCGTCCTGCGCTGCCTGGGCGCGCAGCGCTTGTCTCTGGCGGGCGCCGCCTTCCCGGCGGACTTTTGCGAGGGCACCTTGCCCTACTCCTACAACCTGTGTGTGGCTCCGGCACGCGCCCTGACCGAGGCCGCTTGGCCGCCGCCGCCGCTGCCCTCAGAGGAGCTGCTGGGTGGTGAGTCCTGTGGGAAGCCGAACTCCAATAATACCGCCGTCGCGGGACACCCTTCCGCAGACCCCGACGTGCCGCAGGTCGGTAAGCCCTAGTGCTCTTCTTTCTAAGTATTCCTTAGCCTCTGCCCGTTTTACCTGTAGCTTTAATCCTGGGGTGTGTGTGAATGGGAGCTATGGTCCTTGTCTTTTTGAACAAAGGAATGTAGGAAGGAACGAGGTATCCCCCTTGTAGTCGTAGCAGACAGGGGCAGCGCTTGTTTTTTCTTCTGTGGTCACAGGTTCTGTTGAATGTTTTGTCCAACACGCTTATTTACGTTGTGTACAGTGAAAGCTGTAAGCAATGAGTCTGCGTGACTGACTTGGGAAAACATGGTGTAGGCTTCATGTTGGAGATATTCCTTTCCTGAATGTGGTGCTTTCCCTGTCAAAGAATTTAAGGCTTGTTCCTCCCAGATGAAAGAGCGAAATGAATTGGTTTGAGTCAGTAATGTACGCAGTAAATTAATGGCGAAGTGATCAATTTTTGAGATGCAGGCTAGAAAATTGTTTGACTCTTGTCGTTGAGCTTTTCCCTTCGTTATGTGGTTTGCTTGCTTTGGTTTTTGGAGTTTTTAACCAAACTGTGTGCTTGAACCTCCTGGAAAGATGGCTCCAAGATTCTTCCTTTGAAAGGAAAGTTCCGTGTTTTCTGCATGAAAGTTTATTCTTTATTCTGACTTTGTGAATATTCACCTCAGCTGTGAATGTCTCAGAGTGCTGTCACACCATTTGCAGAAGGCTGCTTCAGAAAATGCAGAATTTGTGGGACGAATAAATTTGGAACGGACATGTTTGTGTTCTATCTGCACTTATTCTTGCTTTGGTTTTCTCCGGGTGGTAATTTTCCCTTTTTTAAGTCCTTCCTGATCTGTGTCTCATACACATGAGGGTGCCGAACGATATTTCGATGAAAGAAAGAGACAATAATTCAGGCTCTCTCATTTCCCATTTGCTTTTCCCAAACTGGGGTCCTTGGATGTGGCAAATCATGTTGACTGTGGAATCGTATATGGAGGCATTCGGTCCCTTCGCCGCTTTTGCAACAGCTGCTGTGCCTGCCCCTTTAACAGCCAAGTACAACTAGCTTCTAACTACTTTGATAATGACTCGAGTAGATAAGGAAATCGGTAATTATAATAATTAGGCACTTTGAACGTGGCCATTTACAAATGATCCTCCATAGGTCAGGTTAAGCAGCTCTACAGTGTTTTGGTGAAGGTCTTCAGCCTTTAAGTGTCTAAACTCCGTGAGTGTTGCTGTTGTAGTTAATATGAAGTGTATTTCGTATGAAGAGCAGGATTTAATGCAAGGTTCCTGATACTTTGTGAATGAGAGTGATGTTCTTGATTTCCGGGGGTAAGATCATCAGTTTCAGTATTTCAGACCCTGTTTTGGTTTGTTCTATGTCGATGATTGGTACAAAAAAAAATTCCTAAAGGGAATTTGGCTTTTGGACTAGTGGGCTCGTAATATATTTGCACTTACTTCTGTGTTACAGAAAATAAACGTTTTCTGTTCCATATATTGCCCTTAGAATGACATTATGCCCGCTCTAGAGAGGTCTCAATTGTCATTAAAGAAAAATAAATTTTTAAAATTAATAAAGTAATAATAATAAAAAAATAACCCAGGTGATGGAGATTGTGCTTTGGGACTGTTGATAGAGGGCTGGCACAATTCTAAACACCGTATGCCGATACCAAGGTCTCGTATCGTCACTGAAAGCTCTGAGCAAGGCATCTGCGGGCAGCGCCGGGTGGCTGCAGTTCCGGCAGGAGGCTGCGGGCGCCGCTATTGACCGAGCAGGAGCCAGAGGAAGCCGGAGCGCTGCAGGCAGCCCCGCCCGCTGCGGCCCGGTTCGCTCGCTGGCTGTCTCGGAGTCGGAGCGATCTGCGAGCGTCCCCGCGGTGCGGAGCCGAGCTGCAGCTAGCCAAAGGGGCTAGAAGCAGCGGGCAGCAGCGGCGAGCCGAAGCAGGAGCCAGAGGCGGATCGGAATCCTTTGCGGCGGGGATGTGCGCGGCGGAGAGGCGCTGGGGCCGGCGGGCGCGGGCCCTGCTGTGCTGCGTCCTGCTGTACGTGTGGGAGGTAGCATGGGGGCAGCTGCGGTACTCGGTGCCGGAGGAGATGCCCAAGGGCTCCTTCGTGGGAGACGTGGCCAAGGATCTGGGGCTGCAGATGGCAGCGCCCCGGGACTTCAGCATCGTAGACCGAGGTAGGACGCAGTATTTCTCTCTGCACGGGAAGACGGGACATTTGGTGACGGCGGAGAGGATAGACAGAGAGCAGCTGTGCGATAGTGAGCAGCAATGCGTGCTGCGGTGTGAGCTGATAGTGGAGGGGGAAATGAAGGTTTACGGAGTCGAAGTGGAAATCAGGGACATTAATGACAACGCTCCCAGCTTCAAGGATGTTGATGTGGAAGAGAGAATAAGCGAGACAGCTCCTCTAGGTTCACGATATCCTCTGGCAGAGGCTCATGACCCAGACTCGGGGCCGAATTCCCTGCAGAGCTATGAGCTAAGCGGTGACGAGCACTTCTCTCTGGCCGTGCAGGCAGGCGCCGGCGGTGATCGGCGTCCCGAGCTGGTGCTCGCCAAGGCACTGGACCGGGAGGAGGCAGCGTTTCACGATCTGGTGCTGAAGGCGAGGGACGGAGGAGAGCCATCGCGGACAGGCACGGCGCGGATCCGTGTGATTGTGCTGGACGCGAACGACAACGCGCCCGTGTTTAGCCCAACAGAGTACACGGTGCATGTGCCTGAGGACGTGTCTGTCGGCTCCGCCCTCGTTACCATCAAAGCCACCGATGCCGACGAAGGTTTCTATGGACATGTGAAATACTCGTTGAAGAAAATCTCAGAGAAAGCCTCGAAGATTTTCGAACTGGACTCTGAGACAGGAGAGATCACATTGGTGCGGAGCCTGGACTTCGAGGAAGGAAAGTCCTACGAACTGGAGGTGCAGGCACGCGACGGCGGCGGCCTTTCTGATACGGCAAAGATTGAGATCACAGTGACTGATGTCAATGACAACCGGCCTGAGCTGACAGTGACATCTCAGCTGAGCGAGATCTCCGAGGATGCTCCGCCCGGGACTGTGGTAGCCCTGCTGCATGTGCAGGACCGGGACTCGGGGACCAATGGCCAAGTGCGGTGCTCCCTGGACGCGGGAGTCCCGTTCCGGCTGGAGAAGTCGTTCGAGAACTACTACCGCGTGGTTACGACGAGGGAGCTGGACCGGGAGGAGGTGTCGGAGTACAACGTGACGGTGAGGGCGGCCGACGGCGGGTCGCCTTCCCTGTGGAGCAGCACGGTGCTGAACCTGCGGGTGCTGGACGTGAACGACAACGCGCCGGTGTTCAGCGAGGCGAGCTACAGCGCTCGGCTGCCCGAGAACAACGCGGCGGGCGCACTGGTGCTGAGGGTGCGGGCGCGGGACGCGGACTGGGGTCAGAACGCGCGCGTGCGGTACCGTCTGGGCGAGGGGCGTGTGCGTGGCGCGGCGCTGTCGTCGTACGTGTCGGTGCAGGCGGAGACGGGCGCGCTGTACGCGCTGCGCTCCTTCGACTACGAGGAGGTGCGCGAGGTGGGGCTGTGGGTGCTGGCGGAGGACGGCGGCTCGCCGGCGCTGAGCAGCAACGTGTCGGTGCGGCTCGTGATCGTGGACGAGAACGACAACGCGCCGCAGGTGCTGTACCCGCCGGCGTCGGTGGTGTCCGGGGCCGGTGTCCTTGGGTGGTCGGGGGTGGAGCTGGCGCCGCGGTCGTCGGAGCCCGGGGCGCTGGTGGCCAAGGTGGTGGCGGTGGACGCGGACGCGGGGCAGAACGCCTGGCTGTCGTACGAGCTGGCCAAGGCGACGGAGCCGGGGCTGTTCCGCGTCGGGCTGCACAGCGGCGAGGTGCGCACTGCGCGCTTCCCGCTGTCCCGCGACGCTGCTCGTCAGAGCCTGGTGGTGCTGGTGAAGGACCACGGGCGGCCGGCGCTGTCGGCCACGGCCACGCTGACCGTGGTGCTGGCCGAGAGCGTGGCCGAGCTGCTGGCCGAGCTGGGCAGTGAGGCAGCGGCGGCGGTGCCGGGCGAGGCGGCGGGCAGCCTGACGCGCTGGCTGGTGCTGGCCGTGGCGGCCGTCTCCTGCCTCTTCCTCGCCTTCCTTCTGCTGCTGATAGCGCTGCGGCTGCGGCGCTGGCGCCGCTCGCAGCTGCCTCCTGCGGCAGGCGGTGTTTTGCGCGGCGTCCCGGCCACGCACTTCGTGGGCATCGACGGAGTCCGCGCCTTCCTGAGCTCCTACTCTCACGAGGTGTCGCTCACTGCCGACTCACGCAAGAGCCAGCTCCGCTTGTCTCCCGGCAGTTGCTGCGACACCCTCCCTGCCCGCCCTCTGCCCGACGAGCCCGCTCCATTGCTGGGGGAGGACACTGCCGCCGCCACTAGCCCACACGATGCCGACGCTGCCCCGGTAAGTGCCTCTCCAGTGTCCTGATGCCACACGCTTCCCGTTTCTGCCACTACTGCTCCGCTGCCCTCTCCTTGCCCTCCTCTGGCTACTGCCGTGGCAGGGTTCCTGACAGGGAAACAAAAATTCCCGTGCTGGCTGCAGCTAACTCTTGCTGTCGGTAGCTGACCATGAGGTGGTGGCTCAGGGTGACAGATGGTGTGGGAGGCAGGAGCAGTAACAGGCTGATGTTGCCTGGAGTTTGGTTAGAGTCAGGTTTGTGTTTGCATCCTGCGCCAGGTTCTCTGCATCCCATGACTCGTGTGATCCCACTTTTTGTATTTGCATGAGCTCTTCTCAAGGGAGGTATTTGTTGCATCACCCAATAAATGTCCTCCTTATGATCAGTGTCAGATATTTTCCCAGCTAATGAGAGTGTCTTGGAACAGAGCATTAAAGCTGACATCTCATTTATCTGCTCATGATAATCTACTCCTCTCAGTCTCTCTTTTTCTTTCTGGTGACATAGTAAGCAGTAACACGTCTTGATATTCATCCATGCATTGGTGTTTGTGCATGGACCCATGGAATGGGTCTGGCAATAACTCGTTCCTCAGTGATCTCTGCTTGCATGTTGGGAAGGTAAAAGAATTTAGTAAATGTTGTGATTGTTTGAGAAAGTCTCTGTGTGGGGGCCTGTGTGGGGCTGCAGTAGAGAATGCAAGGTGTGATCTGCTGAGTTTTCATCTCTTGTGGCTGACACTGAAAATGTTAAATGATGTGTCTTGTCTAGACAATACATGTTATGCCAAGAGCTGTATGAAAAAGGGAGAGGAGATAGTGAGATAAAAGGAGCAAGAATTTGGTCACTGAGCTAATCTTCTCCAGGACAACTCCTTCTTTGCCTTTAGACAATAGGGTTTTTTTTCTTCCCAGAAAACCAGTGACCAGGCAAATGTAACTTTCTTCTTAGAGCACAGATGTAAAGATATCCTTTCAAAGTCTGTGGTGTGATAGTAGTTCACTCTGAGGTGAAATTGAGTAAAAGTCTCTTTGGTTTCATGTGTATGAAATTTCTGAGAGTCTTTTGCACCATGCAAATTCTGACTTGTTCAGGCTGTGAGTCCTGGGAGATGTGCCTGGGGAGCTGTTGAAAGGCCCAAGAGAAGGTGTTGCTCCTTTCCTTGTTCAGTGCCCAGCTGTAGTACCAGGTACTGGGAGCCTCATCTTAGACACCATGGTATTCTAGGTCTCCTGTGATCCCTGGAGGTTCCTCCTCTGTGTTTGCTGGTAGTCATTGCTGCTTCATGGCATCACAACTTACATTCCTTACTTATGGCAAATGCCATAATGGGAGCTTTGGGAGGAGCAAACTGTGTATTCATTGCCTACTAAATAGCTGAATGATGAACTTACCCTAAGTGCTGTGTTCTAGAAGTGTGCATCCTGATCCCTTTTCTTCAGCAGATGCATTGATCATGAGCTTAGTTTCTGATAATGGGTGGACAGTCACCTCTGTCACATTTGCCTGATTGTCCTCTGATGTTTACAGCTGCACTTATTGCATTGCTTGTTTTGATGTTCTGAAGGTAAGTGCTGTTGTGTGGATGATCACATCTGGTACCTTTGTCTGACTGTCAGGTATGTGCCTTCCCTGATTACAGCTCTGCAGAGAAAGATTTCCTCAGAGTGTTACTGGAAGAATGCTCTTGCTTGTCACGGACATGGTCAGGAGAAGTCAGTGTGACTCTCTTTTTCCATTTGCAAATGATGAACATCTCTGACAGTGATGTAAGGTGTGGACTGTTTGAGGAGAGTCTTTTTGGTTCTGTGTGAGGAGGGGATGTAGGAGGTGTGTTCCATTGATTCCCAGGGCTACATAAAATGAGTCTGGAAGTGTCTTGTATTTGAATGTTTCACTGCTGGAACTCCACCCGGCCAAGCTGTGGCTCTTCAGCTTGCTTTCCTGTGAAATGCTGTTTCCTGTGGATGGTGGTTTTCTTCTGTTCCCCTAAGAAGCCACTGACTGACATGGGTTTGGGCCTGGGGCTGGCTGCTAAAATATTGGAAACTGTCAGTGGAGTAAACAGAGATGGTGAATGCAGAGGGTGAGAGATCAGGGAAATAGATGGATCAATGAGGTGTTGACTGAGCACTGGTTTGATTTCCTGCTTGGTGTCAAGGCCTGTGTCATTCCTGCAGTGGTGCTGGTGACTCTGTCCTGAGAGTCTATGATAGTCCTGCAGCATTAAAGTATTTGTGCCTTAACTCTACCTGTAGAACACTGACTAGCCCCAAAGTAGAGGGGCTTGTAATTCCTCTGTGAAACTTCCTTGCCTCATCTATATCTCCCTGTGACATTGGGGTGTAGGCTTCCTTCATAGGTGTTTCGCTTTATTTCAACCTTGTGTTCCCTGGAAGGATGTGGTTCAGTGTCTCCATTTCTACTGCTGCTTCTGAGATTATGAGTGTTCTTTTGCAGCACATACTGACTTCAGCCACTTAAGAATTCCAGGTGTGAGGAGAATGAGGCAGAGCTAAACAGGGATGTGTTCTGATTTCGCAGAAGACCGAGCCTGAGAAAGAAACTCATGAGAAGCTGTTTCCACTTAGGGCTTTGTAGTTGTAGGAGGTGAGCAGGCCACAGGGTGGAAATAATGATGAGGGCTGGTGGGTATTTCTTAAGTATTCACCCCCTGCTCTATAGTCCAGAATGAGACCTTAGGGCCACACTTGCAGCTCAAGATAGGAATGATTTTCAGGTGCTTTCCTGGGCCGGAAAAATCCTCACTATCAGTACAGACTGGGGATGAGGTGAGAAAAAGCACCCCTGCAGAAAAGGACTTGGGGTGCTGATGGACAAGAAGCAGGACATGAACAGTGTGATCTTGCAGCCCAGAAGGGAAATTGCATCCTGGAATTCATTAAAAGATCTGTGACCAGCAGATCCAGAGAGGGCATTCTGCCACTTTGCTGTGGTGAGAGCTCACCTGGAGCACTGCATCCATATCTGGAGCCCTCAATACAGGAAGGACATGGACCTGATGGAGCAGGTGCAGAGGAGGGACACTAAAATGATCAGGGGGTTGGAGCACCTCTGCTATGAAGGAGCTGGAATTGCTCAGCCTGGAGAAGGCTCTGGGGGGACATGTAACAACCATCCAATACCTGAATAGGGCCTCCTACACAAAGGCTGGAGAGAAAATGTTTACAAAGGCGTGGAGTGATCGGAAAACAGGCAAGAGAAGAGGGGATTTATTTTGGATTTAAGGAACAAGTTCTTTACCATGAGGGTAGTGGACCACTAGAACAAGTTTCCCAGGGAGATAGTTGGAGCTCTATCCCTGGAAGCATTCAATTTGAGGCTTGACAGGGCTCTGGGCAACCTGATATAAGTTGAGGATGTCCCTGCTGACTGCAGAGGAGGTTGTACTGGATGACCTTTGGGAGATCCCTTCCAACCCAGACCATTCTATGAATTTCAACACATGCAGTGAAGACCAAGATGCTTCTGTGAGTTTCTCTGATGCTTTCTTTTCCAATGCTTCCTTGCCTTGCTTGTCTGATTGAGGAGGAGGCTCTTTGAGGGTCTCTTTGTCGAGGGCAATAGATGTGACCATGACCTGAGCACTAGTGCCATCTGTGTGGAACAGTGCCTGTGAGAAGAAGGGTGGAGAGGAATATTGTGTCTCCCCTTAGGTGCCATCACAGTGTATTATCCCTCATTATACATTTTTACACAACTATGTGAAGGTCAGAAGCAGATTTGCATGTCATCTCTGGCTGGGAAGAAGACACATTGGAGCTCTCTTGGTGGGGAGCAGGATGTAGAAGATAGTCATTTCACTTCTCATAGCTAACTATGTTGCTAATGGAGCACCAGGCAGTTTCAGTCCCTTCTGCTTAGTACATTTCTCCTATGAACTGCTGTCCCACATGGCACATTCATTTCTGCATGTTTCTAACTCTTACTTTACTTGTCATGACCTACAGCTCAGCTTCAAGCTGTCTGAGCACATGAGGAATGTCACACCTGTGACAGCTTTCTGAGTGCCGGGGCTGAAAGGAAATTGTAACAGTTGACTTTGTCCTGGTTGTTAAATGAGGCCCACAGCTGTGGCTCCACGTGGTTTCCTTGCTTGATTATCCAGGGAGATGACTTGGAGGAACCGTGTCTATAGTCTGTGGTGTACAGTCATGAGTGAGCCTCCTGTGGACTTTTTACCATCCAGATAGCTTTCCTGTGTCCCTGCTAGAGCTGAAGGACTCAGAAGTATTAATCCATTCTTTCTTCATTTCATTTTCAATTCTTGCCTTCATTTCTCTGTGTAGGTCTAAAGCTGAGCCTCATTGTGGCTGGTAACCCTTCAAATATTAAGATTTGTTGTATCATTGCTGTGCTTGATGAGCAGTTTCCATCCAAACCTTGAAGGTGTTCAGCTGCCAAAAGAAGGACTTTGATGTCTTTCTATTTGTGCATCACTGAACTAAAGGCTCTTACACCTGCAGCTGAGCCACGCCAAATGTATTGGATATTATATGTGGTGCAAGTAAAGGCTGTGAATGCCAAGCAAGGAGGTTGACAAGCTGGTTTTGAAAGGGGAAAGTAGGTGGGTCCATGTGGGTTTGGCTGAGCAACGGTTTGATTGTCTGCCTGATGCTGAGGACTGTACCATTCTTCACTCTTGTAATTAGACTTTCCTTCAGCCATTTGTTTCTTGCAAGGTCATGGTTCATTTTCCCCATTTCTCAACAAAACTTTTGTGTTTGAATCTGAGAGTGTTGTTTTGCAGCAAATCCTTTGATAGCCTAAGATGGTTAGATTGAGAGACTCATGAGAAGGCGTTTCTCTTTATGGCTTCCTACTGGTATGCAGATGATCAAGTTTCAGAGTAGAAAAAATTTCTGAGAGCTGCTGATTATTTCCTCAAATGCCCCTCCCCTACTATGTAGTCCAGAGGAAGACATGAGGGTTGTACCTGTGCTTGAAACCTCAGTGATGGGCAGGTATGCTGGGAGATGAATTTACGTACCTGCAGTGAAGATCAAGAAGAATTCTTGCTGAGTTTCTCTGACAACATTAGGTCTTGTAATGGTTCCTTGTCTTCCTAGTACAGTCTGTTTCTCTCCATTCTTCCTTGTGCATGTGGGTTTAGTTTTTAAGTATGTGTTCATTAGGATATCTGTCTGGCTTTGGTGCTCCTTGGTCATCCTACAGCTTTTGTGAAATGGCGGAGATGTGAGGTTATATTTGTGTTTTCCTTTTGATGTGGAGAGGAGATGAAAGCAAATGAGACAGCTCACAGTGTGTGTGATAAGAGGGGGAGAGTCCCCATAAGTTGCTCCTCTGATGTAACTCAGTCTCTGGTCTTAGATGACCTCTCTGCTCTTAGTTCTGACATTTACCAGTCATTCATGTGCCTTACAATCATGTTTCTTCAGAGTTTCTTGTTCATCAGACAGATGTACCTCCCTCCCTGGTGTGATCATAGTGCATTATGCTCTTATGATATGTCTTTTGCCAGTTGTGAGGTTCAGAAGCAAAGCTAGTAGTTGAGTAGGTTTGGGGAGAAGAGTTGAAGGATTTCTCTTGGTCGTGGGGCTATAGAGCAACCTGTGGTCATTTCCCTGCTTGTCATTGCCCTCCCTTAACCATTCAGTTGTCATACAAGATAATTTCCTTTCCTTCTTCTCAGTAAGAAATTCCAGTTGGCAGAGGGGAGGAAGAAGTGATCATTGAAGTTTCTCCCAAACTTAAGTTCCATGAAAGACTCGACATGGCTTTGAACTTTTCCATTTCAGACCCTCAAATATGGCAATTAAAGGCAAAATTAACTTTGTGAATCATAAACACAATACTAAAGGTTATTCTGCCTTGGCAATGTTACCTTCTCAGTGTCATTTTTCTGCTCCCTAAAAGAAAAACCAGTAGTGGGTCAAACATCAGGGACTTAGATGAACTAAAGAAAGAAATGGTGGTCAAACAGAAGACTTCTGGATGCTCAGCATAAAAAACTTTTGGGTTATTCTATTCCTGAGTACTTATTGCTTACTCCAACACGAATATTTCTTCCTTGATATTCGTCCCAATCCAGAAAATGAGAATTTTGTAAACTCGACAGAGTGCAAAAAAGCTCCCCCTTTATTTTATGAAGAACAGCCGAGATACCTTTTTCATTGTACTTCAGGGAATATTTGCTTCAGCTATTGCTTGTAATTCATGGACATGATAGCGAATCTCACTTTTGGGAGTCTTCGGAGTCACATTAATCGATTCCATACTTTAATCAAAGAGAGACCGAAAAGAAGGATGTCCGCGACTCAGAATCCCGGCCCCCTGTGGCGGTGGCCATCCGGTAGCTGCGGCAGCGCCGCGGTGCCTCCGGGTGCCGCTGTTGCCCAACGCGGAGCGGCGCCGGAGCCGTGGCTCGGCCCCCGCAGGCTGCTAGCTCGCTCGCTCGTTCGGCGGCGGTCAGAGGGGCAACAGAGGCGGCGAGAGGCGGCGCAGCAGGACGAGCAGCCGCATCGGAGCCGGAGCGGAGATCGCTGCCCTCCCGCGGCCCCTACGCTCAAGACTGAGAGCTGCTGAGAAGAAAGGGAGGGCAGCGGCAGAAAGGACTACTGCGGCGGGAGCTGCTCACAATGGCGAGCAGGCAAAGCCGGATTCCGAGCCAGAGCCGAAGGCAGCAGCGATCAGCTGGGAGAGTGATGCTGCTGGCCGCTGTGCTGCTCGGCTTCTGCTGCCAGGCGGCGCCGGAGCTTGTCCGCTACACCATCCCCGAGGAGCTGAGCAGAGGTTCGCTGGTGGGTCCGCTGGCGCGGGACCTGGGGCTGAGCCCGACAGATCTGCCGGCACGCAAGCTGCGTCTCAGCGCCGAGAAACAATACTTCAGCGTGAGCGGGGACACCGGCAACCTGTACGTGAGCGAGAGACTGGACCGGGAGGAGATGTGCGGCGAGGAACCGACCTGCTCCATCAGCTTCGAGGCGCTGGTGCACAACCCGCTTAACGTTTTCCACATCGAGGTGGCCATCCAGGATGTCAACGACCATGCGCCGCGCTTCCTGCGAGACAGTTTCCAACTGGAAATCAACGAGTTCACTTCTCCCGGCGCACGCTTTGCCGTTGGAGCCGCCAAAGACGCGGACGTGGGCAGCAATTCCCTGCAGGGCTATGAGCTGGAGGCCAACAAGTATTTTGAGGTGGAAGTGAAGGAGAGCAACGACGGCAGCAAATTCGCGGAGCTGGTGCTGCGCCGAGCACTGGACCGGGAAACAGAGCAGAGCTTGCGGCTGGTGCTGACGGCGCTGGACGGCGGCGACCCGCCCCGCAGCGGCACCGCCCAGCTCTACATCAACGTCACCGATGCCAATGACAACGCCCCCGTATTCGCTCAGGAACGGTACCGAGTGAGGCTACGAGAGGACGCGCCTTCGGGCTCGATGGTGATGAACGTCTCGGCCACCGACGCTGACGCTGGAAGTTACGCCCACATCACCTACGGCTTCGGAGAAATGCCGGAAAAAGTGCTTGAGAAATTTGTGGTGGACGCAGAGAGCGGAATCATCACGCTGCAGGAAGCACTAGACTTTGAAGAGACTCGAAGCTACACGCTGCTGGTGGAGGCGAGAGACGGTGGGGGTCTGGTAGCACATTGCAAGTTAGAGGTAGAGGTGATGGATGTAAACGATAATGCTCCCGAAGTCATACTGACATCGGTGTCGAGCCCGGTGCCAGAGGACGCTCCGATCGGCACCGTGGTGGCGCTGGTGAAAGTTCGGGACCGTGACTCTGGGGAGAATGGTCAGGTGCGGTGCGAGCTGTCGGGAGAGGCGCCGCTATCACTCGTGGCGTCGTCGGGAGGCTCGTACAAGGTGGTGACAGCGAGCGCGCTGGACCGGGAGCAGGCAGCCGAGCACCGAGTGACGCTGGTGGCCAGGGACCGCGGCAGCCCGGCGCTGTCCAGCCAAGCGGCGCTGGTGCTGGAGGTGTCGGATGTGAATGACAACGCGCCGGTGTTCGAGGAGGAGGTGTACAGCGCCTACGTGGCCGAGAACAACGCGGCGGGAGCGTCGGTGCTGCGCGTGCTGGCACGGGACGCGGACGCGGGCGCCAACGGGCGCGTCAGCTACTGGCTGGAGGGCGGCAGCGCCGGCTCGGCACCGCCGCCCGTGTCGGTGGAGGCGCAGAGCGGCGCGGTGTACGCGCAGCGCTCCTTGGACTACGAGCAGTGCCGCGAGTACACGGTGACGGTGCGGGCGCAGGACGGCGGGGTGCCGGCGCGCAGCTCGACGGCCACGGTGCGCATCTTCGTGCTGGACCGCAACGACAACGCGCCGCGGGTGCTGTGGCCGGCGGCAGCGTCGGCAGCAGGCGAGGCGCCGCCCTTCGAGGTGGTGCCGCGCACGGCCGAGGTGGGCTACCTGGTGGCCAAGGTGGTGGCGGTGGACGCGGACGCGGGGCGCAACGCCTGGCTGTCGTACGAGCTGCTGCAGGCGGCCGAGCCGGCGCTCTTCCGCCTGGGGCTGCACAGCGGCGAGCTGCGCACGGCGCGGGCCGTGTCGGAGCGCGACTTGGCCAAGCAGCGCCTGGTGGCGCTGGTGAAGGACCACGGGCAGCCGGCGCTGTCGGCCACGGCCACGCTGCACGTGGTGCTGGCCGAGAGCTTGCAGGAGGCGCTGCCGGAGCTGAGCGAGCGGCCGGCGGGCGCCGACTCGCCGGCCGAGCTGCAGTTCTACCTGGTGCTGGCGCTGGCCCTGCTCTCGGCGCTCTTCCTGCTCAGCCTGGGGCTGGCCCTGCTGGCGCGGCTGCGGAGGGCGGGGCCGCCCGCCGTCCTGCGCTGCCTGGGCGCGCAGCGCTTGTCTCTGGCGGGCGCCGCCTTCCCGGCGGACTTCTGCGAGGGCACCTTGCCCTACTCCTACAACCTGTGTGTGGCTCCGGGACGCGCCCTGACCGAGGCCACTTGGCTGCCCCCGCAGCTTCCCGCAGTGGAGCTGCTGGGCGGTGAGTCCTGTATAAAGCCGAACCCAAATAGCAGCACCGTCGCGGGAGATGTGCCCGCGGACCCTGATGTACCACAGGTCGGTAAGCCTGAGCGCAGTGCTCTCCTCCCTTCAGAATCAACCCTTGCTTGAATTTCTTGCTGTAATCCTTGCATTTTAATTGCTTGTTGCAGAATTTGGAACACACGCTTGACCTTGGGCTTTTTCCTTCCATATATATCTAATACTTATTTATTTTTAATGCTAACCATATTTATTTATTTTTAATACTAACTGCAAATGAGAACTCATTGCTTTCCCAAAGGGAAGCCTCGTGTGCTTCGATTCCGTGAATTGTGAATATGTAGATTGTTCTTCCCTCTTACACAGAATTTCTTCCCACCTCTTACTACCGTGCTACAGAAATGGCAGCATTAAATTGACGAATTCGTTTCATCTTTAATTTAATCTGTTTCTACGTGCAGTATTTTCTCATTTTGACGTTGGACAAAGGTCATTTCCGTGGGGAAAAAAAAAAAGGAAAATAAAATGATTCTGTATGGAGCAGAGGGAAAAATGATATTTGGTGTTGGAAGTTACTCATATTGAAATGTACATGCTTTCTGCATTAAAGGAGAAGTTATAGGTTGTTCTTGCTTGACTAACACAGTTTTGTGCGTGTTTTGAGACCGTGCTTCTGCAGAAAGTCGTTGTTTGTTGTGGTTTTGTTTTGGCTAGGTTCGGTATGGTTTGGTTTGATTTAGTTTTTAATTCACCTGTCTGGTAGTTCTTTCTCTTTTAAGAGTCCCCGTTCTGTCTTTCATACATAGATAAGCATGTAGAATAGCATCTCAAGGAACAAATATCTTTAAATCGGGTTTATTTTACTTGGATTCCCCATTCCTTTTCGCGATGAGAGGTGTTTGGTCATGATGGAGCTTGAAAGCGAGGAATTTGGGCACTCAGCCACTTTGTGCAAATATTGTGTCTCCTTCTTGGAGAGGTCTCTACTCCTTCTTGAGAGCACACCGATAACGATCCGGAATGCACAAAACGACAGTAGTTAGGCCCTTTAATGTGCACAATCGAGAACGAAGGGTTGCAGAAGCTCTTTTGCTCACCCACAGTATTGTGTAGCCAAGGTATCCTATTACCATGAGGGTTACATGAATGCTAACAATCATTTACACCGTTGGTTGTGATAAAAGCAAAGACCTTAGTCATTCAAGCTATTGAATTCATTATTGAAATGTAAATGTATATCTTGATGTGGGGTGTTAAGCACGGGTGATAACCCGTTAAAGACGGAGGACTAATTGAAGATTTACTGAATCTGTCGGTGTTCTAACAGCTTACTCATGCTCAGATATTTCAGTGAAACATTGCTTTGCTATCATCCGGTTCAAAGCTAGAGAGGTTGTATAAACATGGAGGCAACAGGCAGTCGTGCTGTCGTAGGTAATTTGAAATATGTACTGTATGAGCAACTGTATTGAAAGCAAAATCGCTACCACTGGGGTTAATTGGTTTGATTCGTCTGGTTCTGCGGGGGAGGGTCTGAATTTAACGGTTTGTATTTCAGAGATTGTTTGCTTTCGCTGAGTCGGGCTTGATTGCTTCAAAAATGTTAGGGATTGTACTTTTGGACGAATTGTCCTTTTAGAGTCGTGAAAATCTAGTACACCATATTGCAAAGACATTATTTTACTTTTTATACCTCACGATTAGGAACTCGAATTTACCGTGCGGCGGAAGTAACACCACGCTAAACAGAATGTCTCACAGAGACGCCAAAGCAGGAAATCGTGGGTGTCCATTTGAGGGAGGATCTTCTTTGCAACTTTATGCTATTGATCTAGAGAACTGATAAAAACCAGGGAAGTTTAATTAAAACAGGAGATCTACAACACATGTTAAATCCGGGATGGAGATTCTGCCTTCGCATTCTTGGATAAGGCTTCTAGTATTTTACACATTATATTATATGAAGAATTATATATGTATAATGAAAATACATGGCCGAGTCATGTCGAGTAGTGCCGTGAGGCTGCAGTTCCGGGAGGAGGCTGCGGGCGCCGCTGTTGACCGATCAGGAGCCAGAGGAAGCCGGAGCGCTGCAGGCAGCCCCGCCCGCTGCTGCCCGGCTCGCTCGCTGTCTGGCTCGGAGTCGGAGCGGTCTGCGAGTGTCCCCGCGGTGCGGAGCCGAGCTGAATCGAACCGGGGGGGCAGGCGGCAACGGAAGGTAGCGGGGAGCCGGAGCCAGAGACGGATCAGAATCTGCGGCCGCGGCGATGTGGGTCGCGGGAAGGCCCTGGGACCGGCCGGCGCGGGCCCTGCTGTGCTGCGTCCTACTGTCGGCATTGAAAGCGGCGTGGGGGCAGCTGCGGTACTCGGTGCCGGAGGAGATGCCCAAGGGATCCTTCGTGGGCGACGTGGCCAAAGACCTAGGACTGCAGATGACGGCGATTGCTGACAGCGGTCTCCGCATGCTGGACAGAGGTAGGACGCAGTATTTCTCTCTGCACGGGAAGACGGGACATTTGGTGACGGCGGAGAGGATAGACAGAGAGCAGCTGTGCCGGCTGCTGGAGAAATGTGTGCTGCGGTGTGAGCTGATAGCGGAGGGGGAAATGCAGATTTATGGAATCGAAGTTGAAATCGTGGACGTTAACGACAACGCTCCCAGCTTCCGAGAGGCAGAGAAAGAACTGAGAATAATCGAGACGCGGGCCCCAGGATCTAGGTTTCCCCTGCCTGAGGCTCACGATCCGGACTTGGGGACAAATTCCCTGCAGAGTTATGAGCTGAGCGGTGACGAGCACTTCTCTCTGGCCGTGCAGGCAGGCCCTGGTGGGGATCGGCGACCCGAGCTGGTACTGGCCAAGGCCCTGGACCGGGAGGAGGCAGCATTTCACGATCTGGTGCTGAAGGCGAGGGATGGTGGAGAGCCGTCCCGGACGGGCACGGCGCGAATCCGCGTGTCCGTGTTGGACGTGAACGACAATGCTCCCGTGTTTAGCCCCGCGGAGTACACAGTGCATGTGCCTGAGGACGTGTCCATGGGCTCTGCGCTCGTTACAGTCACAGCCACAGACGCCGATGAAGGGCTGAACGGGCACGTGAAATACTCTTTGAAGACAGCTACAGAAACAGACTCGGATATTTTTCAGATAGACTCTGAGAAGGGAGTGATCGCACTGGTGCGGAGCCTGGACTTCGAGGAAGCCGACGCCTATGAAGTGGAAGTGCAGGCACATGACGGCGACGGCCTTTTCGACACAGCTAGAGTCACGATCACCGTGACAGACGTGAATGACAACAAACCGGAAATAACAGTGTCGTCGACGGTGAGCGAAGTCTCTGAAGATGCACCTCAGGGGACGGTGGTAGCCTTGCTGCATGTGCAGGACCGGGACTCGGGGTCCAATGGCCAGGTGCGGTGCTCCCTGGATGCGGGAGTCCCGTTCCGCTGGAGAAGTCGTTTGAGGATTATTACCGCGTGGTGACGACGAGGCAGCTGGACCGGGAGGAGGTGTCGGAGTACAACGTGACTGTGAGGGCGGCCGACGGCGGGTCGCCGTCGCTGTGGAGCAGCACGGTGCTGAACCTGCGGGTGCTGGACGTGAACGACAACGCGCCGGTGTTCAGCGAGGCGAGCTACAGCGCCCGGCTGGCCGAGAACAACGCGGCGGGCGCGCTGGTGCTGACGGTGCGGGCGCGGGACGCGGACTGGGGTCAGAACGCGCGCGTGCGGTACCGTCTGGGCGAGGGGCGTGTGCGTGGCGCGGCGCTGTCGTCGTACGTGTCGGTGCAGGCGGAGACGGGCGCGCTGTACGCGCTGCGCTCCTTCGACTACGAGGAGGTGCGCGAGGTGGGGCTGTGGGTGCTGGCGGAGGACGGCGGCTCGCCGGCGCTGAGCAGCAACGTGTCGGTGCGGCTCGTGATCGTGGACGAGAACGACAACGCGCCGCAGGTGCTGTACCCGCCGGCGTCGGTGGTGTCCGGGGCCGGTGTCCGTGGGTGGTCGGGGGTGGAGCTGGCGCCGCGGTCGTCGGAGCCCGGGGCGCTGGTGGCCAAGGTGGTGGCGGTGGACGCGGACGCGGGGCAGAACGCCTGGCTGTCGTACGAGCTGGCCAAGGCGACGGAGCCGGGGCTGTTCCGCGTCGGGTTGCACAGCGGCGAGGTGCGCACTGCGCGCTTCCCGCTGTCCCGCGACGCTGCTCGTCAGAGCCTGGTGGTGCTGGTGAAGGACCACGGGCGGCCGGCGCTGTCGGCCACGGCCACACTGACCGTGGTGCTGGCCGAGAGCGTGGCCGAGTTGCTGGCCGAGCTGGGCAGTGAGGCAGCGGCGGCGGTGCCGGGCGAGGCGGCGGGCAGCCTGACGCGCTGGCTGGTGCTGGCCGTGGCGGCCGTCTCCTGCCTCTTCCTCGCCTTCCTGCTGCTGCTGCTGGCACTGCGCCTGAGGCGCTGGCGGCGCTCGCAGCTGCCTCCTCCTGCGGGCGGTGTTTTACGCGGCGTCCCGGCCACGCACTTCGTGGGCATCGACGGCGTCCGCGCTTTCCTGAGCTCCTACTCGCAGGAGGTGTCGCTCACCGCCGATTCACGTAAGAGCCAGCTCCGCTTGTCACCCGGCAGCTGCTGCGACACCCTCCCTGCCCGCGCTCTGCCCGACGAGCCTGCACCGCTGCTGGGGGAGGTCCCTTTCGGTGCCCACCCTCAGGAAGCTGAAATTACCCCGGTGAGTGTCTCTCCACGGACCTGCTCCCACACGCCTCCTGCTTCTGTAGCTGCTGCTCCTCTTGCCCCTTCCCCTCTTTACTCTGGCTGCAATCGAGGCAGGGATCCTGACCACGAAGGGAAAGTTTCCTGCAGCACTGTGCTGGCTACTGCCAGCTCTTCTTTCCGGCAGGTGACTGTGGGATGATGTCTCAGTGTGAGCCTTTGTGGGAGGCAGGAGCAGTGTCAGGCTTCTGTTGGCTGGAGTTTGGTTTGAGTGGAACTTTGTGCTTTTATCCCGTGCCAGGTCTTTTTTCGTTGTGTCCCCTGACTCTTTATTCCTGGTTTCCCTGTCAGTTTGAGGGATGTTGTGTTAATTGCCCGTGCATGTTTGTGTTATGAACAGACATCTTCACAACAGATGAGGTTGTCCCTCAATAGAGCATTCAAGCTTCCATAAGTCCTTTCCTCTCATGGTTTCTACTCTTCTCAACCTCTCTCTCTGTGATGATGTTGAACTCAGTGACATGCCTCATATTGGCTCACGCTTTGATCATTTTTTATAATGTGGAGCAATGGGCTGGGCAACAGCTGGTCCCTCAACATTGCCTTTGCATGGGTCTTGTATATGTGTTTGTTCTCTTTGAGGAAATGCCATGGCTGCATGCAAAAGGCTGCTGAAGGAAACAGGAGGAGTATTATGTTAGTTCATGAGCTCTTATGGTCAACTTATTTATGCAGACCTTGATGACAAAAGCCATATGAGGGCAGGAGGGGAGAGATTTTAGTTGCAGTGAGAAAACAGATAAGGGAGTTGCATCTGGTGGAGATCGTCCCTGACCCAGCGTTCCTAGAGAAGACCTCACTTGCCTTTAGACCCCTGTTTTTATTTCCCTGAAGATTTGTGAGCAGACAAGTGTATCTCCTTTCTTAGTACAGAGATGCAAAGGTACCTGTGTGAAGTCCTCGGTGTGATGTAGGTGCAAGAGGTCCTCTTATGTCACAGAATCACAGACTGTAAGGGGTTGGATGTGACCTCTATAGATCACCTAGTCCAATTCCCCTGCCAATCAGGATCGCCTCAGGCAGGCTGCACAGGCAGGTTTTGAAAGTCGCCAGAGGAGGAGACTCCACAACCTCTCTGGGCAGCCTGCTCCAGGGCTCTGTCACCCTCACTGTAAATAAATTTCTCTTCATGTTGAGGTGGAACCTTCTGTGTTCCCAGCTTAAAGCTGTTGTTCCTTGTCCTGTCCCTGGGCATCACTGAAAAGAGCCTGGCACCATCATCTTGACACCCATTCCTCAGATATTTATAGATATTCAGATCCCCTCTCAGCCTTCTCTTCTCAAGACTAAACAGCCACAGTTCTCTCAGATATTCTTCACAGGAGAGATATTCAAGTTCCCCAATCATGCTCATAGGTCTCCATTGGACTCTCTCCAGTACTTCTCTGTTTCTCTTGAATTGGGGACCTCAAAACTGGATACAGTGTTCCAGGTGTGGTCACACCAGTAGAGAAGAACCACCCTAGACCTGCTTGGAAGACCAAGTTTGAGAAACAGATTCATGAGAAGGTGTTTACTCTTGGGGCTTCATAGTTGTGGGAGATGAGCAGGCTGCAGGGTAGAAGAGAATTGCATGGTCCAGAGTGAGACCAGACCCACAATGAAGACCAAGAGTTTCGTTGACAACATCCTCTCTTCTAATGCTACCTTGCTTGTCTGATTTATGATTTGTTTCCCTTTCCTTGGTTTCCTCTGTACCTAGGGTTACACATAATTAGCAGCACAGCTTCATTTAGCAATGTGTTGTGTGTTGGTGCCTCTGGCTCCAGTGAGTGTGGATGGTGGGAGATGTGAAGGTCTTTGTTTTCTGTTGTTATTATTAGGGGGGGGATAGATTTAACCATGACCTTAGCAGGAGTGTCTGTGAAACAGCACATGTGATAAAAGCAGAGAGGAGATTCCTCCTAAGCCGTGAGTTTGATGACCCAGTGTCTGTTGAATGGCTGCTCCTGTTTCATTTGGGCTATTTATCATGTATGTGCTTTAGAATCCTTCTGTTTCTTCTTAGAGTGCTGTTGAGCAGACAAATGCATCTCCCTTCTTGGTGTGACCATGATGCATTTAGCCTCTTGCAGTATGTTTTTGCCAGTTATGAGAAGGTCAGAAACAAATCTGCCAGACAAGACTCAGGGGAAATCTGTTAGGGGGATGCAGGACATAGAAGAGATGATAATTTCCAGTCTTCTGGATCATTTCCAGCCATGTTCCTAACAGAGTACCATGCAATTTGAGTGCTGACTCAGTAACTTTGGCCATACAACTCTTATTCCACCTGACCTGTATGTTTCTAGTTCTTGCATTACTTGTTGTTATGAACTACTGTTCTACCTCAAGGTGCTGATCAATCTTATTCCACCTGACCTGTTAATTTCTTCATGTTTACCTCGCTTGCTATCATGAACTCGACTTCAGGGTGTCTGCTCACATGGAGAGTGTCACATCTGTGCCAGTTGGCTGAGTGCAGAGACAATTCCTGTACACAACCTTTGGTGTTTACAGCTGTAAAGAGGAAGGATTTCATAGCCATATGTGTGCTCCTGGAGACACACTTCTCTGCAGAGTAAAAACAGAGTGTTGGAGTCTGTCTGCAGATGTCTTCACCAACAGCTTTATGATATAGAGTGGTTTGTGGAGAATCTTCAAGGTGCTGTCTGTGAGGAGGTATGGTATAATGTATCTTCCACCTGGAGGCCAGTCACAAGTGGTACTCCCCAAAGCTCAGCACTGGGACCAGCCCGGCTCAATTTCTTTATCAATAACTCGGATGAGGGAATCGAATGCACCCTCAGCAAATTTGCAGACAACATGAAATTAGGAGGGAATGTTGATCTGCTTGAGGGCAGGGAGGCTTTACAGAGAGACCTGCATAGGTTGGACCAACGGGCTGAGATCATCTGCATGAGCTTCAACACAGCCAAGTGCTGGGTCCTGCACCTGGGACACAACAACCCCATGCAACACTACAAGCTTGGGGAAGAAAGGTTGGAGAGCTGTGTGGCGGGAAAGGACCTGGAAGTGCTGATTGACAAGAGGATGAATATAAGCCAGCAGTGTGGCCAAGAGGGCAAACAGCATCCTGGCCTATATTAGAAAGAGTGTAGCCAGCAAGACCAGAGGTGATTTTTCCCTCTGTACTCAGCATTAGTGAGGCTGCACCTTGAGTGCTGTGTTCAGTTTTGGGCACCATAGTACATGAAGGACATCAAGGCACTGGAGCTGGCACAGAGAAGGGTGACTGAGCTGGTAATGATCTGGAGAATAAGGCCTGTGAGGAGTGGCTGAGGGAACTGGAGTTTAGTTTACAAAGGAGGAGGCTGAGGGGAGACCTTATTGCTTTCTAGAACTCCCTGAAAGGAGGCTGTAGAGAGAGGCACACTCGTCTCTTCTCACAAGTAGCCACAGTTTAGTTGTTTAGGTGCGTTGTATTGCATTGTATTGCAGTGTATTGCAGTGTATTGCATTGTATTGCATTGTATTGCATTGTATTGTATTGAGGTGGGTTGGATTGGTTGATAGGTTGGACGCGATGATCTTGAAGGTCTCTTCTAACCTGGTGTATTGTATTGTATCAATGACAGAATGAGAGGGAATGGCCTCAAGCTGCACCAGGGGAGGTTTAGGCTGGACATTAGGAAAGATTTTTTTCACAGGGTTGTCAGACACTGAAAGAGGCTACCCAGGGAGGTGATTGAGTTGCCATCCCTGGAGATGTTTAAAAGCTATCTAGACCTGGTGCTTGGGGACATGATGTAGTGACAGACTTGGTGAATGGAGTGGAGTGGCTGGACTCAGTGATCTTGGAGGTCCTTCCCAAGTTGCTGTTGTGCTCAAGAAAGATGATGTTGGCTTTCAGCAGATACTTGGGTGATCTGGACTTGAATTGACATCCATATTGCTCATGGCCTTTGGAACCTTGTAGAGTTCTTCAAATTATATAGGATGAGCAGAAACATCTCCTTGCTTGCACCTGTGTTGGATCCCTGGGCTCCAGGAATTTCTGTGCACAACATTTCTTTCAGTAGTATCCGTCTGTGGAGGCAGCTTTGCTGTTGTGTGGTGCTGTGGGCAGGGTGAAGAGCTCTGCCTGTACAGAGACAGGGGAGGTAGAAGTATTTGCTGTGGTGTAGTTAAAAGGAAGTTCTAGAAGTTCAGTTTGTCCTGGTTGTGAGCTGACTTTGACAGCAGTGGTTGGAAGCATTTTCCTTACTTGATTATCCAAAGAAATGACTTTGAGGAACTGTGTCAAAGGTCTCAGGTGTGAGCTCATGAGCGAACCTCCTGTGGACTTCTTACCAGCCAGAAGGCTGTCTATGTGCTTCCTAGCACTGACAGAATCAGAAATGTGAACCCAGGATTCCTTCATTTCTGAAAGTTTTCTATATTTGCCTTCATTTTTCTGTGTAGGTCTAAAGCTGAGCCTCATGGTGACTGATAACCCTTATAATGCTAAAAGACTTAGAACAATTGCTGTGCTTGGGGAGCAGATTCCATCTAAACTGCCAAAAGAAAGACTTTGACATACTTTTGTTTCCCTGAGATGTCACTGACTCGTGCTCTTAAGCTTGGGCTGAGACCTGCCCACTGTGTTGGGTGTATAGGTTGTGAATGCAGAGCAAGGAGGGTGAGAGGCTGGTTTTGAACAAGGAAAGTATCTGGCTCAGTGTGGGTTTGATTTGATGGCTGATGCCAAGGTCTGTGCCACATTTCACAGTTGTAATTAGCCTTTCCTTCAGCCCCCTGTTTCTTGGAAAGTTATGGTTCACAGTCTCCATTTCTGGGCAGTGCTTTTGCATTTGAAACTGTGAGAGTGTTTTGCAGCAAATCCTTCTATTTGCTTGGGAATTCTTTAGCTGTGTTAATGTCGCCTAGGATGCCTCATGTTGAGCAAGAGACTCATGAAGGTGTTTACATTTATGGCTTCATATTTGTATGAAAATGATCCAGCCATTGAGTAGAAAAAAATTACTGAGAGCTAAAATTAATTCCTTCCTATGTAGACCAGAGGAAGAGGTTTGGGTTGCATCTGTGTTTGAATCTTCACTGATTTGGGGGATGAATTTAAACACCCACAGCAAAGACCTCCTGATGAGTTTCTCTGACACCACTTGTTCTTTTAATACTTCCTTGTCTTCCTGGTCCAATTTGGTTTTCTTGCTCATTCCCTCTATATGTATGTTTCGTTTTAAGGAGTGACATATCTTCATTTAGCCACGGGTTTTGTATTCATGCCCTCATGCTCATCCTACAGTTGCTGTGAAAGGTAGGTGATGGGAGTTTGTATTGGCATTTTGGTATTGGTATTCTGGGTTTGGTGTGAAGAGGAGATGAAAGCACGCCTTTAGCAGAAGTGACATCTCTGTGGAAGATGAAAGAGGGAAGGAGATTCCCCTTAACCAATCCTTTCATTTTCCTCTGTCCCTGTTGAGTGACCACTTCTCTCTTATTTCTGACATTCATCATTCATGTGCTTTACAATCATCTTTCTTTACTCAATGCTGCTGAGCAACAGAGGTAGCTCCCTTCTTGATGTGATCATTGTGCATTATATTTCTGTGGTATGCTTTAGTCTGTTCTGAGGGTAAGAAGCAAACCTAGAAGCTGTGCAGGATTGGAGAGAAGACTCAGGGGATTTCTGGTGGCGGCAAAGCCGTAGAGGAACAGCTGATAATTTCCCTGCTTTTCATCACTCCCTCTTTAATACTCAGTTCTGGTACTGTGCAAATTTTGCTCCTTCTGCACAGGAAGTTTGGTTGAAGTTCAATTAATTTCTGTGTATTTCTACTTCTTGATCTATAAGCAAACAATTCTTGTGAAGAATGTCCCATTTAATGGGAAAGCAGCACATTCAGTGATCTTTGAATGTACTTTTGAACTCAACTGATTCTTTGTCAGCCTCTCAAGTATGGAGATGAAAGGGGAAAAAAAAGGAAGTAACTTTTTTCAAACAGAAACAAAATAGATGTGTTTTCCCACCGTCTTAGCTTAAAGTCATACTTGTTGCCTTTGGGGTGAGGCATTCACAGTGTCATTATTCCTGCATAAAATATCAGCAGGAGGTTAAAAATCAGAGGATTGCATGAGTAAAAAGGAAGAAATTCTTATGTCTGAAGAAAGAAACTCTTTGGAGATCTGGTACTTGAATCTTGATTTTATTAAGAGCAGCTGGATACCTTTATTTATTGCTGTGTGAGCACTTCCTTCATATATCCACTGACACTCAAGGAGATGATCCAAAAGTGCCTGACAAAGAATGTCAGTTTCAACGCCTTCGGGCTCGCACTGGAGAAGTGCTTCTGTGCTTCCCGATTCTAGCAAAATGGAGACCCCAACCCCGGATGCTGCCCCTAAATATCCTCAGGTTGTGCCGGCCATCAGGCGGCTGCGGTGGCGTCACGGCGCCTCTGGGTGCCGCTGTTGCCCGACGCGGAGCGGCTCTGGAGCCGCAGCCGGCGCCGCCACAGTCTGCTCGTTCCCTCCGTGCCAGCCAGAGCGGCAGCGGCACGGGCAGCAGAAGCGAGAGGCGGCGCGGCGCTGCACTCCGCCAGCCTCTGCGCTCGGGACCGAGAACGGCTGGAAGGGCAGCGGCAAGAGAGAGAATCGCGGCGAGCGCGGCACACAATGGCGGGGAGACAGAGCCCGGGTCGGCGGAGAGCAGCCGGGCGAGTGCTGCTGCTGCCGGCTGTGCTGCTAGGCTTGTGCTGCCAGGCGGCGCCGGAGAGGATCCGCTACACCATTCCGGAGGAGCTGGGCAGAGGCTCTCTGGTAGGGCCGCTGGCGAGGGACCTGGGGCTGAGCCCGGCAGAGCTGCCGGCACGCAAGCTGCGAGTAACGTCCGCCGCTAAAAAGCAGCTGCAATACTTCACCGTGAGTGGGGAGAGCGGAGAGCTCTATGTGAGCGAGAGGCTGGACCGGGAGGAGATGTGCGGAAAGGCACCGACCTGCTCTGTCAGCTTCGAGGCGGTTGTGCACAACCCGCTCAACGTTTTCCATGTGGAGGTGGCCATCCAGGACGTCAATGACAACGCACCGCGGTTCCCTAAAGACAACATCCACTTCGACATCATTGAATCGACATCTGCCGGCGCCGTTTTGCCGTGGGAGCCGCTAAGGACGCAGACGTAGGCAGCAACTCTCTGCAGGGCTACGAGCTGGAGGTCAACAAGTACTTTGAGGTGGAGGTGAAGGACAGTGAGGACGGCAGCAAGTTTGCGGAGCTGGTATTGCGCCGGGCGCTGGACCGAGAGAGAGAGCAAAGCCTGCGGCTGGTACTGACGGCGCTGGACGGCGGCGACCCGCCCCGCAGCGGCACCGCCCAGCTCTTTATCAACGTCACCGACGCCAACGACAACGCCCCCGTGTTCGCGCAGGACCGGTACCGAGTGAGGCTACGAGAGGATGCGCCTCCGGGTTCTATGGTGCTGAACGTTTCGGCCACCGACGCTGACGCTGGAAGTAACGCCCACATCACCTACGGCTTCTGGGAAACCCCAGCCGAGCTGCTTGAGAAGTTTGCGGTGGACGCAGAGAGTGGGACCATAACACTGCAGAAAACACTGGACTTCGAGGACACGCGAGGCTACACACTGATTGTGGAGGCGAAGGATGGGGGCGGTATGGTGGCACACTGCAAGGTGGAGGTGGAGGTGCTGGACGTCAATGACAATGCACCTGAAATCACCATGCTGTCGGTGTCGAGCCCAGTGCCTGAGGATGCTCCTGTCGGCACGGTGGTGGCCTTGGTGAACGTGAACGATCCGGACTCTGGGAGAACGGCCAGGTACTGTGCGAGCTGTCGGGAGAGGCGCCGCTGTCGCTCGTGGCGTCCTCGGGAGGTTCGTACAAAATTGTGACAGCGAGCGCGCTGGACCGGGAGCAGGCAGCCGAGCACCGGTGACGCTGGTGGCCAGGGACCGAGGCAGCCCGGCGCTGTCGAGCCAAACGACGCTGGTGCTGGAGGTGTCAGACGTGAATGACAACGCGCCGGTGTTTGAGGAGGAGGTCTACAGCGCCTACGTGGCCGAGAACAACGCGGCGGGAGCGTCGGTGCTGCGTGTGCAGGCACGGGACGCGGACGCGGGCGCCAACGGGCGCGTCAGCTACTGGCTGGAGGGCGGCAGCGCCGGCTCGGCACCACCGCCGGTGTCGGTGGAGGCGCAGAGCGGCGCGGTGTACGCGCAGCGCTCCTTGGACTACGAGCAGTGCCGCGAGTACACGGTGACGGTGCGGGCGCAGGACGGCGGGGTACCGTCGCGCAGCTCGACGGCCACGGTGCGCATCTTCGTGCTGGACCGCAACGACAACGCGCCGCGGGTGCTGTGGCCGGCGGCAGCGTCGGCAGCAGGCGAGGCGCCGCCCTTCGAGGTGGTGCCGCGCACGGCCGAGGTGGGCTACCTGGTGGCCAAGGTGGTGGCGGTGGACGCGGACGCGGGGCGCAACGCCTGGCTGTCGTACGAGCTGCTGCAGGCGGCCGAGCCGGCGCTCTTCCGCCTGGGGCTGCACAGCGGCGAGCTGCGCACGGCGCGGGCCGTGTCGGAGCGCGACTTGGCCAAGCAGCGCCTGGTGGCGCTGGTGAAGGACCACGGGCAGCCGGCGCTGTCGGCCACGGCCACGCTGCACGTGGTGCTGGCCGAGAGCTTGCAGGAGGCGCTGCCGGAGCTGAGCGAGCGGCCGGCGGGCGCCGACTCGCCGGCCGAGCTGCAGTTCTACCTGGTGCTGGCGCTGGCCCTGCTCTCGGCGCTCTTCCTGCTCAGCCTGGGGCTGGCCCTGCTGGCGCGGCTGCGGAGGGCGGGGCCGCCCGCCGTCCTGCGCTGCCTGGGCGCGCAGCGCTTGTCTCTGGCGGGCGCCGCCTTCCCGGCGGACTTCTGCGAGGGCACCTTGCCCTACTCCTACAACCTGTGCGTGGCTCCGGGACGCGCCCTGACCGAGGCCTCTTGGCCGCCGCCGCCGCTGCCCTCAGAGGGGGCTGCTGGGCGGTGAGTCCTGCGGGAAGCCGAGCTCAAATAACATCGCCGTCGCGGGTGATCCTTCCGCGGAAGCTGATGCACCGCAGGTCAGTAAACTCGTGCTCTTTCTTTCTTTGTGATCGTTGATGGGCCTCCGTTCTCTTTTACCCTTGGTGTTGTGTGGATGGGGAGAGATGGTGCGTGTCACTGTAGAGGAAGAAATTTAGGAAAGAACAAGGTATTCCCCTTGCAGTCGAAGCAGAGAGCCCGAGCGCTCTCCTCCTTTTGCACTCTTTTGGGGGTTACTTCCTCCTTTCCCTTGAAGTATGCCCCGATGGTGTGGATGCGGAGTGCTGATCCGTGTCTCTGTGGTGGCAGGAGTGAGGTAAGGAACGGGGTTTCCCCGTTCGTCTCAGAGTAATTAGTAGTGGCAGCAGACTTGATTCCTCTGTGGCCACAGATTCAGATTCAAGTCTTGGCTACAACCCTCGTACGAATTTTTAGCGGTGATCCTTGTAAATGAATTATTCATTGCGGGTTTTGTAAAATAAGCCTCATCTTGGGTGTTCCTTCCTTATAGTTTTGGATTCCCCCCACCGTTTTTTTTAATGTAAACATAGCACTTAATGAGAACTCATTGCTTTCCCAAATGAAAGGTTTGTGAGCTGAGCAGCTCCAGGTTGTTCTTCCCTCTTTGACGGAATTCCCTCCCACCTCTTAGTACCGTGCTGCAGAAATGGCAGCACTGAATCGAAGGATAAATTTTATGTAGGTGTGGGCTTTGCTGTTTATTTGTGTGGTATTTCCCATTTTAATGATGAACGCAGCTCCTTACTGTGAAGGAATATATAAACAAAGGAAAGCTGATTCTGCATGGAGCAGTGGAGAAAATAGGTCTGACGTTTGATGTTGGAAATTTTCCATCCCGATACATATGTGCTTACTGCATGAAAGGAGAAGCTATTGGTAGCTCGTGCCTGACAAAGGAGCAGAGTTTTGCCGATCTTTTGGCACCGTGCTTCTGTAGGAATGGTGATTGTTGTCTGTTGCGGTTTGGTTTTGATTTGATTTGTTTTTTAACTTACCTGGCTGGTAGTTCCTTCTCTTCTAACCGTCCTTGATCTGTCTTTCATACATAGATGAGCAAGTAAAATGCGATCTCGTGGAAAACAAATATTTGTAAAGTTGGGGGTTTTTTGGTGATTATTTATTTATTTGTTTGTTTCGATTATCTGTTTCTTTTCCTGAAGAGAGGTGCTTGGTCATGATGGAACATGAAAGCGAATGTTGTGTCTATCTCTTTCTGGGAGAGGTCTCTACCCATTCTTGAGAGCGCATTGATAACGACCCGGAATACACAAAATGACAGTACTTAGGCCCTTTAATGTGCACATTTAGCAGCGAAGGGTTGCAGTTGTACTTCTGCTCACCTGCAGCATTGTGTAGCAAAGGTGTCCTATCAATATGTAGTACTGAGGGTTACATGAATGCTAATACTAATTTACTCCGTTAGTTGTGATAAAAGCGAAGACTTTTCCGAGTCATCCAAGCTACTGAATTCATTATTGAAATGTAAATGTGAAACTTGATGTGGGGTGTTAAAAAGGGGTGATAACCCGTTAAAATCAGAGAATTTATTGGGGATTAATTGAGGATTAACTGTCGGTGTTCTAACAGCTTACTCATGCTCAGATATTTCAGTGAAACATTGGTTTCGTATCATGCGGTTCAAAACTAGAGCGGTTGTATAAATATGGAGGCAACAGGCAGTCGTGCTGTCGTAGGTAATCTCAAATGTGTGCTGAATGAGCAACATATTGAAAGCAAAATCGCTGCCACTGGGGTTAATTAGTTTGATTCATCTGGTTCTGCGGGGGAGGGGCTGAACTTCACGGTTTGTATTTCAGAGATTGTTTGCTTTCGCTGAGTCAGGCTTGATTGCTTCAAAAATGTTAGGGATTGTACTTTTGGACGAATTGTCCTTTTAGAGTCGTGAAAATCTAGTACACCATATTACAAAAACTTTAGTTAACTTTTTATACCTCACGATTAGGAACTCGAATTTACCGTGCGGTGGAAGTAACACCACGCTAAACAATGTCTCACAGAGAGGCCAAAGCAGGAAATCGTGGGTGTCCATTTGAGGGAGGATCTTCTTTACAGCTTTTTGCTATTGATCTAAAGAACTGATAAAAACCAGGGAAGTTTAATTAAAACAGGAGATGTACAACAGATGTTAAATCCGGGATGCATATTCTGCCTTCGCATTCTTGCGTTAAGACTCCTAGTATTTTACACATATTATATCAAGAATTATATATATATGAGGTAAAATACATGGGCAAGTCATGTCGAGCAATGCCGTGTGGCTGCAGTTTCGGCAGGGGGCTGCGGGTGCCGCTGTTGACCGAGCAGGAGCCAGAGGAAGCCGGAGCGCTGCAGACAGCCCCGCCCGCTGCGTCCCGGCTCGCTCTCTAGCTGGTTCGGCGTCGGGACCGAAGCGAAGAGATCCGTCCGAGCTGAAGCGAACCGGGGGACGCGGGCGGCAGCAGCCGACAGAGGAACCTGAGCCAGCGACGGATCGCAATTCGTGGCGGCGATGTGCGCGGCGGGGAGGCTCTGGGGGTGGCAGGAGCCTGTGCTGCTGTGCTGCGTCCTGCTGTCGCTGTGGGAAGCGTCATGGGGTCAGCTGCGGTACTCAGTGCCGGAGGAATTACCCAAGGGCTCCTTCGTAGGCGACGTGGCCAAGGACCTGGGGATGCAGATGACAACCTTCAGTGACAGCGGTCTCCGCATCTTGGAGAGAGGTAGGACGCAGTATTTCTCTCTGCACGGGAAGACGGGACACTTGGTGACGGCAGAAAGGATAGACAGAGAGCAGCTGTGCCGGCTGCTTGAGAAATGCGTGCTGCGGTGTGAGCTGATAGCGGAGGGAGAAATGCAGGTCTACGGAATCGAAGTGGAGATTACGGACATTAACGATAACGCCCCCAGCTTCCGAGAGGCAGAAAAAGAACTGAGAATGAGCGAAACGAGAGCGCCAGGATCTCGGTTTCCCCTGCCTGAAGCTCATGACCCAGACTCGGGATCGTATTCCCTGCAGAGCTATGAGCTGAGCGGCGATGAGCACTTCTCTTTGGCCGTGCAGGCAGGCCCCGCCGGGGATCCGCGCCCCGAGCTGGTGCTGGCCAAAGCGCTGGACCGGGAGGAGGCGGCGTTTCACGAACTGGTACTGAAGGCGAGGGACGGCGGAGAGCCGCCGCGGACGGGCACAGCGCGGATCCGCGTGTCCGTGATGGACGCGAATGATAACGCGCCCGTGTTTAGCCTAGCAGAGTACACGGTGCGAGTACCTGAGGACGTACCCGTAGGTTCTGCGCTTGTCACCGTCACGGCTACCGACCCCGACGAAGGGCTCTATGGGGACGTTAAATATTCTTTGAAGAAAGCTACAGAAATGGCCTCGCATATATTTCAGCTACAGGCTGAGACGGGAGTGATCACACTGGTGCGCAGCCTGGACTACGAGGAAGGCGATACCTACGAACTTGAGGTGCAGGCAAATGACGGTGATGGCCTTTTCGACACAGCTAAAGTCACGATCACCGTGACAGATGTGAATGACAACACGCCGGAACTTACAGTGTCGTCGTCAGTGAGCGAGGTGTCCGAAGATGCCCCACCGGGGACGGTGGTAGCCCTGCTGCACGTGCAGGACCGGGACTCGGGAGCCAACGGCCAGGTGCGGTGCTCCCTGGACACGGGAGTCCCGTTCCGGCTGGAGAAGTCGTTTGAGGATTATTACCGCGTGGTGACAACGAGGGAGCTGGACCGGGAGGAGGTGTCGGAGTACAACGTCACAGTGCGGGCGGCCGACGGCGGGTCGCCTTCCCTGTGGAGCAGCACGGTGCTGAACCTGCGGGTGCTGGACGTGAACGACAACGCGCCGGTGTTCAGCGAGGCGAGCTACAGCGCCCGACTGCCCGAGAACAACGCGGCGGGCGCGCTGGTGCTGAGGGTGCGGGCGCGGGACGCGGACTGGGGTCAGAACGCGCGCGTGCGGTACCGTCTGGGCGAGGGGCGTGTGCGTGGCGCGGCGCTGTCGTCGTACGTGTCGGTGCAGGCGGAGACGGGCGCGCTGTACGCGCTGCGCTCCTTCGACTACGAGGAGGTGCGCGAGGTGGGGCTGTGGGTGCTGGCGGAGGACGGCGGCTCGCCGGCGCTGAGCAGCAACGTGTCGGTGCGGCTCGTGATCGTGGACGAGAACGACAACGCGCCGCAGGTGCTGTACCCGCCGGCGTCGGTGGTGTCCGGGGCCGGTGTCCGTGGGTGGTCGGGGGTGGAGCTGGCGCCGCGGTCGTCGGAGCCCGGGGCGCTGGTGGCCAAGGTGGTGGCGGTGGACGCGGACGCGGGGCAGAACGCCTGGCTGTCGTACGAGCTGGCCAAGGCGACGGAGCCGGGGCTGTTCCGCGTCGGGCTGCACAGCGGCGAGGTGCGCACTGCGCGCTTCCCCGCTGGCCCGCGACGCTGCTCGTCAGAGCCTGGTGGTGCTGGTGAAGGACCACGGGCGGCCGGCGCTGTCGGCCACGGCCACGCTGACCGTGGTGCTGGCCGAGAGCGTGGCCGAGCTGCTGGCCGAGCTGGGCAGTGAGGCAGCGGCGGCGGTGCCGGGCGAGGCGGCGGGCAGCCTGACGCGCTGGCTGGTGCTGGCCGTGGCGGCCGTCTCCTGCCTCTTCCTCGCCTTCCTTCTGCTGCTGATAGCGCTGCGCCTGCGGCGCTGGCGTCGCTCGCAGCTGCCTCCTCCGACGGACGGTGTTTTGCGCGGCGTCCCGGCCACGCACTTCGTGGGCATCGACGGCGTGCGCGCCTTCCTGAGCTCCTACTCACATGAGGTGTCGCTCACCGCCGACTCACGGAAGAGCCAGCTCCGCTTGTCACCCGGCAGCTGTTGCGACACCCTCCCTGCCCGCCCTCTGCCCGACGAGCCCGCTCCGCTGCTGGGGGAGGACCCTGCCGGCGCCAGCCCACACGACCCCAGCCCTGCCCCGGTGAGTGCCTCTCTATGGACCTGCTCTCACACGCCTCCCGTTGCTGCCTCTCCTCCTCTTCTTGCCCTCTCCCTGTCTTCTCCGGTGCTGCCGAGGCAGAGTTTCTGTCAGGGAAGTGACTTTCCTGCAGTACCGCCTTGGCTGCTGCCAGCTCTTGCTGCCTGCATATAACCTTGGGATTATGGCTCAGCGTGACTGTTAGTCTGGGAGGCAGGAGAGGTGGCAGTCTCATGACTCGTGTAATCTCTGTTTGAGCTCTTCTGAAGTGATGTGTTGACTTATAAGTGAGCTCTTTTGAAGTGATACGTTGCGTTATTAGCTAGTGGATAGTTTTGCTTTTGTTTCAGAACCATGTCACTGACTGTCAGGCTCTTATGCTTGTGGGTGATACATGGACGATGTAGTGGTTATATCGGCTGTAAATGCAGAGGAAGGAAGGTAGGAGGGTGGCTTTGAGCAAGGAAAATAGGTCGGTCAATATTTTACATGACTAGTGCTGTGTTCAGTGCCATTCTTCACAGTTCTAATTAGACTTTTCCTTAAGCCCTTTGTTTCTTGGAAAATCATGGTTCAATTTCCCCATTTCTGGACAGTGCTCCTGCTTTTGAAACTCCGAGTGTTGTTTTACAAGAAATTAATATATCGTTGCTTTCTTAAAGGAACGATTCGTGTTTTCTCCATAACAGATGTTACATTTTGTTCCTCCATAGTGAGACTGTTCTCCTCATGTGGAAATGTGCCACATTTTGCTGTGCCGTCGTTTGGAGACGGCTGCTTGAGAAATAGCAGAATTGATGGCACAGATAAGTTCTATTTAGTCATGAGGTGCAGTTATTTCTCTCTCTCTCTCTCTCTCTTTTCCCGTGACCATTTCTGATCTGTCTTTCACACACGTGTGAACGAAATTTCGTTGAAGAAGATAAAACAATTCGGCTTGTGGATTTCAGTGCCTCGCATTTGCCACGCTCTTGTCTTTTCTATTCTTTTGCGTTCTTTTCTGTTCTCCCCCCAAAGCGAGGTACTTGAATCTGGTAGATCGCGTTGACACGGGAATCCTAAATGGAGGGATTCGATCCTCGGACATTTTTGCAACAGTTATTGTGCCTGCCTCTTTAACATCTAGAGACCTCTACCCATTGTGATAAGGATTCGTGAACGACGAGCAATTTACTAATGACAGCAATTAGGCACTTGAACGTATCACAATACATTAGAGGTTGGAAGGGACCCCTGGAGATCATCGGGTCCAACCCCCCTGCCCGGGATCACCCAGGGCAGTCTGCACAGGAATGCATCCGCACAGGTTTTGAATGTGTGCAGAGGAGACGCCACAATGTGCGCGTTTACAAATGATCCACAGAGTTCAGGCTGTCTGCCGTCGTCTGCCAGTGTTTTGGTGAAAAGTTGTCCTCGTAAAGTGAAGATGTAGTGATTAGAGATTAACAGATTGCAGCCCGTTCCTAGTCATTCGAGCTAATTGTTTAATTGTGTATGTCTGCAAAGCCTGAGCATTTACTTTGGGCTACTGAAAAGGGAAATCAACCGTTAAAGTAGTTCCTTTCTCAGTATTCGCTGCATCCGTAGGTGAGCCAACAGTTTCATGATGTTGTCACAACCTCGGTGACCTCAGTAAAGGATTGCAGTGCTCTCATCCAGTTAAAAAATGGTGTTGAGAACAAGCAAAGAGCCGGGAGATAAGTGCAGAAGGAAAGTTCGGAGCACTCTGCACTCAAAGGCGTTTTCCCTGCAGTGTGAGTGGAGTCGAACAGATGATTCTGGCCAAGGTCCGTGCAGGTCCTTCCTGCCTGCTGGATAGCTCTCATAGAATCAGTGCGAAGTGACTAAGTGACCAACAGCCTGAAACTGAGGCGGGTGGCAGAGAATGGTTTTCGGGCAGTAGGGGAATCTTCACCTGGAGGTTGTTTGCAGGAAGTTCTTGTAGGGAGAGAAGCATGAGCCCGTTGCAGATGTGTGATGGTAATGCAATTAATTTCGAAGGTGTTCCGTATGAGCAGCAGCCTTTAAAGCCAAGTTCCTGGCGGTCCGGTTAACTCTGTTAAGCAGAGTTTATGTTTCACAACCTTTTTTCTTTTGTCATCCTCGAGCTGCAAAAAGTTGCGGTGGATTTTTTGCTTTTGGAAGTTAAGAAACAAATCTTTCACCGGATACCTCTCGCCCTCAGGGGCGTGCTGTAGGAGTAACAAGAATCGTTCAAGAAATGCCTCCAAGAAAGGCAAAGCAGGAAACCACCGATCTCTATTTGAGGCTCACAGAAAAGACAAAAAGGAAGTCTACGGTTTCCGTTTGAAGGAAGATTTACATTGCTTCTTTGTTCCATTGATCGGTTTGCAGGGAATTAATTAATCTGTGTTTTTAATTAATCAAGCTTTTTTCTCTGTGAGGTAAAAATAATTCAAGCATGATTGCTAGAAAAAGCTGTAGAATTCCTGGTGCGGGTTGTGCTTTCGGACAACTGAGATAAGACTCGGAACATTCTACATATCTTATCTTAAAAATCCGGTATTGTATCACCATTAAAAGACAATTAGAAACCCTTAAAAGTAACAAGCAAGGCATCTGCGGGCAGCGCCGTGTGGCTGCAGTTCCGGGAGGAGGCTGCGGGCGCCGCTGTTGACCGAGCAGGAGCCAGAGGAGCCGGAGCGCTGCAGGCAGCCCCGCCCGCTGCGGCCCGGCTCGCTGGCTGGCTCGGAGTCGGAGCGGTCTGCGAGAGTCCCCGCAGTGCGGAGTCGAGCTGCAGCGAGCTGGAAAGGCCAGCGGCAGCGGAGAGGCAGAGGCTGATCGGGACGCGCGGCGGCGGCGGCGATGTGCGTTACGGAGAGCCGTGGGCGCCAGCGGGAGCGGGCCCTGCTGTGCTGCGTTCTGCTATCGGCGTGGGAGGTGGCCTGGGGTCAGCTGCGGTACTCGGTGCCGGAGGAGATGCCCAAGGGCTCCTTCGTGGGAGATGTGGCCAAAGACCTGGGACTGCAACTGCCTGTGCTCAGCGACAGTGGCATCCGTGTTGTGTCGGAAGGTAGGACGCAGTATTTCTCTCTGCACGGGAAGACGGGGCATTTGGTGACGGCGGAGAGGATAGACAGAGAGCAGCTGTGTAAGAATGAGCAGCAATGTGTGCTGCGGTGTGAGCTGATAGTGGAGGGGGACATGAAAGTTTATGAAATCGAAGCGGAGATAACAGACATTAACGACAATGCCCCCAGCTTCGAAGAACAAGAAATCCAACTAAGAATAAGCGAGGCAACAGTCCCAGGATCTCGGTTTCCTCTGGCCGAGGCTCACGACTCAGACTCGAGACCGAATTCGCTGAAAAGCTACGAGCTGAGCGGTGACGAGCACTTCTCTCTGGCGGTGCAGGAGGGCCCCGGCGGTGACAGGCGTCCAGAGCTGGTACTGGCCAAGGCGCTGGACAGGGAGAAGGCAGCTTTTCACGACCTGGTGGTGACAGCGAGTGACGGTGGAGAGCCGTCGCGGACGGGCACAGCGCGGATCCACGTGTCTGTGACTGATGCGAACGACAACGCTCCCGTGTTTAGCCCAGCGGAGTACACAGTCCGTGTGCCGGAGGACGTGCCCGTGGGCTCCACCCTCATCACAGTCACGGCCACCGACCCTGACGAGGGGCTGAACGGGCAAGTGAAATACAGTTTCCATAAAATTTCACGACGGGCATCAGAACTTTTTCACCTGGATTCCGACACAGGAGCCATAACAGTTAAAAACGGTTTGGACTTTGAGGAAATCTCTTCACATGAACTCCAGTTGCTGGCAAGGGATGGAGGAGACCTGTCTGACACTGCAAAACTCGTGATCACAGTGTCAGACGTCAACGACAACTGGCCTGAACTGACAGTGACATCTCAGCTGAGTGAGATCTCTGAGGACGCCCCTTCGGGGACAGCGGTGGCCCTGCTCCATGTACGGGACAGGGACTCGGAGGCCAACGGCCAGGTGCGGTGCTCCCTGGATGCGGGAGTCCCGTTCCGGCTACAAAGTTCTCGCGGCAGCTACTACAGCGTGGTGACAACGAGGGAACTAGACCGGGAGGAGGTGTCGGAGTACAACGTGACGGTGAGGGCGGCCGACGGCGGGTCGCCGTCGCTGTGGAGCAGCACGGTGCTGAACCTGCGGGTGCTGGACGTGAACGACAACGCGCCGGTGTTCAGCGAGGCGAGCTACAGCGCCCGGCTGCCCGAGAACAACGCGGCGGGCGCGCTGGTGCTGACGGTGCGGGCGCGGGACGCGGACTGGGGTCAAAACGCGCGCGTGCGGTACCGTCTGGGCGAGGGGCGTGTGCGTGGCGCGGCGCTGTCGTCGTACGTGTCGGTGCAGGCGGAGACGGGCGCGCTGTACGCGCTGCGCTCCTTCGACTACGAGGAGGTGCGCGAGGTGGGGCTGTGGGTGCTGGCGGAGGACGGCGGCTCGCCGGCGCTGAGCAGCAACGTGTCGGTGCGGCTCGTGATCGTGGACGAGAACGACAACGCGCCGCAGGTGCTGTACCCGCCGGCGTCGGTGGTGTCCGGGGCCGGTGTCCGTGGGTGGTCGGGGGTGGAGCTGGCGCCGCGGTCGTCGGAGCCCGGGGCGCTGGTGGCCAAGGTGGTGGCGGTGGACGCGGACGCGGGGCAGAACGCCTGGCTGTCGTACGAGCTGGCCAAGGCGACGGAGCCGGGGCTGTTCCGCGTCGGGCTGCACAGCGGCGAGGTGCGCACTGCGCGCTTCCCGCTGGCCCGCGACGCTGCTCGTCAGAGCCTGGTGGTGCTGGTGAAGGACCACGGGCGGCCGGCGCTGTCGGCCACGGCCACGCTGACCGTGGTGCTGGCCGAGAGCGTGGCCGAGCTGCTGGCCGAGCTGGGCAGTGAGGCGGCGGCGGCGGTGCCGGGCGAGGCGGCGGGCAGCCTGACGCGCTGGCTGGTGCTGGCCGTGGCGGCCGTCTCCTGCCTCTTCCTCGCCTTCCTTCTGCTGCTGATAGCGCTGCGGCTGCGGCGCTGGCGTCGCTCGCAGCTGCCTCCTGCGGCAGGCGGTGTTTTGCGCGGCGTCCCGGCCACGCACTTCGTGGGCATCGACGGCGTCCGCGCCTTCCTGAGCTCCTACTCTCATGAGGTGTCGCTCACCGCCGACTCACGGAAGAGCCAGCTCCGCTTGTCTCCCGGCAGCTGCTGCGACACCCTCCCGGCCCGCCCTCTGCCCGACGAGCCCGCTCCATTGCTGGGGGAAGACACTGCCGCCGCCACTAGCCCACACGATGCCGACGCTGCCCCGGTAAGTGCCTCTCAGAGGACCTGCCGCTCCTGTTCCTCTTGCCCTCTCCGCGCCTTGCTCTGTTGCTGCCGGGCAGTTTTTCTGTCAGGGAAGGGAAGGTTCCCTGCAGCACTGCCTTGGCTGCTGCCAGCTCTTGCTGCCCGTAGGTAACCGTGGGCTAATGGCTCAGTGTGACTGCTAGTCTGGGAGGCAGGAGAGATAGCAGAGTGCTGTTGGCTGGAATTAGGTTAGGGATGATCTTTGTGGTTTTATTTCGACCCAGGTTGTTTATCGTTGTGTCCCCCGACTCTTGTAATGCCCGTTTTCCTGTCAGTTTGAGCTCTTCCGAAGTGATGTGTTGACTTATGAGTCAGTGGATGGTTGTGGTTTTGTTTCAGAACAACGTTACTGTCTGTCAGGCTGTTATGCCTGTGGGTGATGCACGGACAATGTAGTGGTTATATCGGCTGTAAATGCAGAGGAAGGAAGGTGGGAGGGTTGCTTTGAGCAAGGAAAATAGGTCGGTCAATGTTTTACATGACTAGCGCTGTGTTCAGTGCCATTCTTCACAATTCTAATTAGACTTTTCCTTAAGCCCTTTGTTTCTTGGAAAGTCATGGTTCGGTTTCCCTATTTCTGGACAGTGCTCCCGCTTTTGAAACTCCGAGTGTTGTTTTACAAGAAATCCTTTTATCGTTGCTTTCCTAAAGGAACGATTCGTGTTTTCTCCATAAATGATGCTACATTTTGTTCCTCCATAGTGGGACTGTTCCCCTCATGTGGAAATGTGCCTCATTTTGCTGTGCCGTCATTTGGAGACGGCTGCTTGAGAAATAGCAGAATTGATGGGACAGATAAGTTTTATTCAGACAAGATGTGCAGTTATTTTTCTCTCTCTTCCCCTCCCCCCTTCCCTTTTTTTTTTCTCCCATTACCATTCCTGGTCTTTCACACACGGTTAATGAAATTTCGCTGGAAGAGAAAATAATTCGGCTTGTGGATTTCAGCGCCTCTTACTTCCGAATCTTTTTTACCTAAGAGAGGTACTTGAATCTGTAAATCGCGTTTGCAGGGGAATCCTAAATGGAGGAATTCGGTCCCTCAGCCATTTTTGCAACAGTAGTTGTGCCTGCTTCTGTAACATCTAGAGCCCTCTACCCATTCTGATAACGATTCGGTACGAATCGTTACGAACAATTTACTAATGACAGCAATTAGGCACTTGAACGTATCACAGTAGAGCCTGGAAAGGACTCCCGGGTACAACCCCCTACCCAGGGTAGTCCGCATAGGAATGCATCCAGAGGGAGTTTGAATGTGTGCAGAGGAGGCTCCACAACGTGCACGTTTACAAATGATCCACAGAGTTCAAGCTGTCTGCCGTCGTCTTCCAGTATTTTGGTGAAAAGTTGTTCTGGTGAAGATTTAATGTTTAGATGAATAGTTTATTAAAAGATTGCAGCCCGTTCCTAGTCATTTGAGCTAATTGTTCCATCGCGTATGTCTGCAAAGCCTGAGCATTTACTTTGGGCTATTGAAAAGGGAAATCGACCTTTAAAGTCCGTTAAGGTTCCGTTCTGAGAATTCCGTGCATCCGTACGTGAGCCAACAGTTTAATGATGTTGTCCCTGTCTCGGTGACCTCGGTAAAGGATTGCATTGCTGTCGCCCGGTTAAAATGTTGAGAACAAGCAAAGAGCCGGGAGATAAGTGCAGAAGGAAAGTGTGTTCTGATTGCACTCAAAGGCGTTTTCCCTGCAGTGTGAGTGGAGTCGAACAGATGATTCTGGCCAAGGTCCGTGCAGGTCCTTCCTGCCTGCTGGATAGCTCTCATAGAATCAGTGCGAAGTGACTAAGTGACCAACAGCCTGAAACTGAGGCGGGTGGCAGAGAAGGGTTTTCGGGCAGTAGGGGAATCTTCACCTGGAGGTTGTTTGCAGGAAGTTCTTGTAGGGAGAGAAGCATGAGCCCGTTGCAGATGTGTGATGGTAATGCAATTAATTTCGAAGGTGTTCCGTATGAGCAGCAGCCTTTAAAGCCAAGTTCCTGGCGGTCCGGTTAACTCTGTTAAGCAGAGTTTGTTTCACAACCTGTTTTCTTTTGTCATCCTCGAACTGCAAAAAGTTGTGGTGGATTTTTTGCTTTTGGAAGTTAAGAAACAAATCTTTCACCTGATACCTCTCGCCCTCAGGGGCGTGCTGTAGCAGTGACAAGCGTAGTTCAAAAAATGCCTCCAAAAAGGCAAAGCAGGAAGTCACCGATCTCTATTTGAGGCTCACAGAAAAGACAAAAAAGAGTCTCCGCTTTCCATTTGAAGGAAGATCTGCATTGCTTCTTTGTTCTATTGATCGGTTTGTGGGGAATTTAATCAGCTGTGTGAAGTTTTTTTTCTGTGAGAGAAAAAAAAATTCAAGCATGATTGCTAGAAAAAGCTGTAGAGTTCCTGGTGCGGGCTGTGCTTTTGGACAGCTGAGATAATACAAGGAACATGCTACATGTCTTATTACGAAAATCCAGTATTGTATCACCATTAAAAGTCAATAAAAGACCAATAAAATTAACAAGCAAGGCGTCTGCGGGCAGCGCCGGGTGGCTGCAGTTCCGGGAGGAGGCTGCGGGCGCCGCTGTTGACCGAGCAGGAGCCAGAGGAAGCCGGAGCGCTGCAGGCAGCCCCGCCCGCTGCGGCCAGGCTCGCTCGCTGTCTGGCTGGGAGTCGGAGCGATCTGCGAGCGTCCCCACGGTGCGGAGCCGAGCTGCAGCGAGCCGGAGGGACAGTTGGCGGCAGGCGGTAGGGGGGAGCTGGAGCCTGAGGTGGATCGGGATCCGCCGCAGCAGTGCGCGCCGGAGATGTGCACGGCGGGAAGGCGCTGGGAACGGCGGGCGCGGGCCCTGCTGTGCTGCGTCCTGATGTCGGCGTGGGAGGTGGCCTGGGGTCAGCTGCGGTACTCGGTGCCCGAGGAGATGCCCAAGGGCTCCTTCGTGGGAGACGTGGCCAAAGACCTGGGACTGCAGATGACGGCGACTGCTGATGTTGGTTTCCGCATCTTGGACAGAGGTAGGACGCAGTATTTCTCTCTGCACGGGAAGACGGGACATTTGGTGACGGCGGAGAGGATAGACAGAGAGCAGCTGTGCGAGAGTGAGCAGCAATGCGTGCTGCGCTGTGAGCTGATAGTGGAGGGGAAAATGCAGGTTTATGAAATCGAAGTGGAGATCACGGATATTAACGACAACGCTCCCAGCTTCGAAGAGCAAGAAATCCAAGTGAGAATGAGTGAGGCAACAGCCCCAGGATCTCGATTTCCCCTCACTGAAGCTCATGACCCAGACTCGGGACCGAATTCCCTGCAGAGCTACGAGTTGAGCGGTGACGATCATTTCTCGCTGGCCGTGGAGGCAGGCCCCGGCGGCGATCGGCGTCCGGAGCTGGTGCTGGCCATGGCGCTGGACCGGGAGGAGGCGGTGTTACACGATCTGGTGCTGAAGGCGAGGGACGGCGGAGAGCCGTCGCGGACGGGCACGGTGCAGATCCGCGTGGTGGTGCTGGACACGAACGACAACGTTCCCGTGTTTAGCCCAGCGGAGTACACGGTGCATGTGCCAGAGGACGTGCCCGTGGGCTCTACCCTCGTCATCGTCACGGCCACCGACCCCGACGAGGGGATGAACGGGCAAGTGAAATACAGTTTCCATAAAATTTCACGACGGGCATCAGAATTTTTTCACCTGGATTCCGAGACGGGAGCCATAACAGTTAAAAACGGTTTGGACTTTGAGCAAATCTCCTCACATGAACTCCAGTTGCTGGCGAGGGATGGAGGAGACCTGTCTGACACTGCAAAAGTCACGATCACGGTGACAGATGTCAACGATAACCGGCCCGAACTGACAGTGACATCTCAGCTGGGCGAGATCTCTGAGGACGCTCCTTCGGGAACAGTGGTAGCCCTGCTCCATGTGCAGGACCAGGACTCGGGGGCCAACGGCCAGGTGCGGTGCTCCCTGGATGCGGGAGTCCCGTTCCGTCTGGAGAAGTTTAAGGATTATTACCGAGTGGTGACAACGAGGGAACTAGACCGGGAGGAGGTGTCGGAGTACAACGTGACTGTGAGGGCGGCCGACGGCGGGTCTCCATCGCTGTGGAGCAGCACGGTGCTGAACCTGCGGGTGCTGGACGTGAACGACAACGCGCCGGTGTTCAGCGAGGCGAGCTACAGCGCCCGGCTGGCCGAGAACAACGCGGCGGGCGCGCTGGTGCTGACGGTGCGGGCGCGGGACGCGGACTGGGGTCAGAACGCGCGCGTGCGGTACCGTCTGGGCGAGGGGCGTGTGCGTGGCGCGGCGCTGTCGTCGTACGTGTCGGTGCAGGCGGAGACGGGCGCGCTGTACGCGCTGCGCTCCTTCGACTACGAGGAGGTGCGCGAGGTGGGGCTGTGGGTGCTGGCGGAGGACGGCGGCTCGCCGGCGCTGAGCAGCAACGTGTCGGTGCGGCTCGTGATCGTGGACGAGAACGACAACGCGCCGCAGGTGCTGTACCCGCCGGCGTCGGTGGTGTCCGGGGCCGGTGTCCGTGGGTGGTCGGGGGTGGAGCTGGCGCCGCGGTCGTCGGAGCCCGGGGCGCTGGTGGCCAAGGTGGTGGCGGTGGACGCGGACGCGGGGCAGAACGCCTGGCTGTCGTACGAGCTGGCCAAGGCGACGGAGCCGGGGCTGTTCCGCGTCGGGCTGCACAGCGGCGAGGTGCGCACTGCGCGCTTCCTGCTGTCCCGCGACGCTGCTCGTCAGAGCCTGGTGGTGCTGGTGAAGGACCACGGGCGGCCGGCGCTGTCGGCCACGGCCACGCTGACCGTGGTGCTGGCCGAGAGCGTGGCCGAGCTGCTGGCCGAGCTGGGCAGTGAGGCAGCGGCGGCGGTGCCGGGCGAGGCGGCGGGCAGCCTGACGCGCTGGCTGGTGCTGGCCGTGGCGGCCGTCTCCTGCCTCTTCCTCGCCTTCCTTCTGCTGCTGCTGGCACTGCGCCTGCGGCGCTGGCGGCGCTCGCAGCTGCCTCCTCCGACGGACGGTGTTTTGCGCGGCGTCCCGGCCACGCACTTCGTGGGCATCGACGGCGTCCGCGCCTTCCTGAGCTCCTATTCACACGAGGTGTCGCTCACTGCCGACTCACGCAAGAGCCAGCTCCGCTTGTCTCCCGGCAGCTGCTGCGACACCCTCCCTGCCCGCCCTCTGCCCGACGAGCCCACACCGCTGCTGGGGGAGGATCCTGCCACGGCCAGCCCACAGAATGCAGACATTGCCCCGGTGAGTGCGTCTCCACCTGCCTACCGCTGCTGCTCCGCTGCCCTATCCCTGCCCTGCTCTGGCTGCAATCGAGGCATGGTTCCTGACAAGAGAAGTTTCCTGCAGCACCCTGCTGGTTGCTGCTAGCTCTTGCTTCCGGCAGGTGCCTGTGGATGAAGTCTTAGCATGTCACTTGGTGTGGGAGACAGGAGCAGTGTCAGGCTGCTGTTGTCTTGAGTTTGGTTAGAGCTGCTCTTTATGTGCACCAGGTCTTTTCTCATTGTGTCTCCTTACTCGTGTAATTCTGGTTTTCTTGTCAGTTTGAGCTCTTCTGAAGCAATGTGTTGCATTATTGGTCAGTGGATGTTTGTGTTGTGAACAGGGTCAGACATCTTCTGGACAGGTGATATTGTCTTTGAATGGAGGATTGATGCCTTCCTATATAACTTACCTGCTGATGGTTTCCACTTTGCCCGTACTGGCTGCTGCTGGCTCTGGCTGCCAGCAGCTGATCATGGGATGGTTGCTTAGTGTGAGAGTTGGTGTGGCTGGCAGAAGTGGTAGTCTGCTGTTGGCTGGCATTTGGTTAGAGAGGGCCTTTGTGCTTTTATCCCTTGCCAGGTTCTTGTTAGATCCCCTGGTCCATGTAATCCTTGTTTCCCTGTCAGCTGGGGCTCTTTGGAAGTGAACTATTTGTTGCATTATCATAACTGTTTGTTGCATTATCATCCGGTGTGAGTTTGCATTATGAGCAGGGTCAGACAATCCTCTCGACAGGCCATGTGCTAGGGTGGGATGAGGTTGTCGTGAATCAGAATGTTATTGCCTGATATATATGTGTGTGTGAGAGCTGTTCATTGTTGCTGCTGTTCTCAGTCCTTTTGTTTCTCCATGATAATGCGGTGAGCGTCCATGCCTTGGCGTTGTGCACAGATGGAGTTGGGCAACAACTGGTCCCTTGACAATATATGTCTGCCTCTTGAGAGGATGAAAGTGAATAGCAGAAATTGTGACTGTTTGACAAATTGTGTGAGTGGCTGCGTGTCAAGGCCTGCTGGAGGAAACACGAGATATGTTTTGCTGATTTAAGGCTGGATTTGCCTTGGGTGTATTATACATGTTATGGCAAGAATAATACATGTTGGGGAGAAGGTCGATTCGGTTTGTAGGGTGGGAAATAAGGACACAGATTTTGACCCTGTGCAGGTGTTCACTAACCCAGACTTTCCCTGGAGGACAGCTCCTCATTTACTTTCAGAATCTTTTCTTCCCATAAGGCTTCCCAGAGATATGTTTTGCTGGTACTCTGTCATTTAGGGCTGACTTGCTTAAAACGGAGCAGTATTTGCTTTGGGTTTATTACACATATTATGGCAAGAATAATACAAATTGGGGAGAAGGTCAATTCCGTCTTTTAATGTGAGCAACAAGGACACAGATTTTGACCCTGTGCAGGTGTTCACTGACCCAGACTTCTCCTGGGACAGCTCCTCATTTACCTTCAGAATCTTTTCTTTCCAGAAGATTTGTGAGTGCACAAATTAAACTTCCTTTTCAGTCTGTAGATGTAAGGAGAGTCATCCGATGTCTGTGGTGTGATGGTGGTGCACACTGAAGAAGAATGCTCTGGGCAAAAGGCTCTTTGATGTCATGTGCTTGAAATTTCTGAGGGTTGAAGTTTTGAGGGCTTGGAGATGTGAGTTCTGGGAGCTGGGCCAGAGGAGCTGTTGAAAGGCTTAGGAGAAAGTGTTGCTCCTTCCCCTCTTCTGTGCCCAGCTGGAGTGTCAGTACTGTGAGTTTAATCTTCTCAGATATTTTTGCTGGACAGCATGTAGTTCCAAATCTCTTGGCATCCCTGGGAGATTCTTCCTCTGTGTTTGAAAGTTATCATGATTTCTTAATGAACAGCTTCATTACAACTAATGCCACAACGTGAGCTTTGGTAAGAGCAAACTATTGGTTACCTACCTTAGCGATGGACTTACCTTAAGCACTGTGTTCTAGAAGTGCACAGCCTGACCCCTTCTCTCCTGCAGGTGTTAACTTACTGCATTGCTTGTTGTCATGCTATGGGTCTTAGTTTCTGCTAATGTATGTGTGATCATATCTGTCTGTCCTTTCACATTTAGAGCTGTATAAAGAGAAATGAGCTCTCCTGAAGGCATTTGTTGCATTATTAGCCAGTGTTATTTGTGTTATGAGCAGGATCAGGCATCTGATGGGGTTATCTTTAAATGGAGCTTCTATGGCCCCGTGTATAACTTTTCGTGGTGGGTTAATGCTTGATCTTAAATTGATTTGGTTTAATTATCATTGAAAGCAGAAACTGTGTATTCCCAGCAGTACTACTCGTTGGAGAGGTTTCTTTCTCTTCTTTTCTGGTGGGATGGGATTCCTGCTTTTGTGTCATTCCCTGTATACAGCAAGAACATCAGCTCTTCATCTTCTATTTTGTATTACTTAATTCTTGTTGAAAGCAGAGTTTGTGGCATTCTCAACAGCAATACTCATTAGGAAGGTAGTTTTCCCCCTCTGTGTTTCTTAACAGACATTGAGCAGTTTTCTCTTATCCCAAGAGACTTTTGCAAGTTGTTTTTATCTTGATTGGCATGCTAGCCGAGATGTTTTTCTCAAGTCCACTTGTACTCAGCTGTGGTGAGGCCATACCTTGAGTATTGTGGCAGGTTTTGGGCACTTCAATGCAGGAGAGATGTGGAGGTGCTGGACCAAGTGCAGAGGAGGGCAACAAAACTGGTGAAGGGGCTGGAAAATAAATCTGATGAAGAGCGACTGAAGGAGCTGGGGATGGTTAGTTTGAAAAAAACAGAGGGTGAGGTGTCCAGAGAAGGGCCACGAGGATAAGCAGAGGGCTGGAGTTGCTCTGCTATGAGGACAGCCTGTGAGAGTTGGGGCTGTTCAGTTTGGAGGAGAGAAGAGAAGGCTCCCAGGAGATCTTATTGTGGCCTTCCAGTATCTTAAGGGGGCCTACAAGAAAGCTGGGGAGGGACTTTTTAGGGTGTCAGGAAGTGATAGGACTCGGGGGGATGAAAAAAAAAATAGCAATGGGTAGATTCAGATTGGATGTTAGGAAGAAGTTCTTGACCATGATGGTGGTGAGACACTGTTGCCTTGGGCGATGGTGGAAGCCTCATCCCTGAAGGTTTTTAAGGCCAGGCTGGATGTGGCTCTGGGCAACCTGATCTGGTGTGAGGTGTCCCTGCCTACGGTGGGGTTGGAACTGGATGATTCTTGAGGTCCCTTCCACCCCTAACAATTCTATGATTCTATGATGCTGTGGCTCCTCCTTTGTAAGAAAGATCTTGTTGGCCAAGAGCAATTTGTTTTCACACCAATCTTGTGGCCAAATGATTGATTCCTATTGCTACAGTGTGAGAAGCTCGAGAAGGGAAAAGTGAATCCTGTAGTCTGAGCTAAGGGGTCTTCTGAGGGAGTGGCAGGAGTGGTATAACCGGGACTTGAGTTATCACCAGGATTCTGTGAATGAGCACAGTGGCCATCTGTGAAGTCATTTCTTGTTGGGAGCAACAGGAGTTTTAGGAACACCTGCTGTGCCTGTAGTTTCCAAACCTGTGGTCTCTGTGGCACTTGAAATTATTCAGCTGGTCGTAGTGTGCCCTGCTCTCTCCACGCCCACCAATCAGTATTTGCTGCTTTGCAGGGTCTTGCGCTCCCTGGTTTTCCTTTGCTGGTTGTTGGGGAGGTGGTGGTGTCATACAAACAGGCACAGCTCACGTATCTCTTCACAGGCATTGCACTGAGGAATGTTTTATCTTTTCTGTTGTACCCCATGCCTGGAATGTTCTGTGTAGAGAACACATCTCTGTGCTTGTGTGATGGCTTCTGTAGTATTGCCCTTCTGATTTTCCTTCTTCTGACTTTTTCTCTTTTTTCCCCATTTGTCTTCTTTCTACAAGTCTTTGTCTGTCCTGAGAAGGGTAGCTGACGTGTTTCAAACAGCTTGGACATCACCCCGGGGGAGCACAGCACTCCTCTTTAAGATTCTAGGAAGATCACGCTGGTAAATGAAATGTTCTGGGCACAAGGGTACCTCTTTCTCTTCTTTCCCATCCGTGTTCCTAGACCTACTTACTTACCTCGTTCATGGAAAGAAGGAATTGTGAATGAATGTTTTAGCACATTAGACTTATTTGTTCAGAGCACGAAGCTGCAGAGATCTCTGTGATTTGTAAAACTCCCAGAAGTTTGATGAGCAGGGGAAAGACAGCGCGCAGCATCAGAAGCTGTTGCAATGTGTCAAATGTTAACTGTAGAACAAAGCAGCCGTACTTACCTGTACTTACCTCGGCTCCGCTGCACGAAGTCTGTGCACTCCCCCACCGCTCGGTAAGAGGTTCCGCAGCCGAACTCCTCATTTCCAGCTCGGAACAGAGCTGCCCGACTCACCTTTTCCCGGGGACTAGAAACCTCGCCGAGCTGACAGCGGAATCCTGCGTTTCGGTAGCCAGTGGCGCCGACTCCCGGCCGCTGCTCACGGTGCGGTTCGGAGAGCGGAGAGCGTCAGGCGGCTGCGGTGGCGTCGCGGCGCCTCCGGGTGCCGCTGTTGCCCAACGCGGAGAGGCTCTAGAGCCGTAGCTGAAGCCGCTGCAGCGTCCGGCCCCCGCAGGCTGCTCGCTCGCTCAGCGCTGGCGGCGCAGGGGAGCAAGGCGAGAGGCGGCGGGGAGTAGCTACACCCTAGCCGGCGCGGAAATCTGTGCCCTTCGGCGGCCCCAGCGCGATAGGAGCTGCACACAATGGCAGTCAGGCAGAGCCCGGGTCGGTGGCGAGCAGCCGGGCTGCTGCTGCCCGCTGTGCTGCTGAGCTTGTGCTGCCAGGCTGCGCCGGAGCCGATCCGCTACACCATCCCGGAGGAGCTGGGCAGAGGTTCGCTGGTGGGGCCGCTGGCGCGGGACCTGGGACTGAGCCCGGCAGAGCTGCCGGCACGCAAGCTGCGGCTGACGTCTGCCGCTAAAAGGCAGCTGCAATACTTCACCGTGAGCAAGGAGAGCGGAGAGCTGTACGTGAGCGAGAGGCTGGACCGGGAGGAGATGTGCAACGAGGAGCAGACCTGTTCCGTCAGCTTCGAGGCGGTTGTGCACAACCCGCTCAACGTTTTCCATGTGGAGGTGACCATCCAGGACGTCAATGACAATACGCCACGCTTCCTCCAAGACCATTTCCAGCTGGAAATCAACGAGTTCACTTCTACTGGTGCCCGCTTTGCCGTTGGAGCCGCCGAAGATGCAGACGTGGGCAGCAACTCCCTGCAGGGCTATGAGCTGGAGACCAACAAGTACTTTGAGGTGGAGGTGAAGGAGAGCGAGGACGGCAGTAAGTTCGCAGAGCTGGTGCTGCGCCGAGCGCTCGACCGAGAGAGAGAGCAGAGTCTGCGACTGGTGCTGACTGCGCTGGACGGCGGCGACCCGCCCCGCAGCGGCACCGCCCAGCTCTTTATCAACGTCACCGACGCCAACGACAACCCTCCCGTCTTCGCGCAGGACCGGTACCGAGTGAGGCTGCGCGAGGACGCGCCACGGGGCTCCACCGTACTGAATGTCTCGGCCACTGATGCTGACGCTGGAAGTAACGCCCGCATCACCTATGGCTTCGGGAAAATGCCAGCCAAGGTGCTTTGAGAAGTTTGTGGTGGGCTTTGAGAGCGGGGACCATAATGCTGCAGGAAGCGCTGGACTTCGAGGACACGCGAGGCTACACACTGCTGGTGGAGGCGAGGGACGGGGGCGGTCTGGTGGCACACTGCAAGGTGGAGGTGGAAGTGCTGGACGTGAACGACAACGCGCCCGAAATCACCATGCTGTCTATTTCGAGCCCGGTGCCCGAGGATGCTCCAGTTGGTACAGTGGTGGCTCTGGTGAACGTGAACGACCCGGACTCCAGGGAGAACGGTCAGGTGCGGTGCGAGCTGTCGGGAGAGGCGCCACTGTCGCTGGTGGCGTCGTCGGGAGGGTCGTACAAGGTGGTGACGGCGAGCGCACTGGACCGGGAGCAGGCAGCCGAGCACCGAGTGACGCTGGTGGCCAGGGACCGCGGCAGCCCGGCGCTGTCCAGCCAAACGACGCTGGTGCTGGAGGTATCGGACGTGAACGACAACGCGCCGGTGTTCGAGGAGGAGGTGTACAGCGCCTATGTGGCCGAGAATAACGCGGCGGGAGCGCCGGTGCTGCGCGTGCTGGCACGGGACGCGGACGCGGGCGCCAACGGGCGCGTCAGCTACTGGCTGGAGGGCGGCAGCGCGGGCTCGGCACCGCCGCCGGTGTCGGTGGAGGCGCAGAGCGGCGCGGTGTACGCGCAGCGCTCCTTGGACTACGAGCAGTGCCGCGAGTACACGGTGACGGTGCGGGCGCAGGACGGCGGGGTGCCGTCGCGCAGCTCGACGGCCACGGTGCGCATCTTCGTGCTGGACCGCAACGACAACGCGCCGCGGGTGCTGTGGCCGGCGGCAGCGTCGGCAGCAGGCGAGGCGCCGCCCTTCGAGGTGGTGCCGCGCACGGCCGAGGTGGGCTACCTGGTGGCCAAGGTGGTGGCGGTGGACGCGGACGCGGGGCGCAACGCCTGGCTGTCGTACGAGCTGCTGCAGGCGGCCGAGCCGGCGCTCTTCCGCCTGGGGCTGCACAGCGGCGAGCTGCGCACGGCGCGGGCCGTGTCGGAGCGCGACTTGGCCAAGCAGCGCCTGGTGGCGCTGGTGAAGGACCACGGGCAACCGGCGCTGTCGGCCACGGCCACGCTGCACGTGGTGCTGGCCGAGAGCTTGCAGGAGGCGCTGCCGGAGCTGAGCGACAGAGATGCTGTGTCCGAGCTGACGTCTGATCTCAACGTCATTCTTGTCGTGGCTCTCGCTGTGGTCACCGTGTTATTCGTTTTCACGGTTGTTTTTGCATTGTTCTTTCAATGCCGACGCTCGCGGACTCCTCCTATTTTCATAACTTCCGAGAAGGAGCTGTACTCCAGTCTGCGCTCAAAAGCAGCCTATAACTACTGCAGTAGCACGCTGCCCTTGCCCTACTCCTACGAGGTGTGTTTAGCCTCCGAGTCGGGCCAGAAGGACTTCACATTTCTGAGACCAGGGACGGCAGCGCAGACTGACCGTCTCCTTGCTGGGGAACCTGGTTCAGGCACTCAGTCCGGGAAGGATCCTCCTAGCCTTGAGAGCTCGGGACAGGTGAGCCAGAGAGACCTCTGTCTACGGATTTATGTGAATCTTCTCCTTCCTCTGTTCTGCTCTCAGTGATCTGTGGGCAACAGACAGAGCTCAACTTTGCCTCCCTGTGTCCTGCTCAATAGCGCGGGGGCGTGGGTGTGTGTTGGGGGTAGGGTTGTGTGTGATCTTAACTCTTCCTTTTGACCTGCCCAGCCTCACCTGAGAGTTGTCGGTGGTGCCTGGAGCAGTGACACTTTGTGCACGCTTAGATTCCTGCTGCGGTTTTCTATGGCAATCCTCACGACGGAATTTGTACTGTCGCCTGTCTCAGAGCCCTAGCACTTAAGTCTCTGTAATGAAACTGTTTGACAAAATTAACGTTTTCAGTGGCCCCCTGTTCCCCCCTCCCTTCCCCCCCCCCCAAAAAAAAAACAACGAGAAAAAGAAAGGACTTGCACTCACACAGGTTCACAAAGTTAAAATAATAGAGAAGTTCAATTTATTTAACCACAGATACAGCAGATTCGGGGCTCCTGGTGATAAACGCACTAACTGTAAGCGATCAAGCTCGAGTGAGTTAAGCCTGAGTAACATCCAACGTGTTTGGAGTTGCAAATCTTCTCAATAGAACTAATATCTAATAGAAATGCAGCAAATGGCCAGCCATACACTGGAGGTACATTTCCTACCCAGAAGGTGAAGGTGTCCTTGTTTTGGGTGGAGGAAAAGAGGCACAGAGCTCAGCTCTGCTAAATCCACAGATTTTCCTCCTCCCTACAGAGACATGTTCCTATGGTGTTATTGATTTGTTTGTTTATTTATTTATTATCCTAACCCTGGCAGTCTCTGCCTTCTAGGTGACTTTTACTGTGATTTGGGTGGAGAGTTGAGTAACAGAGTCATATCTGTTTAGCAGGTCCCCCTTTGTCTCCTTACCATACTGAGGGGTGTCAAATACCATCTGCAATTTGCAGTTAAGTAGGCAAAGATGCTCGGGCACTATGGTCTTCAAAATCTGCCTTGAAGCAGCTTCTTTTTATTGTTTTAGCCTTGCTTTGCTAGTTTTAGCAGGAACAGGGCTGTTTTATCTTCACAAGACTTCTTGTTTCAGCCACCTGGCAGCCCAGCTCTGTTGATCTCCATTCGCAGAGGTAATAGAAACATCTCTTGGTTGTCAGCATCTCAGTCTTTCTCTTCATGTCCACTAAAACTGCATTCCTGTCCCATGGTAAGCTCTTATCCCACAGTCAGTACTGCTGTCTGTTCTGCTCCAGGTGCGACTTTCACTAAGCTGGAGTGGTGGGGTGGAGGTGGGATGGAGCGAGGGCAGAAGTGTGGTGAGGTCCAAAGCTTGGTGTGCTATCTGTTTTATTCATTGTCTCTGCCAAAGTGAGCACTTCCCTGTGCTAACGATACGTGATCTGTCCCGGCCTGTTTATACATGAGGGCAACAACTCCCTAGTTCTCTCTTTTCCCTTCTAGCTTGGTTCTTTTCAGGCTCTGAACCTCCCGAAAGGAAGATGTTGCACACAGCCATGACTTAACATTTCCATTCCATCTGGGGAGCAGGTCCCTCCCTGTATGTCTGAACAGAAAATTGAGTCCATTGCTGCTGCTGGCTCCTCTGGAGCCCTGACAGAGCCTGGGAAAATGCTGGACTGTGTGGTTTTGTTTGGGATTTGTCCTGAACCCTTCCCTGAAGGAATTCCTGGTGCAGAGGGATGGAATCTTTCCTTTTGGTGGTCACACATTTTTACTCCTTCCCCTCCAAATGAGGTTTTCAAGAGCTCTGAAGTGTATCATTCAATACTGGGGCTTCCCATTGAACTGAGGGATATGTGTTTTCTCCAGACCAATGGAAATACAGGGGATGGATATGTTCAGTCTTCCATCCATGCCTTTTCTGAGCTGTTTTCACTGTAGTATACTCTCTGCTGCTTGGCTGTCCTGCTGCTCCTGGGTCTAAGTGGACAAGGGAGCTCTGAATATGGGTCTGTGTGTGAGGAGAAACTCCTTAAACTGTGATACTCATGGTGAGAGTTTAGGAAAGACACAAAATGGGCAGTGAATGGGGAAAAGAATTAAAAATACAGAGCCTATTTCAGAGAAAATAAGTGGCTGAAGATTGATGTCTCAAAGAGAGCTGTGGATTGTTTTAAAATACATTTTAAAAATATATATATGTAGGAGAGAAACGTAATTAGGAGTTTGGTGTATAAGGGCTTGAGAACAAAGGAATCTACTTTCAGCACTCCTGGTCTGCAGGAGCTCCAAACTAGACATATAATATGTGCTTGAGTGCGGCTGCGGTGCTCAAAACCTCTCATTTTCCTTCTCGGCTTTGGCATTGCTCCAGAATTCAGATCGATTCAAATCCAAGGTGACTAACCTTGGATTTTATCGGTGTGAAACGTTATGCTTTTATCACATTCTGCGGGCTGGTGATAAGGACGATAAGTAGCGCTGATAAGGTTTATCTTAGCAGTGATTAGTCAGTAGGAAAGGAAATAGCTGAGCGCGTAGAGGGGAAAGGCTTTGTGTGTTTGTTTGATATCGTTGACTCTTCACATGAGAGCAGGAACGCTGCGTGTCTAGGTAGCCCCCTTGTGCTCACGGCATATAACAGGGCTGCGGGACGAGGTCACATAGCCACAGTCGAGGTCTTTCTCGCTCTAGCTGATGCCGTGTCCCCCACGTTGGTGCGGATCCTTTTCAGCCTTTCTACAACACACTCAGCCACGAGAAGCAGCAGGGCAATCGATAACCAGAAACACTCCCGAGGGAGCTCTGCAGGGCATGGAGAACCTGTTTGTTGCCTCTCCGTGAGAAATGATTTCTAGTCTGTTTCCTTTCCCTAATCTTTATGAGGCTCGGCTTCGGCTCTGGGAATCAGAGGCTTACAGAACCGTTTAGGTTGGAAAAGACTTTTGAGACCATTGAGTCCATTAACCCAGCACTGTTAGGTCACCACTGAACCATGTCACTAAGCAGCACCTGGACACTGCGTTTCTCGGCCACAGCCGGGCTCTGACAGCGCTCCTGACACTGCCTGATCAAGCTCCCTTGGCCCCTTCCCATAACACCGTGGCAGCTGCGGGGGTGACGGACAAACACCGCCGAAATTGGGGTAATTTTATCCGTGTGGACGCTCGAACCGTCGGGAAATCCCGAAGAACCATGAATTGTTGTTAGCAACAAGCCCAAACACAGGCAGTTAGTCCGGGAAGCGGCTGGTTCTCTCCCGGGCGCTGCTAGTGCCGTGATCTACGCGGCGCCGGGGTCCGCAGGGCTGAACGGGAACTGCTCCCTCTCCTGGTTGAACCCGCGCGGTGCAGACCGTGATTTCCTTGCGCCCGATGGAGCCCGGTACCGGGGAGTCAAACTGGTAGAAACCGGGAGATTTCTGCCATTTTGGAAGGGGTGTAAAGTTGTCTGCTGGGGCAGTGGTGGCGGTGGGGAGCAGGAGGGGCGATGCTTCTGGGAACCCTGTAGTAGGAGCTGCGGCCGGAGGAGCTGCTACTAACTCGGCAGCACCAAGTCTGCGTTGTTTCCCCGTTGTTGCTTTGTTGCGTTGCGTTGTTGCTTTGGTGGCACAGAGAGTCACGACGATGTGACGTTGTGGGGTGTCAGAAGGGGCTGAGGGGGAGCACCGGTTTTCCGAAGGTCCCTAGGGACACCTGGTTTTGCCAGGGACGGCTCACCCTGGCTCCCTGAGTGCCACTGCTTACCTCTCCTTCCCTTATTGCCCTGTTTGCCTCTTTCCAGCAATTTTACCCCGGGCTATACCCTCCGCCCCTTCCATTTCCCCATATCGCCCTTTTTGGCGTCATCCTCTCCACCAACTCTTAGCTCTTCCAGCCTTCCCTTACAGTTGATCTCGGTGCCCGAACTTCGCTCTCTCCCAGCTCGGTTGTCCGTATTTAGTTGGGGTTTCTCGCAGGGTTTTGCCCTCCCTTCAGGGTGTACAGGTTTGAGCCCCGCTGCCGTGGGGCTGGGGACGCCGCTCTCCCTCCCGGCGGGGCTCTCCGGGCAGCTGGCCCCGCGGAAGGACTCCGGTAACCCTGCGGTGGCTCTGTGCAGTTATTGGCCGGAACTCTGTGTGCCGCTGTCGGCCAATGATGGAGCGGGGGGGATCTGGCTGCCCGGCCCCGTTCGGAGCCGGGATGAGGCGCAGAAGGTCTCAGAGAGAGCCCGAGAGGGAGGGAGGAAGAGAAAGAGGGAGGGGGGCAGGGAGGGAGTGAGTCACGGCGGAGCCTGCACAGCAATGCCTGCCCGTCTCCCTGCCGGACGCCGCTTCCCGGGGCGAGCTGGACAGCGGCATGAGGGGGCGAGCTGAGGGTTTGTAGCCAGCGCTGGGGCCAGGGGAGGGGGGGGGGCCACGAAGCGGAGAGAGCGACCGTCCTGTGCGATGACCGGCGTCGCTGTGCGGAGACGCGGGGTGACGACGGGGCAGGTACTGAGCCTCTTGCTTTTGTTCGGCCTTTCCAACTGGGTTTCCGCCGCTATTCGCTATGCGATCCCCGAGGAGGCGCGGAGAGGCTCGGCGGTGGGGAACGTGGTAGCAGACCTGGCATTGGACCTCGGGAAGCTGCCGGGCCGCCGGTTGCGGGTGGTGTCCGGAGGCAACAAGAAGCACTTCGAGGTGGATCTGACAAGCGGGGCGCTGCTGGTGAACGACCGGATAGACCGGGAGGAGCTTTGTGGTGCGCTCTCTCCCTGCATCCTCAGCTTTGAGATCTTGATGGAAAATCCGCTGGAGCTGTACAGTGGCACCGTGGAGATCCAAGACATCAATGACAACGACCCGGTTTTTCCCAGCAGCCAGGCGAAGCTGGAAATCAGCGAGTCTGTGGCGGCCGGAGCGCGCTTCCCACTAGAGAGCGCGCAAGATCCCGATGTGGGAATTAACTCTTTGCAGACCTACCAGCTCAGCGCCAACCCACACTTTGCGCTGGACGTGCAGACAAGGGTGGATGGCAGCAAGTATGCAGAGTTGGTGCTAGAGAAAGAGCTGGACAGGGAGGAGCAACGGGAGCTGCACCTGGTCTTGACCGCGCTGGATGGAGGCAGCCCGCCACGGTCAGCCCACGTGCAGATCCACATCGACGTTGTGGATGCCAACGATAACGCCCCGGTCTTCAACCAGTCCACCTACAAGGCAAATGTAAGGGAGAATACACCCAGTGGGACTCTGGTGGCCAAGATCAGTGCATATGACCTGGATGATGGTCCCAGCGGAGAAGTTGTCTATTCCTTCAGCAGCCACACGCCTGCCAAGGTCCGAGAGCTGTTTGCTCTGGACTCGGCCACGGGGGAGCTGAGGGTCAAGGGACAGCTGGACTATGAGGAAACAAAGATGTACGAGATTTACTTACAGGCTAAAGACAAGGGCACTGTTCCTGGTGTGGCCCACTGCAAAGTCCTGGTGGAAGTTGTGGATGTGAACGACAACAGCCCGGAGGTGACGGTGACTTCCGTGTACAGTCCTGTGCCTGAGGATGCAGCCCCGGGGACGGTCGTGGCTCTGCTGAGTGTAACAGACTTGGACTCCCATGACAATGGCCTGGTGAACTGCTTCATTCCCCTTGGGATCCCATTCTTGCTCAGCTCTTCCCTCAAAAATTACTACACATTGAAAACGAAAGCAGCTCTGGACCGGGAAACAGCATCCGAGTACAACATCACTATCACAGCCAAGGACTCAGGCTCACCACCCTTGTCTGCAGTAAAAGAGATCCTGGTGCAGGTGTCAGATGTCAATGACAACGCACCCAAGTTTTCCCAGGACTCCTATGATGTGTATGTGCTGGAGAACAACGTGCCTGGCATCCCCATCCTGAACGTCAGTGCCACAGATCCGGACCTCGGGCGCAATGCCTATCTCTCCTACACTCTCTTTCAGAGTGACCCCACTGTAGGCCACCTCTTCTCCATCAACCGGGAGAACGGCACCCTCTACCTGCTCACCTCCCTGGACCATGAGGACCAGGTGGAGTTCAGCATGACGGTGCAGGTCCAGGATGGTGGCTCTCCACCTCTGGCTACGAACGTCTCAGTCGGTGTGTTCGTCACTGATGTCAATGACAATCCCCCAACCGTGCTGCACCCTCAGCCCAATGCCACTGACACCTACACCAACGTGGTGCCACCAGGCACTCCTGCTGGCTACATGGTCACCAAGGTGGTGGCGGTGGATGCAGATGCAGGGTACAATGCCTGGATCTCCTATACCCTGTTGCAGGCCACTGACCCCAGCCTCTTCTCCGTTGGCCTGCACAGTGGAGAGATCTTCACGGCCCGCCAGCTCCGGGAGGATGATGCTCCCCAGCACACCTTAGTCATCCTGCTGAAAGACCACGGGGAGCCTGTGCTGTCTGCCAGTGCCACTGTCTCTATCTCTGTGGCTGAGATGGTCAAGGAGGTGCTCACTGACCTCGCTGATGTAGCACCTGCCAACGATCCCAGGAGGCATGTGACTTTCTATCTCATTCTGGCTGTGATTTTGGTGTCAGCAGCTTTCTTCATCACCATGTTGTCAGTGGGCATCTTCAAGTGCTACAAGTGGAGGCGGTCGAAGGAGCTGTACAGCAGCTCCAGGAGCACCATGTACAGGACCCCGGGGCCCTTCCACCACATTGATGCTGTGCGGGGTGGCTACACCCCTCCCAACTTCTACCACCAGGTCTATCTCACCACGGACTCTCGCCAGAGCGATCTCCTGTGTAAAAAGCCCTTCACTTCCAGCCCCTTGGGCAGTCGCCAGGGCACCATGAGGAATGGTGAGCCAGGGCTGTACCACCAGATCGTGGGCACTGCCAGCCGGCTCCCTGCGCCTACTGAGGTAATGTAGCTCCTTCCATGGCATGTCCAAGCGCCGGACAGAGCCGTGGTTCACCTGTGCCGTATGCATATGGTAGCAGATGGGGGATGGGTGAATCCTGTTGTGCCATGCTTCTGAAGAGTGGTTAACTGTGGCTGACCAGGTCGTCTTCAGAGTCAAATGAGCCATCCTGAGTGTCCATGACACTTGCATCCTGGTGAGCAGGATCACATGAGTCAGTTCTCTCAGGTTCATGAGCATGCGTCTTTCCGGTGCAGTTTTGGGTCCACCTTGCATGAGTAAGCAGTGGAGGCTGATGTCAGCTTGCAAGCACTTGTAAATCCTTGTCAGAAAGGTTACTGCTAATGGTGATTTCCTTCCCTTTGCAAAAAGGCAGCCAAGAGGAGCATTTGTGGGGTCAGGCACTGGGAGGGGAATGTAGCCTCATAGCATCATGTCCTGGTGTGGGCTGGGGAGGTAATGGTGAAAATGGGGCTGGGAGCCACCAGATGCCAGCGAGGCACCAAGGTGTCACTTTCCATGTGCAGCATGCAAAGCTGAAAGATGATGCTGGTTCCTCCTCTGGACACACTGTGGCCACAGAGCAGTCCTTCCTGTCTGTGTCTCACTTCATATTTGCTTCCTGATGATTCCGGTTTCGTTTCCATGGAATTCTTGTCCTGATGTTCTCTCCAGGGTGTGTGTGTGGGGGTGGGATTGCAGATTACCCCAACTGCTCGCAGGGCTCCGCTGAGCTGCACTGTGGCTCTGAGCAGGATGGTGAGCCCTCCACCCAGGTGTTGTTGTAAGAGCTCTATTCCAAGCCTTGCCTGGTTTGTAACTGTGCTGTCTCCAGATGATGTCTGATGTCCTGACAGCACAAACTGCAGCCAGGAAGGCGTCTGCGCATGGCAGGCAGCTCCTGTGCTTCTTCCCCGGCTGGGAATGATGCAGCTCAATTTGAGAGCTTGCAATTTATAGCAATGCTTCGATCCTCAGAGGTGAGGCTGGGTGGTGGATCCAGTGGAAGATGGGGGGGTGTGTGGCATCTGATGGGCTTCCAAGGTGGTTGGTGCCAGTAGCATATCCCTTCCTAGGAGGACGTGGGTAGGTTCCTCAGAGCAGGAGGAAATGAGGTGCAGAGGAAGCTGTTCCCGGGTGTGGGGCTGCCTGTGCTGCCTGCTCGCTGTGGCCAAATCACAGGCGGAGGCAGAAACCTCCCAGAATTATTTTATGCATTTCCCCCCCCCTCACTCTCTCAGACTGCTCAGACTCAGCACTTCTGAGCTGTGGCAGGTGGAGACAGCTGCAGGATCAGATGTTCCTCTGCATTGTGTGGGCTGGGCTACAGCTAGGGACAAGGATATCACCTCTACCAAAGGGTCCTGGCAAGGTGCCACCCCAGGGTGGGGGCAGTAAATGGTTTGAGACTGGGGATGGAAGAAGGTGATAATGGGCAGGCAGCAAGCCTGAGCCCCAGCCGTGTCTCTTCCCTTCTCCCCAGTGCTGGAAAGGCACTGGCAGTGAGCAAGCAGCTCAGCTGGCACTGGGCCCTGGGTTTTCAGCCTTTGAGGTGACAGAAGATCCAGCCCAATGCCATGGACTGTGTCAGTCCTGTAAAGGCTTTACATCTCTTAGGTCTGCAGTGCAACAGCCAGACCCCCAAAACCAATGCAGTGGGGATGGTGCTGGTCCCATTTGTGACAGGTGTCGTGTCCTGCCATGAGGGATCCTACCCTGCAGCATCTCCAGTGGTCCCTCAGCTCACTGGGTTGCCTGTGTCAGGGCCTTTCCACAGGGTGAGCTTTGGCCCTTTGGAACTGGGACATTTCCATCCTAGACACCTTTCCTGCCCCCCCACCCTGGGCTTTTGCAGACATAAATAGCAGCAGGATCCACTGTGTGAAACCTGTCCCGTGCTCCGGTGCTGTTGTGACCAAGTCACCGTGGGACACTGAGCAGAATCTCACGTGGGCTTCACAGGAAGCTTCTGCTGAGGCACTGCAGCATCACCAAACCTGTTCCCAGGGGTGCAGCACCCCATGCTGCCAGTGGTCATGTCTGACACAGCTGTACTATGTGAGGACCTGCCTGGGATGAGGGCAGGGCACATCCCAGAGCCAAGGTTACTGTGACGGCTTTCTCCTGGTGGCACCGTCGGGGAATGAGTAGGTCCAAGCAAGTACTGCTCTCTGGATATTGGGAAATGCACTTGCCCAGAGATTTGCTAACGTTGGTCCTTTAAGAATGCTTCCTACCTTCCCCTGGAGCAGTAGGTAGGACCTAGGCAGAGTTCTGCACCAATCACGAGCTTCCTTGCTCCGTCTTTGCCTGACTGGCAGCAGGGTGGTCCCACCCCGTCGCTCTTGGAATGGACAACGAGAGGCTGCAGAGGGGAGTGAAGCCCCTTCATGGCCACACCTTCATTGTCTCTGTCCACAGATGGTGTTCCTGTCACCATCCACAGTGCCGGGCGTGGGTTCACCCATCCTCTCTCACCTGTTCCCCCAGGTTCCCTTGGTGCCTAGGTGGTGGGGATGGGCAGGGTGCCAGGTAGGAGCTGGCTCCCTTGCCTGTCACACTGCTGTGGACCCCACCTCCCGCAAGGGTCTGCATACACCAAAGGGAGGTCAGGGTGGTTTGGATTGTGCTGAGGACAGGATTCCTGAGCTCAATTGCACAAGGCTTCTGCAGAGCTGTGAACCAAGCTAACACCCTGCAGCTTGCCACCATCCTCTAGGACAGGGAGAGGAGGAAATTCCAGCTCCTCTCCCCACTGGGGAGGCTGAGATCCCTGGTTTTGCCCTCGGGGAGATTGCTCATCTGCAAAGCTGTATCTGCCACAGAACTTCTGTACTTGTGTCTGCCAGGTGGGAGGCTCAGGCCTCCTTCCCAGTGTGATGTCCTGACCTGCTGTTGTGATTAGGTGGTGGTCTAGTGGGCTTGCTATCTCTCTCTGTGTGTATCTTGGATACTGTGAATCATATAATTATGGAATAGTTTGTGTTGGAAAGGGCCTCAAAGAATGTTGTCCCCTTCCTTTTCTCAGCATGGGGAGGGGGCATCCAGCTAGGTGTGTGTGGGAAGCAATTCCAGCTTTCAATGGCTCACCCCATCTCTGCCTCCCCACCTTCTGCCTCCAGTAACCCATGGGGCCTGGCAGGGGTGGGGATCCTTGTCCTGGTGTGAGCTGTCCTGTCTGACGGTGGTACTAGTGGAATTGTGTTCCAGCTCTGAGTGGCTCGCTCATCTCTGCCTTCCTGTCTTCTGCCTCTGACACCTCTGGGGCCTGGCAGGGATGGGCATCCCAAGTCCTAATGTGAGCTCTTCTGTGTGACAGTGGTACTGGTGGTTGTGATGCCTCACTTAAAAGAGGCAACCCTAGGGTCTGGGCAGCAGCTACAGCATTAGCTGGGGGAGAGAAAAAGAGTGGGAGAAGAGCCCCTGGCACCTCAGGGCTCTAACAAGCACCTTTTCATCAGGCATGAAAAGTCCTTTGGCCGGCGTTCATGACAGCTGCCCTTTGTCTGTGGGTGCAATGTGAAGCCACCATTGTGGAAGGGGGAGAGCACAGGGAGGGCTTGTACCTAAGCTTCCAGGCTGCCAGGACGTGCAGTTTCCCTGTGAACGGGAAGCGAGCTTTTGGAGCAAGTGCCTCAGGCTGGCGGAGGGGAGGCTGGGGGTGGCAGCCCTGCTTGATACCAGTTCAGGCCCCCCACTTCCCGCACGTCCGGGGACCGACTGCTGGCAGGGAGAGGACGCAGCTCTCGGCCAATTGCGAGCTGATCTGAAGCAGGGGGGAGAAATCTGCTTCTCTTCCCCCCCACCCCCCCCCCCTTTCCACCTCCGCGCTGGGGCTGTGATTCAGTTCCCCTCCCCCAGCCCACCCCCTCTGCTCGGAGCTGACAGCCGGAGCTGCAGCCTGCCGGAGCCCCGGAGCTGTTTTCCAAGCTGTGGAAGAGAGACCCAGGGATTTTTTTTCATCAGCTTCCTAGCGCCTGCTGCGTCCCGGGCCGGACACACATGGACATGGAGAGCATCAGCCTCCAGCGACCCGCTTGGAAATGGCAAGTACTGAGTTTGTTTGCGCTCTTCGGCTGGGGCTGGGTCTCCGGGCAGATCCGTTACTCAGTGCTTGAGGAGTCGGAGGTGGGAACTGTGGTGGGGAACGTGGCCCAAGACCTAGGCTTGAAGGTGGAGGAGCTGCCGGGTCGCAGGTTGCGCCTGGGCTCGGAGGAGAGCCGGCGTCACTTTGCCGTGCGCCTAGACAGCGGAGCGCTGGTGGTCAGCCAGCAGCTGGACCGGGAGCGGCTGTGCGGAGCGGCTGCCAGCTGCGTGCTGTCAGTGCAGGTGGTGACAGAAAACCCCCTGCAGCTATTCCGTCTAGAAGTGGAGATCCTGGACTTGAACGACAACTCTCCGAGCTTCCCCACCACTCACCGCAGCCTGCGTGTCGCCGAGTCTGCCACGGTGGGGGCACGTTTCCCCCTGGAGAGCGCGCAGGACCCCGATGTGGGCACCAATGCCGTGGGCTCTTACCGGCTGAGCCCCAACTCTCACTTCTCCCTGGACGTCAGGCAGCAGCAGGATGGCAAACTCTTCCCGGAGCTAGTGCTGGAGCGTGCCCTGGACCGGGAAGAGCAGCCAGAACTGCAGCTGGTGTTGACGGCCGTGGATGGGGGGAGCCCAGCCCGCTCGGGCACAGCGCAGATAACGGTCCTGGTCCTGGATGTCAATGACAATGCACCCACCTTTGACCGTGCCACCTACAAGGTGCAAGTCCCTGAAAACACTCCTGTGGGGGCCCTGCTCCTCCGGCTCAACGCCTCTGACCCTGACGAGGGCCCCAACGGGGAGGCGCAGTACTCCTTTGGGCTGCACACCTCCGACTCGGTCCGGAGGCTCTTCACCCTCGATCCCCGCAGCGGTGAGGTCCGGGTGAGGGGAGCCCTGGATTTTGAGGAATCACCTTTCTATGAGATCTATGTGCGAGCCCATGATGGAGGGGTCCCGGAGATGGAGGGCCACTGTGTACTGCGGGTGGAAGTGGTGGACACCAATGACAACCCACCAGAGGTGCTGCTCACCTCCCTGCTGAACCCAGTGCCAGAAGACACCCCGCCAGAGACTGTTGTGGGGCTCTTCAACATACGAGACCGAGACTCGGGGGCCAATGGGGTTGTGAGCTTGGAGATCTCCCCCAACGTGCCTTTTGCCATCAGGGCTCTTCAGAACCATTTCTCCCTGATCACTAGGGAGACCCTGGACCGAGAGTCTACCTCACAGTACGTAGTGGCACTGATTGCTCAGGATGGTGGGGCTCCTGCCCTCACCTCAACACTTACGCTGCTCCTGAATATATCTGATGTGAATGACAACCCCCCACGCTTCTCGCAGCCCTCCTACGATGCCTTCCTCCCAGAGAACAACCCGCCGGGCTCCCTGCTGTGCACTGTCTCTGCCTCGGACCCTGACGACGGGGTTAATTCCCGGCTTGTTTACTCCATAGAGAGCGGGCAAGTGCACGGCGCCCCCACCTCTTCCTTTGTTCACATCAACCCTGACAATGGCAACCTCTATGCTCAGCGCACCTTTGACTTTGAGCTGCTGCAGGTTCTGCCAGTCTCTGTGTCTGTGCGGGACTCGGGGTCGCCCCCGCTCCATGCCAACGTTACCGTCTACATCTTTGTGCTGGACCAGAACGACCACTCCCCCACCATCCTGCACCCTGCCAGTGACAGCGATGGCCCAGCACCCCAAAGGGTTCCACTCTCTGCCCCACCGGGCTACCTGGTCACCAAGGTGACAGCAGTGGATGCGGACGCTGGGCACAATGCTTGGCTTTCGTACCACCTGCTGCCTCAGTCCACCGACCCCTCCTTGTTCCACATGTCGCTGTACACCGGGGAGGTGCGGACGGCACGTGCCCTCCAGGACACAGACATGGCAGTGCAGCAGCTCGTTGTCCAGGTGACAGACAATGGTGATCCCCCACTCTCCACCACTGTCACCATCACCGTAGCCCTGGAGGAGACAGCCCCGGAGGAGAGCTACAAACCTCGGGATTTTCTGGCTGCTGCCAAGGAGAAACCAGACCTGACCCTCTACCTGATCATTGCGCTGGCGGTGGTTAGCACCATGGCTCTGGCCACTGTCACCCTCCTGGCCGCCCGGTGCCTCCGTCACAGAGGCCGTGCCGCCCCCTCGCCCTACTGCTGCTGCTGGCTTAGCGAGTCGCCTTCCCGGGACTTCTTCAAGCACTCCAGCCCCAAGCTCCAGATCAACTCCGACGGCACCCTCAAGTACATGGAGGTCACCCTACGACCCACCGACTCCCAGTCCCAGTGCTACAGCACCTGCTTCTCCCAAGGCTCCGACCGGAGCGATTTCACCTTCCTCCGGCCTTGCCCGCCCTCTGCCACCCTACCGAGGGAAACCGGGGCTTTCTTTTCTTCTACCGGTACGCTGCGGGACCACGGCCAGGTGAGAGCCATGGGGCAGGGGGAAGGCGGTGCCGGTACAGGGCTCGCCGGGCGGCCAGACCGCTCATGTCCCGGCTCTCTCTCCGCCCCCACTCCCCCCCCACCGCGCCAATGTCTCCCGTGGCCGCTGTTGCTACCCTGCCACGGGGGTCCTGGAGGGTGCGGGGGGCGCGGAGTCGCCGCCGCTGTCGGGGAATCTCCGCGCAGGTTCGCGCCGCGCGGCAACAGTCCGCGGGTTGCGATTGGCGCCGGTGTTGCTGTCCTGGGAAAGGAGCTCGGCGATTGGAGGAGCGGCTAAGGGCTGAGAGCCAATAGTGAAGCGTCTTGCGCGGAGCCCCGGCGTCCTCCCGTCGCCCCCTCCCCACCGAACCGCGTCCGCCCCAAACAATGAATGGGAGCGGCGAGCGCTGAGCGCGGCCCCCGGAGCGCGGAGGGCATCGCTCCCCGGCCGCCCAGCCGGCAAGGATGCCCAGGGCAGGGCAGGCGGGCAGGGCCCTGGGGCTGCCCCGTGTCGTCTCCTTCTGTTTGTTCTTGCACAGCTCCTCGGCTCAGATCCGGTACAGCATCCCGGAGGAGCTTACCCGGGGAGCCTTCGTGGGCAATATCGCGAAGGACCTGGGCACCGATGTGGCGAAACTGGCGGCAGCTAACCTGCAGGTACTGTCTGATTCGGATTCCCAGTACTTCTCGGTCAACGTGAACACCGGCATTATAATGGTCAGCGAGCGAATAGACCGGGAGCAGCTCTGTGGGCAGAACCCTCGCTGCTTCCTTCACCTGAAACTTGCCATCGAGAACCCTGTGGAGTTTTACCGCATCGAGGTGGAGATCCTGGACATCAATGACAACCCCCCGGAGTTCCCCAGTGAAGAGGTGTCCTTGCGCATCTATGAGCTGGCCTCCTTGGGTGCCCGCTTCCCCATCCAGCCTGCCCAGGACCCCGACGTGGGCACCAACACCTTGCAGACTTATCACCTGAGTGCCAACGAGAACTTCAACCTCAACGTGAAGGCACGCACCGATGGGGGAAAGTTCCCTGAGCTGGTGCTGGAGAGGGCCCTGGACCGAGAATTCAGAGCTTTCCACTACCTGGTCCTGACTGCTGAAGACGGAGGCTCTCCCCCCAAGTCCAGCAAGATCCGCATCACTATTCAGGTCCTGGATGCCAATGACAACCACCCCGTCTTTGACAAACCATCATATGGAGCCCGCTTGGTGGAGAACTCGCCCCTGGGCACCCTCGTGGTGAAGTTAAATGCCACGGACGTGGATGAAGGGCCCAACGGAGACATCCGCTACTCCCTCAGCAGCCACAACTCAGCTGCCTTGCGCCAGATCTTTGCCATCGATGAGCAAACTGGGGAGATTCGTGTCCAGGGCAACCTGGACTTTGAGGAGGCGACGGTGTACGAGATCGAAGTGGAGGCCAAAGACATGGGGTCGCCCACGATGGAGGAGCACTGCAGTGTGGTGGTAGAAATCACTGATGTCAATGACAACGCGCCTGAGGTCATCCTTACCTCCTTCTCCAGCTCCTTGAGCGAGGATGCACCACCAGGCACGGTGGTGGCTGTGATACACGTCAGAGACAGGGACTCTGGCGAGCAGGGCAAGGTCCAGTGCCATGTGTCTCCAGACCTTCCCTTCCAGCTGCGTAAGGACTACGAGCACCAGTACTCGCTGCTAACCAGCACCCGATTGGACCGGGAGCGTGTCGCCTACTACAACGTCACCGTCTCTGCCTCAGACCTGGGCAGTCCCCCGCTTTCCCGCCACACCATCCTGCCAATCACCCTGGCGGACGTCAATGACAACGCGCCCCAGTTTGAGCAGGCGTCCTATGAAGTGCTGGTGGCAGAAAACAACCCGGTGGGCAGCGTGCTGGTTACAGTCTCTGCTGCTGACCCTGACTCGGAGCAGAATTCCCGCCTCTCCTACTCCATCCTGCGAGCCGGCGGGACAGATCCGGGCCTGGATCCCACTCGCTACCTCTCCATACATCCCACGAGTGGGCAGGTCTCTGCCAAGCTTCCCTTTGACTATGAGCAAACCACCTATCTCCAGTTCCATGTGGAGGTCTCTGATGGTGGCTCCCCAGCCCTGAGGAACAGGACGCTGGTTCACATTTTCATAGTGGACCAGAACGACAATGCTCCGCAAGTGCATTTCCCCAGGGCCGGGGAGGACTCTGCTACCCAGCTGCGAATCTCCCCCTCTATCACCCCTCCTGCTCTCATCACCAAGGTGGTGGCCATAGATGCGGACTCGGGGCGCAACGCCTGGCTCTCCTACCACCTCGTGGAAGCCACAGAGCCAGGGCTTTTCAGCGTAGCCCTGCGCTCTGGGGAGATCCGGGTCATGAGGGCCCTGCAGGAAACTGATGCCTCTGCTCATGAACTGCTGGTGGTTGTCCGGGATGCCGGGGAGCCCCCGCTCTCCACAGCTGTCACGCTTGTGGTGCTGGTGGAGGAGAGGGGCCCGGAGGCCTTGCAGGGCTCCGAGGCTCGGGCCACGGACGGTGGGGGCTTACCCACCATTACCTTGTACCTGATTGTGTCCCTGGTGCTCATCTCCACCATCTCCCTGGTGGGACTGGTGGTGCTGGGCGTGCGGTGCCTGCGGCGGGGCTCAGCACCTGCCAACCAGGGCTGTTGTGTGGAGAGCGTGAACACGCTTCAGCCCCCCCCCAGCCACATTTTCGGGCACTTGCACTATGAGCCTAAGCAAGGGGACACGGTGATGGGCGTCCAGGTGACAGCCACGGCACCCCCTGCCCCGCGGTATCGCTCCTGCTTCTCGCCCGTCTCGGACATCAGCGAGTTCATGTTCGTCAAACCCTCCGCGGCCCCCGCCGGTGCCCACCCGCCGGATCGCAGCCACTGCAGCGAGGTGAGCTCGGGACCGTGTGTGTCCTCCCCCCACACGCCTGACCGGTGGCCGCCGGGGCTCGGCACCGGAGCAGCTCGGGATGCGGCATCCCCCTAGCCGACTTTGGGGATCCCCGCCGGTTTCCCGTTTCTAGCAGCCGGACATGGCGGAACGGGGTGGGTGTGGGGAGTGTGTTCCCAGTACCGGGAGTTCCCCGGGAACCCTCCTGGTGCAGCAGGGTGCGGTTTTGGGAGGGGGGGGGGGAAATAGTGGCGGCGGGGCGGGGTGTGTCGGGGGGGAGCTACGCCGCGCGTATTTTGGGGAAGGCATTGGAGGTGGAAGAGGAGGAGGAGGAGGAGGGAGAGAGAGAAAAAGGAGGAGGAGGAGTAGGAGGGGGGCTGTGGAAAGACGTAAAACTGTCACTCGGTCCGTCCCCCCGGCTCGCCGACTTTGTGTGCCTTTGCCTGCCGAGAAGCATCTCAGCCGCCCGGGCTGCGACCGTCCTCCCCCCTCCCCCTCCATTCTTCCCTGCCCGGCTCCGGTGGCTCCGGCACGGCGGCTTCCTCCTTGCGCAACGCGCTCGGACCCCCCCGCCTCCCCGGGTCGCGGGGGTTCCGGCACGGCGGCGGCTGCCGGGGCCGGCAGCGGGGGCGGGGAGGCGGGGGAGGCTGTGTGGAACCGCCGCCGCCGCTCCGCTCCGCGCTGCTCCGCGCACACACAGCGGCGGGCACGGGATGCTCGGGGCACGGAGTTTGCCATGGCAGCTCCCGCTGCTGCTCACAGCCTTCTCCTGCCTGCTGGCTCCCAGCAGCGCTCAGCTCCGCTACTCCGTGCCCGAGGACCGAGAGCCGGGCTCTTCGGTGGGTGACCTGGCCAAGGACCTCGGGGTGGACGTGCGGAGTTTGACCACCCGCAACCTACGCCTGGTGAGCGAGAGTGGGCAGCGGCACTTCCAGGTGGACCTGGCAGCAGGTGTGCTGCTCCTCGACAGCAGGCTGGACCGGGAGGCACTGTGCGGGCAGAGCCCCACCTGCTCTTTGCACCTCCAGCTTGTCATGGAGAATCCCCTCCAGCTCCACCGTGTCGAGGTGGACGTCCTCGACGTGAACGACAACGCACCCCAGTTCCCCAAGCCAGAAGTGGTCTTGGAGATCACTGAAGTAGCCAACCCTGGGACTCGGCTACCTTTGGAGGTAGCAGAAGACCCAGATATGGGTTCTAACTCCATCTCCACCTATGAGCTCAGCCCCAGCAAGCATTTTGCCCTGAGTATCAATGTGAGGGGAGATGGAGTTAAAATGCCTGAGATCGTACTTGAAAAAGCGCTGGACAGGGAGAAAGTGGCTGTCCACCACCTGACGCTGACAGCCCTGGATGGGGGCAACCCGGTGAAATCTGGCACTGCCAGGGTTACCATCCATGTCCTGGATGCAAATGACAACCCTCCTGTCTGTGAGCCACCCGTATCCAAGGTCCACCTGGAGGAGAATGTGCCGGTGGGCACTCTGGTCACCAAGTTGAATGTTACCGACCTGGACGAAGGTCCCAACGGGGATGTGGAATATTCTTTCAAAATCAGCAATAACTCACCTGGGAAATTCACCAAGCTCTTTGCCTTAGATCCCCGGACAGGGGAGATCAGGACAAAAGCCCCTCTGGATTACGAGGAATCCAGTGCTTACGAGATCGCCGTTCGAGCCAGGGACAAGGGGTCCCCAGCCATGGAAGGACACTGCCACCTGCGAGTGGAACTGATCGATATCAACGATAACAGCCCCGAGATCGTGCTGACCTCTCTCTCCAGCCCGGTGCAGGAGGATGCTGCCCCGGGCACCGTGATCGCCCTCATCGGCGTGAAGGACAGCGACTCGGGGGCCAACGGGCAGGTGCGGCTGCAGGTAGGGAAGGAGCTCCCCTTCAAGCTGGTCTCGTCCTTTAAAGAACACTTCTCGCTGGTCACAGACGGCCCCCTTGACCGGGAGAAGGCCAGTGGCTACAATGTCACGGTGAGGGCTGTGGATTCGGGGTCCCCGCAGAGGGTGACCCAAAAAACCTTCTACCTGCCGATCGCCGACGTGAACGACAACGCGCCCAATTTCTCCAGCCCCTTCGACACCGCTTACGTGCAGGAGAATGCCCTTCCCGGCACTTCTGTGTTCTCGGTGTCGGCCTCGGATCCTGATGAGGGGAGCAACGCCAAGCTCTCTTACTCCATCCTGGACAACGGGGTTCAGGAGGTACCCATCTCAACCTACTTCCGGATCAACCAGGACAATGGTACCATCTACACCATGCGGGCTCTGGACTATGAGCAGGACAAGGTGTTCCAGGTGCCCGTGGAGGTGAAGGATGATGGCTCTCCTGCGCTCAGCAGCACTACTGTAGTCCACGTGTTTGTCCTGGATGAGAACGACAATGCCCCCACCATTGTCTACCCCACTGTCCCTAAGGGCTCTGCCTTCCACCAGACCATCCCAGCCTTGGCAGAACCTGGCTATCTGGTCACCAAAGTTGTAGCTGTTGATGCTGACAGTGGCCATAATGCCTGGCTGTCTTACCAGCTGCAGGAGAGCACTGAGGCTTTGCCTTTCCAAGTGGAACGGCGCTCTGGGGAGATCAGGGTGGCCCAGGCTCTCAGGGAGGCGGAAGATCCCCACAGGCTGGTGGTCGAAGTGAGGGACAATGGGGTACCGTCCCTCTCGGCCTCGGTGGTCATAGTCATTTCTCCCGAGGAAAACAGCGTGCAGGACTTTGCCAAGTCCTTGGACCTCCCCAAGTCTTCTCCCAAGGACTCCAACCTAACGCTTTACCTCATCATCTCCTTGGTGTCCATCTCCCTGGTGTCCTGTGTGATGTTTGCTTTGCTGGCCGCCCGGTGCCTCAGAGCCGGTGCTGCCGGCTGGACCTTTGTGGGTTGCTGCCGAGGTGGTAGCCGTAAGCCTGCTTCCCATTTCCACGGGCAGATGAAGCCAGATGGCTTCATCAAGTACCTGGACGTGGGAGGAGCGGGCCTGACCTCCCAGGCACACAACTACACCTCTTGTTTCTCGCCCATGTCTGACCAGAGCGATTTCCTCTTTGTCAAACCTTTCAGCCACTCTAGCACCGCCGAGACTGTGGCTGCCTATGAGCAGCAGGTGACCAGCAGCACCCTAGCGAGTCCCTGTGATGGGGTAAGAGATGGGGGAACAGATGGGTGCTTCTCCTTGTCCTGTCTGTGAAATGCAGTGGTCCGTGGTAGCCAGGCCAGCTGGCTGTTCTCTCTCTGTCCTTCCCCTCTGTGAAGGTGGCTTCGGGCAAGGTGTGTCGCTGTCACCTCCTGGCAGGTGGCAGCTGAAAACTTTGGCTTGGTGGACGTGGGGGGAAGGGCATGGGCATAGCTCTTCAGAAAACGAAAGGCTGTGTGTTTGCAGAAGTGGAGGATTTCCCCCCTCCCCCCCTTGGCCCTGTTTGTGCTCTTTTGTGTTAAAAGTGTTTCTCACCAGGGTCAGGAGCATGGGGTTTGGGTGTTTAACTTGCTGCTTCGTTTTTAACCCCTTTATTGTGGTGTTCGAACAGCCGCGGGGAGGAAGAGGTTCTCTGAAAGCACTTTGCTGGTGTTTCTTTGTCTCCCTCTCCGAGAAATTGCTCGTTTCCTACCTCCCAGATGTTCTCAATTACTGCTCGTTCTCCAACAAAGGATCATCTTCCAGCTTGGCCGTTTTGAGTGAGGGGCTGAATTCCCTGCTCCCTACCCAGCGCGGTGACCACGTCTCACTTTAAGGTCCTGGTGACCTTAGGTGCCCTTGGGCTTGCAGAGACGCAGGCAGGGGCGTGCCTTGGAAACTTCACCCCCTGGTATTCGGCTGTCTGAAGGTGGCTGTAGGTGTCTGTATTTTCGCTGTCATTTTTGTAACTCGTGGGCTATAAAAAGTGAAGTGATTTCGGGTCCTGAACACCTGCCCTTAAACTGGAAAGTGGTAATTACAACAGGAATTCAAACTCTAGCTTGGGAAGGGTTCATCCAGCTCAGCATTGTGTGTGTGTGTTTGTCAGCGTGTGCCTGGAATCCACAGGGCAAGCATCTTACCAGCTCCATCTGCATGCAGCTCGGGTACCAGTGGGGCCTCTGTGTTAGGGGAGTAATTTATTCTAATATATTCCTTCCTGAGAATCATCAAAGCAGTGGAGAAATTAGTGAAGTCTCATCTGCTAAATAAAAAATCTAGGTCAGCTGGAAGCTGTCTTTGCTCTTCCTCAGTAATTGCATCTGCAAGCAGAATAATCCTGTTCCACTATTGCTGTTCCACTGCACGCCTCTTGAACTGCTCGGTCCTCAGGTAGCTGGGAGAAATGTTTGCAGAATGCCAGCTTGGGAGGGACCCCAGGGATCATCTCCTCCAACTAGGTGATGGTGTAGTGTAAACGAGCTGGCTCAGCACCCCTGTCAAGCTGAGTCTTCAGGCTCTCCCAGCATAAGGGAATCCACTGGGTTCCCTTGGGAGATGATTCCAATGTCCAGCTGTTCTCAAGGGGAAATGTTTTCTTCTAGAGTCCAATTGGAATCTCCTCAGGAGATCACCCTTTGTCTTTTCCATGGGACTCCTTGGGAAAAGGGAGTCTCCATTGTTCTGGTAGCTACCCTTTATGTACTGCTCTGTGGTAGTGTTGTCCTGTCAGAGAATCATAGAGTCATAGAATGGTTTGGGTTGGAAGGGACCTCCAAAGGTCATCCAGTCTGACCTCCCTGCAGTCAGCAGGGACATCTTCAACTAGATCAGGCTGCCCAGGGCCCTGTCAAGCCTCACCTTCGATATCTCCAGGGATGAGGCCCCAGCCACCTCCCTGGGCAACCTGTTCCAGTGTTCCACAAGTAAAGAACTTGTTCCTAACATTCAATCTAAATCTGCTCTTCTCTGGTTTGAAGCCATTGCCCGGAAGGCTGCTATTAGGTCTCCCTGGAGCCTCCTTTTCTCCTCCTTTTCTCCCTCGGCCTGTCCTTGTAGCAGAGGTGCTCTGAGGTTGTGTGGTCTGGAGTTAATGAAGATGATGATCTTGGGGAAAGTGTGTTCCAGGCAGAAAGCAGCTCTGCTCTTCAGTGCTCCTGACAAAGGCATGATTGAAGCAGGAATCAGCAGCCCTGCTCTCTGCCCTTCCTTGTTTACAGGCTCTCCATTGTCTGGTGGTGCAACAAGGCTGGTCAGAAAGTGATCCGGTGGCCTTGCTAATGAACTCACAAAGCAGGCTGCTGTCTCCAGAGCTGTCTGTGCCTCCTAAACAAATCACACTACACTCTATTGCTGGAGGAAGTTTGCTCTTCCCCTCTGAGGGCAGAAAAAGAAGGATTGCAATGCTCCGAGGCCACAGCAGCTGGGAGAAGTCATTCAGATAGAAGTCTGTGAAACCAAGATCTCAGGCAGGCCTTTGTAAGGACAGAAGGAGGACAGATTAGGAAGGTCTGTTACCATTTTACCTTCTGGCATTAAAAGCATCTTTCTCAGTAGCAATTAACTCTGCCACCACCCCCTCCCCTCCCTCCCCTCCCCCCCCCCCCCCCCCCCCCTTGCCTCCAAGCTCATTACTTTGGTACCATTGCTCCTGCTGAATTGCTGCCCTTATCAGTTTATTTCATGCTTCATTTCTTTCACAGCCTGGGTTCCTGAGCTGCTTTGGAAGATTATTCACTGAATGGTTTTTGTCATGCCTTTTTTTTTTCCCAGTATTCAAGCTGGTTCAGAAATGCTTAAGAAAAGGGGTGTGGGGGGTGGGAGGGGGGCACTGGGAATCATCTTCTTCTTCTTCTCTTTTTTTGTTCTAATTGATTTGCCTTCCATGGAAAGAAGCTGCTGATATCACCAGGCTGAAATAATCCAGGATCAGTTCTCTTTCATGTTTTTTTTTCCAAAGGCAAGGATGGAGGTATTAAAACTCTTCCATTTTTCTCTGCAGCAAGCTCAGCCTAACCCAGACTGGCGCTTCTCTCAGACCCAGAGACCTGGAACCAGTGGGTAAGTGCCTCTGTCTCTCTCTCTGTGTCTGGGGAAGGTTTCTTTGCATGTTAGTGCTGGAAAGTCCTCAACTGGCAGCTGTGAGGGGCAGGGGTTCTCTGCCATTGGTAGAACTTGTCCAGCCAAAGAGGCAGAAATAAGGTTGCTTCTGCCTCAGCTCTGTTTGGTGGTGGTGTGAGGACTTTTGTTTGCTGTGGTCTGCCTGGGGTTTGGTGCCTGAAGCTCAAGGAGGACAGTCAGGAATCTGGGGGAGCTCCAGGTGAAGTTGTGAGGTGGTGAAAGGGCTGGGAAACACTTGGCAGAGAAAAGCTGCTTCTCTAAAGTAGATTTTTGAGCTTTTAGATTCAGAGTCCCAACTCTTGGCTCCTCCACTTGCACGGATGCCACTGGAAATCACTGTGTGAGTCTCTCTACCAGCCATGGAGCCTCCAGCTCTGCTCTGCTAAAGTGTGTTGCTTGCCCTGGCTTGAGTGCCAAGCTGCTGTGTAAGCCTCTGTGGCAGCCAGAGGTTGAGAGGATGAACCCCAGGCCTCCAAAGGCCCCTCTGGAGAAATCTGTCCCAGCCAGACCTAACTCAGCAGCAGCAGGTCCCTCAGGAAGTGTGTGCCTTCTCCTGTGGGCTGGCCTGGATGAGTCAGGGTTGGGACCCTTGGATCCAGCTCCATTTATTGGGAAGTTTGGAACCTTTCTTGCAGTCCTGGGGAGGAGCCATCACCAACACGAGGTAGCTCAGTGGTTCATCTGGGTGAGAAGTCCTCTGGACTGGAGCTGGGTGGCTGGGCAGAGGGAGGCTGAGTACGAAGAAATTAAACTTCAGCGGTCAAGAGACTCACAGGAAGGATGTTTCCTAAGGGCTGGTCTTGCTGGTGAGACCATGGCTGAGGTTTTGCAGGTTTGGATGTGATGTCCAAAAGATCAGCAGCAGGGCAGAGAGCAGCCTCCCAAGTGAGTCTTGACTGGGAGCTGCTCTCTTGCCTCTGGCCTAGGTTTGCTTTTCTTGGACCAAGATGAGAAAGCAGTGAAAAGAGAATGTCTAGCAGGTGTCTTTACCTCCTGGTTCATAAGCAGAGGCAGGGATCCTCTTCAGAGGGTGAACTTCCTTGAGTACCACCAGGGAAAGGAAGGATTTAAACTGGGAGTCCACCTTTCCCAGTTTAAATCCCAGAGGTTGTGTGTGAGGAGACTGTCCAGGGTAATCTTTTGGGGCTGGAAGGCTGCTCTAAGGTCTCCATGGAGCCTTCTCTTCTCCAGGCTGAACAGCCCCAGCTCTCAGCCTGTCTCCAGCCCTCTGATCATGTTTGTGGCCTCCTCTGGACCTGCTCCAGCAATTCCAGGTCCTTCTTGTGCTGGGGGCAGCAGAACTGGGCGCAGTGCTGCAGGTGAGGTCTGAGCAGAGCAGAGCAGAGGGTAAGAGGGGCTTTTGGTGGTGAATCTTGTAGTTAAACATCTGGTTGTGTCTGGCTGGCTCATTTAACTTAACAAAACATTAACAGGCTGCAGCAGCCAGCATGTTGCAGCCACTCAGCTTTGTTACTAGGCTCTTCTCGCTGACAGAGCTAAAATGGAGTGAGGGTTTGATGGAAACATCCCCACCAGCCCTGGCCTTTAAAACAAGGCTGCTGCTGGAATGCTTGCCTCAGAGGTCTGGTGGATTGCCCATCCCTGAGAATGTTTTAATCAAGGAAGAGCTTTCTAACTATTTCTGCTCTAGTTGAAATGCCAATTAAGAAAGCCCTGTTCATGCAGAAGTGCACCAGAGCTGCTGTAGTAGTTCTATTAGGAGAAATGAGTAAATGAGCCTCATCCCATCAGCCTCTGTTGCTCCCTCCCTTAGCATCATAGAATCATAGATTTTGGGTTGGAAAAGACCTTGTAGATCCTTGAGTCCAACAGTCAACCTACCTCCCCCCACCCCCTATGCTCACTAAACCATGCACTGAAGTTTCTTGAACACCTCCAGGGAGGGGACTCCACCACCTCCCTGGGCAGCCTGTGCCAATCCCTCACCACTCTTGCAGCAAAGAAATTGTTCTTCCTCCCCAACCTAAGCCTCCCCTGGCACAATTTCAGGCCATTTCCTCTCCTTCTATCACCTGAGACTAGGCAGTAGGGACCAAGTCCCTCCTCACTTCAGCCTCCTTTCAGAGAGCTGTAGAGAGCAGTGAGGTCTCCCCTGAGCACTGGAGCTCTTCAAAGCACAGAGCTGATGCAGTCTGGAGCCACCTCATTCAGTGTCAGGGACCTTCTCTTAGGTGATGGCACAGTGACCCTCACCCCAGCATCTGCCTGAAGCTCTTTACCATCTCCATCCCCTTCCCAATGCCTAAGTGGGAGCAGCAGCATGTGGGAAGGGAGAGTGCTGGGGGGAAAGGCAGCTTCACACTGTTCATGGGGAGCTGGACTGGCACAGGGTGGTTGTGCACAAGCTGTTAGCCCTGATGATCTGTGACCTGAGTGCCCACAGTCATCCCTGAAGCAACCACCAGCAGCTGATGTTGGTGCCAGCTGGGGCAGGGGCTGCCCAGGACTGCTTTGTCCAGGTGGGTTTGGAATCTCTCCAGAGAAGAGGAAGAGGAAAATAACTCAGTGGAGTTCAATTCCTGCTGTTTTCCCCCCACCTGCCTGAGTGCAGATTCCACATTTACAATGAAAGAGCTGTTGCTGTTTGTTTTTTCCCTCCCCTGTTTCTTTTATCCTATTTTTAAGTTAAATGCAGGGAGATGTTTTTGTTCTAACCCTGTGTTACAGTGCTAAAGGATGGAAATAGAAAGTCAGTGCCCAGCCCTGACATCCCTCTGCTGACCAGAGGGGCAAATTCTGCTGAGCAGTCTGCTCCCCACTGTGCTCTTCCCCAACGTTTTGGGAATCTGGTTTTGGTCTGGTGTGGGAATTCCCCAGGCACTGGTTGGTAGTGCAGGTATCACAGGGAGAGGTGGTGTAAGGGCAGCTGCTGGAGCCCTGCCCGCGGGTCCTCCCTTGATTTCAGCTCATGTCCAACTGCGTCTCCTGCTGACAGACAGCACTGTGAGCTCTGCAAACGGCAGGGCTCTGCCTGGGGAACAAAGGCCACCACTTAGCTCAGAAGAAAAGAAAAGGCTGTGCTCATAACTGCATTTCTCTGACCCAAATTAAGTGGCGAGAAAGAGAAAGCAGCTTAGGCTAATGGTCTGAATGGACCCCAGAGGGAGGCCGGCACTGACCCAAGGCCAGAAATCAGGCTTCATCCTCTGCTGTGATCCCTCCTTTGCTGCTTTTCATGGGGGCTGGAGAGTTGTAGAATCGTGGTTTGGCTTGGAAGGGACTTTAAAGATCATCTGGTTCTGATTCCCCTGCCATGGGCAGGGACACCTCCCACCAGCCCAGGTTGCTGAAGGCATCATCCAGCCTGGCCTTGAGCACCTCCAGGGGTGGGGCATCCACAGCCTCCCTGGGCAACCTGTGCCAGTGTCTCCCCACCCTCACTCTAAAGAATTTCTTCCTTAATATCCCTAAATGTCTTCCTAATCTCCAGTCTCAATCTCCCCTCTTGCAGCCTCAATCCATTCCCCCTTGTCCTATCACTCCAAGCCCCTGTGAAAAGGAACAATCCTGTCCTTTCTCAGCCCACCAAACCCAATCACAGTATCACACAGGACATCAGAGGTTGGAGGGGACCTCCAGAGATCATCCAGTCCACCCCCTCCTGCCAAAACAGGATCGCCCTGGGTAGTCCACACAGGAATGCGTCCAGGTGGCTTTTGACTGTATCCAGAGAGGGAGGCTCCACAACCCCCTGGGCAGCTCTGTCACCCTCACAGGGAGCAATAGTTTCCTCCTGTTTCCATGGAACTTCCTCTGCCTCAGCTTCCACCACTGCCCCTTGAGCTGTCCTTGGGCATCCCCCAGCAGAGCCTGGCTCCAGCCTCTGGGCACTCACCCTGCACATCTTTATCAATGTGAATAAGGTCACCTCTCAGGCTCCTCCTCTCCAAGCTACAGAGCCCTCAGCTCCCTCAGGCTCCCCTCATAATGGAGGTGTTTCCACTCCCCTCATCATTCTTGTGGCTCTGCATTGGTGGTGTTTATTGCTCAGCAGATGTGTCCAAACACTTGGAGCCAGGGTCAGCTCAGTAAGACAGGGACCAACCTCCCTCCTGTGGCAGGGAGGTTGGAGTAGATGATCTCTAAAGTCCCTTCCAGCCTGAGCCATTCTGTGATTCTTTCTGGCTGTGCTCAGCTGCTGGGGGACAACAAAGAGAGTTTTGCTCTTTGTTCACGGTGCACATGGCTCAGGAAGCTGGAGCTGAGACAACAACATCCTCTGCAGGCCTGGTGGGGAGTCAGGGCTGAACACAGCGAGTCTCAATGAAATCCTGTTTGGGAGAAAGAAGGAGGGAGAGAGGAATTCCATTTCTTGAGCTTTGTGTTTGATAGCTTTAAAGAACCAACACTGAAAACAAGGCAGCAGCGCTGGAAACGAATCCAGAGAGACACAGAGCAGCAGCTGCTGCTCCCAGACAGATCAGAGCAGTGATGGTGGGAAGAAGTTCTTCCCCATGAGAGTGGTGAGACGCTGGAACAGGTTGCCCAGGGAGGTGGTAGAAGCTGGTGCACTGTGTCCAGCTCTGGAGCCTCTATTACAGGAAAGGATCTGGAGGTGCTGGAAGGTGTCCAGAGAAGGGCCACGAGGGTGAGCTGAGGGCTGGAGCTGCTCTGCTCTGGAGACAGCCTGAGAGAGTTGGGGCTGTGCACTCTGGAGAAGAGAAAGCTCTGAGGAGACCAGGGAGGTGGTGGCAGCCTCCTGCCTGGAGGTGTTTGCAGCCAGGCTGGCTGTGGCTGTGAGCAACCTGCTGCAGTGTGAGGTGTCCCTGCCCATGGCAGGGGTTTGGAACTGGATGGTCCTTGAGGTCTCTTCCAACCCTGACAATTCTATGATTCTATGAGCTGGAGATCAACAGCCAGGAATTGTCCCAAGGGACCCCCAGTCTGGCAGCTCTGCAACACATCCTGGTGGGATCATCACTGGGGGGGTGGTATATGGAGGGAGAACACAGGGATGGGTGCTGAAGAGAAGCAGAGAACAAAGCCAAGGGAACCTCCACACTGCTCTCTTTGTGGCAGGGGAGGTTTGGGTTGGAGATTAGGAAAACTTTCTTTTCCTGAGAGGGTTCTCAGGCACTGGAAAAGGCTGCACAGAGATTGGACTCTTCTCCCTAGTCTCAGATGATAGAAGGAGAGGGAATGGCTTGGAATTGTGCCAGGGGAGGGTTAGGTTGGAGATGAGGAACAATTTCTTTGCTGCAGGAGTGGTGAGGGATTGGCACAGGCTGCCCAGGGAGGTGGTGGAGTGCCCATGCCTGGAGGTGGTCAAGGAGCCTGGGGCCATGGCACTTGGGGCCATGGCTTGGTGGCCATGGTGGGGTTGGGTTGCTGGTTGGACTGGATGATCTTAGAGGCCTTTTCCAACCCAAACCATTCCATGATTCTAAGTCAACATCTTTATTGGCTGTGTTCACCATGGGAGAGGGTTTCAGGCTCTCAACAGTGCTGGGAACCAGCAGCATGAGGAGATCCAGAGTCAGAGAAAACAAATTGAGGGGGACTGTGAAATGAAACTCTGAGTCTTCTTTGCATGCTTTGCTCTTCCCTCCCCCAGAGCAACCAGGGATCCCCACACTGCTTTGTGAGTCCCCTGCCATGGTCTCTGGAAGCCTCCTTTCTAGCATCTCCTCCTAGCCTGCCCACACAGCCTGGGGTTGTCTCCACTCCTCCCACCAGCTGCCCAGGACATCCCTGCTCTTCCCAGCTCAGGATGTCTCACCGTCCTGTGAGCAGCACAAGGCCATCCCTGTTCCTCCAGGAAGGAAATCCTGACTCAGTCCTGGTGTTCTTCTGAACAGACCATCACACAGAGATCAAAACAAGGAGCTACCAGGGTCAGGCAGGTACCACAGGCCTGGTCTCTGTTCCTGTGGCAATGAGTGGAAAAGCAGCAAGCTGGGTCCCTTTGAACCAGTCCCCACAGAAGAATGGAAGAGTTTGGGCGGGAAGGGACCTTCAAAGCTCATCCAGTCCAGCTGGGACAAAAGCTGGAGAGCCTTCTATGGCAAAGTGGGAGTGTTGTAGTGATGGGGCTTGTAGTGCCAGAACAAGGGGCAATGACTTTGATCTGGAAGAGGGGAGACTGAGTCTGGAGATGAGGAACAAGTTCTTCAGAGTGAGGGTGGGGAGACACTGGCACAGGTTGCCCAGGGAGGTTGTGGCTGCCCCCTCCCCAGAGGTGTTCAAGGCCAGGTTGGATGAGACCTTCAGCAACCTGGGCTGGTGGGAAGTGTCCCTGCCTATGGCAGGGGTTTGGAACTGGATGAGCTTTAAGGTCCCTTCCAACCCAACCCACTCTACGATGCTCATTCTGGAAAGCCCCCCAGAGTCGGAGGAGTTTCATCATCACTGTTATGTATAGAAAGGCTATTTTAGGTAATTTCAGCAGGTGCTCTGTGTCTAAGTTGAGGTTTTTCTGCCTCCATCTGCTTCCTGCACAGCTGAGCACATGCCAGGGCCGGCTGCAGAGGCGCAGGGACCCAAAGGCCTTCCCAAGGAATGCCTCAAAATATCCATCCCAGCGTGGCTGGGCCGTGGGTGGCGTCAGGATGGGCTGCCTGAAATAATCCTGGGCTCAGCTCCCACTCATCCAGGAGGGCTGGAAGAGTCCCCAAGAAGGGGAACCGCTCTGATCCCTATTTTTGAGACCTCTCCTGGCCTTTTTGTTCTGTGTGGCAGAGCAGCACAGAATCACAGAACTGTCAGGGCTGGAAGGGACCTCAAGGATCACCAGTTCCAAGCCCCCTGCCATGGGCAGGGACACCTCACACTGCAGCAGGTTGCTCACAGCCACATGCAGCCTGGCCTTCAAAACCTCCAGGGATGAGGCTGCCACCACCTCCCTGGGCATCCCAGGAGCTCTGCTGGCTGGGGAGGACTGGCTGGCAGCGAGGTGTCTTGGGAGGTGGCAGATCCTTGCTCCCTCCCCTCCCCCATTGCCAATATGTTTTCGGTCCCATCTTTGCAAAGTCATGATCTTAAAGCTGGGCCTCATCCAGCTCCTCTCCAGCCCTTGTAATGCATGACAGAAGCGGCAGGGAATGTGTGGGGCGGGGGAAGGGCCAGCGGCATCCTCTGCGAGGAGGGAGAAGAGCAGGAAGCCGTGGCGATTTAGAGCTGGTTCCATGGGTTTAGAGGCTGGGGGCCGGTGGGAGGGCGGTGGGGCTGGGGGAAGGTGGTGTAGGTGCTGGGCCACAGGGATGCTGACCCTGGGGGGCTGCATCCAGGGATGCTGACCCTGGGGGGCTGCATCCCCAGGCGTGGGGTTGTGTCCCCAGCACGCCTGGAGCACGGTGGAGACTCAGCAGCGGCGGGGATGGATCTGGTCCCTCTCGGCTGTCACTTTGCCAGGCGAGGAACAGCGCAGGCTGAGATGTTGCTGCTGCTGCTGCCTCCGGCTGGAGCAGTGCGGGGGAGGGTGTGGGGGCGGCTTGGAGCGAGCTAGGAGAGGAAACAGCAGCGCGGGGAGGGTTAGGCAAGGGAAGCAGCCGGAGGGGCTGCCCTGGGAATGGGAACGGAGGAATGGGCTTGAAGAGAACCCCTTGATCCTGAGAGCTGGGTGGGGCGGGGAGGGCAGGCTGCCCCCCAAGCCAGGCTACTAGGGGAGGTGATGGGAGGATGAGAGCAGCAGCTGCGGCTGGGGAACAAATAGGAGTGAAAGGAAAAGAGGCTGGGAGGAGAAACAAACCCTAAACATAGAAACACAGAACAGCAGGGGTTGGAAGTGACCTCCAGAGATCATGCAGTCCAGACCCCTGCCAGGGCAGGGTCACCCAGGGCTGGGCACACAGGAAAGCATCCAGGTGGGTCTTGAAAGACTCCAGAGAAGGAGACTCCACAACCTCTCTGGGCAGCCTGCTCCAGGGCTCCAGCACCCTCACATCAAAGAATTTTTTCCTCATGTTGAGGTGGAACCTCCTGGGTTCCAGTCTGTGTCCATGCCCCTTGTCCTGTCAGAGGACACCACTGAAAGGAGCCTGCCCCCTTCTCCTTGACCCCCACCCTTCAGATATTTATAAACTTGAATAAGATCTCTTTTCAGGCTGCTCTTCTCCAGGCTAAACATCCCCAGGGCTCTCAGCCTGTCCTCATCATGCAGATGTTCGCTGCCTTCAGCATCCTTGTAGCCTCTGTTGGACATTCTCCGGTATTTCCCTGTCTCTCTTGAACTGGGGAGCCCAGAACTGGACACAGGACTCCAGATGTGGTCTCACTAGGGCAGAGTAGAGGGGACGGAGAACCTCCCTTGATCTGCTGCCCACACTGTTTCTTGATGCACTCCATGTCCTCCTCCTTAGAGTGGGGAAGCCTGGGAGACAGGGCCATGGGCTGGGAGAGGTCACTGGGAGCCCACTGCAGTAGGAGCCAGAAAGCCCCAAATGAGAGTGGAGGGAGGCTGCCGAACTGTGCCCTGGGAAACCACCAAAGGCCAAGTGCTGCCCTCAGCCCTGCCAGGGCACCCTCAGGGTGCTGAGGTCTTGTCTGTAGGGGTGCTGGGCTGTCCTCTCCAGCCCCTGGGGCTCTGACAGCACCGCTGGGGCAGGCAGAAAGCTTTGCAGTGGGTCGTGCCGTGGCTGGAGCTTGCAGCTGCAGAGGGAGGGAAGCAATTGTGCGGGAATTCACCCTGCCAGGAAATGTTTGCAGGGCCCTTGGCTGCCATAGCGACCAGCACCATGGCAACCCCGCAAGGAAATGAGTAATTCCCTGCTCCAAGTGGTAGTTCCAAAGGGATGTGGTGGCTCAGGAGTGGCCACAACACAGCAGGGCAGCAAAGCACCCCAGGTCCACCCTGCGCTGCTTGGGTGGGGGCCGGTGGGAGCCCTGGGTGGTGGAGCAGCCTGGAGGGGCAGCAGCAGGGGTGCAGGACAAGCCTTTGGCTTCAGCACTCCCTGCTTTCATAGAACAGGGAATTTATTTCACTTTTTTGGCTGGAAAAGACCTCCAAGTTTGGCACAGGCTGCCCAGGGCGGGGGGGGAGTCCCCGTGCCTGGAGGTGTTCATGTCAGCACATGTCATGGAAATTCAGAAGATGCTTTGATGGCCATGGTGGGGTTAGGTTGAAAGTTGGACTTGATGACCTTAAAGGTCTCTTCCAAGCCAACCAGTTCTGTGATTCTGTGACCATCCAGTCCAACCATTGCCCTGAGACCACCATGACCCCTAAACCACATCCTGAGGTGCCATGGCCACACATCTCCTGAGCACAGCCACCCTGCTCTCAGGCTTCATGAAGGTGTTTGTGGCTCATGGCACTGGCTGGGTGGGTACCCACCTGTGCTGGCACAGCCCCCAGTCTGTGCTCACCATGCCCTGTGAACCATGGAATGGAATGGAATTGGAATGGGATGGAATGGAATGGGATGGAATGGAATGGAATTGGAATAGAATGGAATTAACCAGGTTGGAAGAGACCTTTGAGATCATCAAGTCCAACCTATCACCCAACACCATCTAATCAACTAACCATGGCACCATGCACCCCATCCAGTCCCTTCCTAAACACCTCCAGGGAGGGCGACTCCACCACCTCCCTGGGCAGCACATTCCAATGGCCACTCACTCTCTCTAAGAAGAATTTCTTCCTAACATCCAGCCTAAACCTCCCCAGGCACAGCTTGAGACTATGTCCTCTTGTTCTGCTGCTCTGAAGGTGCTGCACCCCTGGGTTTCTCCCAATGTGGTTTTGCTTCCTTTTCCCTCCAGCTTTAGCTGTGCTGGCAGCCATCCTGCAAATGCAAGGCAGCTCTTTGATGAGCTTTGAAGTGTGGAAAGATAGAACTCAGAGAATTGTCAGGGTTGGAAGGGACCTCAAGGAGCAGCCAGTTCCAACCCCCCTGCCATGGGCAGGGACACCTCAGGTTGCTCAGAGCCACGTCCAGCCTGGCCTTGTGAACCTCCAACAGAACAGAATGGAGCAGAGAGGAGGGGAAAAGAATACATCTCCCAGCTAGGGGGGGTGGGAATTTAGGAGGAAAATAAAGCCCCAACCCTATGGAGTCGACAGGGTTTGGATTCAACCCAGCAAGTCCTTGGAGGCATTTCCATAGGAACCAGCTCTCCCATTCCAGGCTTGGTCCAAAGCTGTGCTGGAATGGGGGGAAGGGAGGGCTCAGAGTGCCCCAGGCAGAGGGGAGCAGGGCAGGGCAGTGATTCACAGCTCTGATTCACAGCTCCAGCCTATAGCCGTGCTGGAAGGCAGCCAGGTCTGGCCATCAGCTGTGTGCTTCTATTGAGCTAGTTATTTTGGGGCTGTTTTTAGATTCCAGCACTTGTGGCTTTGGCTTTTTTATCCTCCCCAACCCTCCCTCCCCCTCCCTCTCTCTCTTCTCTGCTTTGAATTTTTGAATTCTGGATGATTGCACTGCAAGCAATTGAGGCACTTCAATTTCCTGCCTCGAGGACTCAGCTCGGTCCCTTTTCTTCTTCCCCTCCCCCACCCCCCATTTTTGCAAGTCTAAGGCATTTCTAAAATAGCTTCTCTGCCTGCTGGCATGAGGAGCAGGCACAGGGCTTTGGGGCTCAGCACAACCATCCCTCTGCAGATGGTACCCTCAAGAGGTTCAACAAGACCAAGGGCAAGGTCCTGCAGCTGGCTCAGGGCAATGCCAGGCAGTGATACAGGCTGGGCAGGGACTGGCTGGAGAGCAGCCCTGGGGGAAAGGCCTTGGGGGTGCTGGGGGAGGAGAAGCTCAGCAGGAGCCAGCAGTCAGCACTTGCAGCCCAGAGAGCCAAGCAGAGCCTGGGCTGCAGCAAGAGAAGTGTGGCCAGCAGGTGAGGGAGGGGATTCTGCCCCTCTGCTCCACTCTGCTGAGAGCACAGCTGCAGCTCTGGGTCCAGCTCTGGAGCCTCTGTGCCAGGAAGGCTCTGGAGGTGCTGGAAGGTGTCCAGAGAAGGGCCCCGAGGAGGAGCAGAGGGCTGGAGCTGCTCTGCTCTGCAGACAGCCTGAGAGAGTTGGGGCTGTGCAGGCTGGAGAGGAGAAGGCTCCAGGGAGACCTTCCTGTGGCCTTGCAGGATCTGCAGGGGGCTCCAAGCAAGCTGGGGAGGGACTTTGGAGGGTGTCAGGGACTGGGTGGAACAGATCCAAGCTAGAGCAGGGGAGATTTAGATTAGACATTAGGAAGTTGTTCCCCAGGAGGGTGGTGAGAGCCTGGCACAGGCTGCCCAGGGAGGTGGTGGCAGCCTCCTGCCTGGAGGTGTTTGCAGCCAGGCTGGAGGTGGCTGTGAGCAACCTGCTGCAGTGTGAGGTGTCCCTGCCCATGGCAGGGGGCTGGGACTGGCTGAGCCTTGAGGTCCCTTCCAGCCCTGGCAGCTCTGTGACTCTGTGGCACCAAACTGGGTGGCAGTGTGGATGTGCTGGAATGGGAGGAAGGCTCTGCAGAGGGATCTGGTCAGGCTGGATGGATGGGCTGAGGTTCAGCAAGGCCAAGGGATGATCACTGGGGTGGAGGGTGAGGACCAGCAGGTAGGGAAGCTATTGGAGTGAACTCAGTGAGGTTGGGGATCCTGCTGCTACCTCCCAGATGAATGCCCTGACCACAGGGTGAACCTTTGTGCTGTCCTAGGGCTCTGAGGCACAGCTTTGGCAGGGGGCCTGAAGGAGAGGTGGGAGGGGAGGAAGGAGTCTTTCAGGAGGTGGAAAATATGATGCCACAAAGAGGGGAGTTGAACCTTGGCCTCTGGTTTCAAAACAGAGCTGAAACCACAGGAATAGTGCAATTACAAAGGAAAAACAGAAGGGATTTGGCACTTCCTTGTGCTTTCTTTGTCTCCATTCCTGGATCACAGCAGCCCTCAGAGCCAGGAGCTGCAGCTGGGAAGCATCAAGGTGCTTCTGGGCAGCTTTCCTCTAGCCCTGCAAATCCTGAGAAGCTCAGGTGGGGCAGGAGCTGCTGGGGTTAAGTGGAGGCTGAAGGGGTTGTGGTTTGCAGTGGGGTTTAGGTTACTAAGTCCTTTATTGGATCTAACCTGGGGCTCTATTCCCAGCCCTGCTTGTGACATTAGCAGGTCACTGCAGCCCCAGGGCTGTCCCCACCTTGTCCTCACTGCCCTGGATGCTGTCACAACAGCACAGCAGCAGGACCCACGTCTGGGTATTCTCAGCACAACAATTGCTGTGCAGATGACACCAAACTGGGTGGCAGTGCTGATCTGCTGGAGGGTAGGAAGGCTCTGCAGAGGGACCTGGCCAGGCTGAGGTCAGAGGGGTGAGGTTCAACCAGGCCAAGGGCTGGGTCCTGCTCTTGGGTCACAACCACCCAGGAAGGCTCCAGGCTGGGGGCAGAGTGGCTGGAAAGTGCCCAGCAGAGAAGGCCCTGGGGGTGCTGGGTGACAGCAGCTGGAGATGAGCTCAGGGGGTGCCCAGGTGGGCAAGAAGGGCAGCAGCAGCCTGGCCTGGAGCAGCAATGGTGTGGGCAGCAGGAGCAGGGCAGGGATGGTGCCCCTGGACTGGGCACTGGGGAGGCCACAGCTTGAGTGCTGGGTTCAGTTCTGGGCCTCTCACTGCAAGAAGGACATTGAGGAGCTGGAGCAGGGCCAGAGAAGGGCAAAAAAGCTGGGGAAGGGTCTGGGGAACAGGGCTGGGGAGGAGCAGCTGTATTTAGTGTGGAGCAGAGGAGGCTGAGGGAGACCTCCTTGCTCTCTACAGCTCCCTGAGAGGAGGCTGCAGTGAGGTGGGGGTTGGGCTCTCTTCTGAGTCTCAGGTGATAGGAGAGGCAATGGCCTGAAATTGTGCCAGGGAAGGGTTAGGTTGGGGATGAGGAACAATTTCTTTGCTGCCAAAGTGGTCAGGCACTGCCCCAGGCTGCCCAGGGAGGTGGTGGAGTCCCCATGCCTGGGGGGGTTCAGGAACCCTGTGGCCATGGCACCTGGGGCCATGGTTTGGTGGCCGTGGTGGGGTTGGGTTGCTGGTTGGGCTGGATGAGCTCAGAGGCCTTTCCCAACCCAAACAATTCTCTGTTTCTGTGATCACCCAAGAGCTGAGATCAGTTTGCCAGGGGAGCAAGGCTCAGGTCTGGCCTTCTTGAAGCTGTGCCAGCACACAGGTGGTGCAGGAGGGCTATAAATAGGGTTTGGGCTGCCCTGGGCCAAGCAGACCGCAGGGGGCTCGGAAGCAGTGCTGCTGGCAGCTTCTGCTCTGTGAAAGCTGGTTGCATCCTCCACAGAGGAACTGGTGGGAGAGTGATGTCCTGCCTGGGGGATGGATCAGGCAGGTGGTTGTCATGCCTTCACCTCAGAGGAAGGGTTCATGGAGGTTCTTTAGGGATAGATAGAGATCTCCATGAGGAGGATTTGGGGACTTGAGCACCTCCCCTGTGAATAGAGGCTGAGAGCCCTGGGGCTGTTTAGTGTGGAGAGGAGAAGGCTGAGAGGGATCTGATCAATGTCTCTCAACAGCTGAGGGGTGGGGGGCAAGGGGAGGGGGCCAGGCTCTGTTGGGTGGTGCACAGGAGTGAGACAAGGACCAATGGAGACAAACTTGAACAGAGAAGGTTTCAGCTCAGCATGAGGAGAGACTTCTTAGCAGTGAGGGGGGCAGAGGCCTGGAGCAGGCTGCCCAGAGAGGTTGTGGAGTCTCCTGCTCTGGAGCCTTTCCAGCCCCCCTGGATGCACTCCTGTGTGCCCTGCCCTGGGTGATGCTGCTCTGGCAGGGGGTTGGGCTGGGTGGTCTCTGGAGGTCCCTCCCAGCCTCTAGTGTGCTGTTATGTTGTGGTAGCCAAGGAGTGAGGTGAGGCAAACAGATTTATTAGTTTGTGGAGATCACTTTGACCATGCAGAGGCTCTTCAAGCAGGTGAGGATGTTACTGTGACTGTGCCAGAGGGACAAGAGTGGAGAGAGAAGACCAGGGGCACAGGGAGCAAAGCATCCCCGCTCCAGTGGTGTCCCTCATGGCTGATGTCCTCTTGGTGGTGGCAGCACCCTGACAGTTGGTGGTGCTGCCTTTTAGTCCTGGATTCCCCTTCATGCCCTACCTAAGGGGGTTAGTAGTGGGGGTCCCATAGCAAGGCATATCATTGGCAGCCCAGTTGAGCTGAGTCATTCTTGGGGCACCCAGCTCCAAAGGGAATTTGCCCATTCCAGCCCCTCACTGGGTCCAGCTATGAGACCCAGCAGCGCTGTGTGGGACCTGGCCAGAGCTCAGGGGCACTCTTACCCATCCCAGGCACCAGTTTTTCCTCCTGGGTGCAGAACATTTGCATAGGGGGGATGGAGAAAGCTCTTTTGTGCAATCAGGGCTTCTCTTCTTGCAGAGCTTTGATGCAGTTGGGTGGTAGCCACTCGTGCTGCAAGGTCTCCATGGCAGATGGAACCTTCAAGGACCTGCCTGTGGGTCTGTCCTGTTCCCAAAGTGGCCATACTGAGCCTGTCCTGCGTGTGAGGGACAGTTCACGAGGGCACTTGGGCAGTGAGATGCTTGGCATGGTGGTGAAGAGCCCATCTGCCACTCAGCACAGGCTGCTGAGCTGTGCCTGGGCTCCCGTGGGCAATGTGTGGGGGTGCCAGGTGCTCAAGCATGGAGCTGCTGGTGGGACACCCCAAAGCTGGGGCAGATCTTGGCTGCTTGAGCACATCTGGGCAGGGCTTGGGGGTCAGAGGAGGTGTAAAGGCTGGGACCATGGAGGTGCAGGAGGCCACCTTGGTGCCTTGCAGCCTGCTGGTTTGAACACCTGCCTGGGAAAAGGGCTCAGCTCTCTCCAAGGGGGAGGGCTTTCAGGGACCCCCACCTCACTTCTGGACAACTTGTAGCTGCAAGAGGAAGGGTAGCTCTGGTCCCAGGTGAGCCAGCACACAGCCAAGGGGCAGAGCTTGGCATCACAGTGGGCAGCAAGAGCAGTGGGTGGGCAGAGCACTCAGCTGGGAAGGGTCTGAGTGCTGGAAGGGGTCCAGAGAAGGGCCCCGAGGAGGAGCAGAGGGCTGGAGCTGCTCTGCTCTGGAGACAGCCTGAGAGAGTTGGGGCTGTGCAGGCTGGAGAGGAGAAGGCTCCAGGGAGACCTTCTGGTGGCCTTGCAGGATCTGCAGGGGGCTCCAAGCAAGCTGGGGAGGGACTTTGGAGGGTGTCAGGGAGGGATAGGACTGGGGGGGATGGAGCAAAAGTAGAAGTGGGGAGATTGAGATTGGATGTGAGGAAGAAGTTGTTCCCCATGAGGGTGGTGAGAGCCTGGCACAGGCTGCCCAGGGAGGTGGTGGCAGCCTCCTGCCTGGAGGTGTTTGCAGCCAGGCTGGAGGTGGCTGTGAGCAACCTGCTGCAGTGTGAGGTGTCCCTGCCCATGGCAGGGGGGTTGGGACTGGCTGAGCCTTGAGGTCCCTTCCAGCCCTGACACTTCTGGGATTCTGTGTGGTCACTTAAGGTCGGAGTAGAGGAGGAGTCAGGAAGCTGCTGAGACACTTAGGAGGAAAGTGGGGTCTGGGAGCACAGCTCTGACCTCTGTGGAGGGGAAGTGCCACCAGCAGCCAGCACAGCTGGCACCTGGCAGATGTGAATGCAGAGCTTGTTAGGCTGGGCACAGACTGTGATTGTAACCTCGGGGACAAACTCTCCTTAATCAAAGCCTGTGGCATCCTCAGAATGTTCCCAGGCTCATGTATGGTGCTCACTGTGTTCCCCCCTCCCCAACAGCCAGTCCCAGGGAGCCAAGTGGACACTCACCTCCTTTGTCTCCTCTTCCTGTTGCTCCCAGGACTGTTTGCTGCTGGTTCTGCAGAGGAGGTGGCTGCTCCTGGCTGCCCCTGTGAAGGGGACCTAAAAACAGCTGGGGAGGGACATTTGCCAAGGGCTAGGAGTGACAGGATGAGAGGGGCAAGAGCTTTGAGCTGGAAGAGGGGAGATTGAGTCTGGAAATGAGGAAGAAATTCTTGGCAGTGAGGGTGGAGAGACACTGGCACAGGTTGCCCAGGGAGGCTGTGGGTGTCCCCTGCCTGGAGGTGTTCAAGGCCAGGCTGGATGAGGCCTTGAGCATCCTGGGCTGGTGGGAGGTGTCCCTGCCCATGGCAGGGGGTTGGAACTGGATGAGCTTTAAGGTCCCTTCCAACCCAAACCCATTTTGTAATTCCATGAATCTCCCAAGGGAAGCAGAGGATTCCCCTTCATGGGACAGTACTAAGACTCAGCTTGAGAAGGTGCTGGGCCAGCTCCTTTCAACCCCACTGTTCCCTAGGAAGGTTGGAGCAGATCACAGCATCCCAGAACTGTCAGGGCTGGAAGGGACCTCAAGGCTCAGCCAGCCCCAAACCCCCTGCCATGGGCAGGGACACCTCACACTGCAGCAGGTTGCTCACAGCCACCTCCAGCCTGGCTGCAAACACCTCCAGGCAGGAGGCTGCCACCACCTCCCTGGGCAGCCTGTGCCAGGCTCTCACCACCCTCCTGGGCAACAACTTCTCCTCACATCCAATCTCAGTCTCCCCACTTCTACTTTTTCTCCATCCCCCCCAGTCCTATCCCTCCCTGACACCCTCAGAAGTCCCTCCCCAGCTTGCTTGGAGCCCCCTGCAGATCCTGCAAGGCCACAGGAAGGTCTCCCTGGAGCCTTCTCCTCTCCAGCCTGCACAACCCCAACTCTCTCAGGCTGTCTGCAGAGCAGAGCAGCTCCAGCCCTCTGCTCCTCCTCGGGGCCCTTCTCTGGACACCTTCCAGCCCCTCCAGAGCCTTCCTGTAGCAGAGGCTCCAGAAGTGGATGCAGTACTCCACTGGGTTGGAACTGGATGATCTTTAAGGTCTCTTCCAACCCAAACCATTCTGTGATTCTTTGATTCTTGGGGCAGCTGACTCCATGCTGAACCCCAAATCCCCCCACCCAAGGTGGGCTTCTCACCCTGTGTTGAATGAATGAAACTTCAGAGTGGAGCTGGAGCCTGAAAGAGCTTGAAAGGGGCACCCATACACACGGGCTGCCAGAGGAGCAGAGGACCTGCTGCTGCAGGGGTGCCAGCACCCCCGAGGCTGCAGGAGCAGCATTTTGGGGCCGTTGGTGAGGTGTGGAGGTGAGGAGGTGCCGGCTGCCCCTCAAGTCACCTTGATGGTGCTGGGAGCACCACGTAGCCCCCAAGTGCTCATGGTGTTGATGTTTATCCTTCAAAAGCCTGGAGGGGGGATGGAGACCTCTGACAGTGTTTGGACTCTTGAGTGTTAGTTAAGTAGAAGGATTTAAAGCCTGCAGACTGCTCTCCACCGGCCCTCAGCCTTGGCTTCTCCTGCTCTCCGACATCCTCTCCCCCTCCCCCTCCTCCCCCAGCTGCACTGACTTGCTGTTTATTTTCTTTTCCCACAGATCCCAGAATGGAGAGGAAGCTGGAGCCTGGCCCAACAACCAGTTTGACACTGAGATGCTCCAAGCCATGATCCTGGCCTCAGCCAACGGTTGGTGGGAAGAGCGTGGCCCTTGCTCCGGCGTGGCCGGCTCGGGGGGTGCATGCCCTTGGAGGAGAGCCTGGGGGAATGGATGTACCTGGGTGCCCTGGGGTGGCTTCAGCAGGCCTTCTGCATCAGGAGCTGGTGGGAGAGCTGCCTCTGCTCTCCTCTGCTGCCTCTGTTACCCTGCAGAGGAGAGAGGTTAGGAGGGATTCAGGCAGAGGAGGTAGCACAGCATGGGCAGGGCAGCGCAGGAGGTGTCAGGGGCAGCGGCACAGGAGATAGCATAGAATCACGGAATCCTTCAGGTTGGGAAAGCTCTCTAAGCTCATCCAGTCCAACCAGCAACCCAACCCCACCATGGCAACCAAACCATGGCCCCAGGTGCCATGGCCACAGGTTCCTTGAACACCTCCAGGCATGGGGGACTCCACCACCTCCCTGGGCAGCCTGTGCCAACCCCTGAAAGGGGGAAAGAAATTGTTCCTCATCTCCAACCTAACTCTCCCCTGGCACAATTTCAGGACAGATCCTCTCCTTCTATCCCTTGAGACTAGATGGAAGAGCCCAACCCCCACCTGGCTCCAACCTCCTCTCAGGGAGCTGCAGAGGGCCATGAGGTCTCCCCTCAGCATCTTCTCTTCAGACTGCACACCCCCAGGTCTCTCAGCTGCTCCTCCCCAGCCCTGTTCTCCAGACACTTGTCCTTGCCTCATGGACAGCATCATCAAACCACATTATCCATGCAGCAGGCAATGTTACCTGGCTTGTGATGGGCTTGTGTCACATCCCCATGCTCTTGGGATGTGTTGTAAGCTGCTTGGTTCCAGGTGGTCACAGTCAAGGAAACATCTGCTCTGTTGCAAGGTGAGGAGGTAGGAATCCTGGAAGCCAGCAGTCAGCACTTGCAGCCCAGAGAGCCAAGCAGAGCCTGGGCTGCAGCAGGAGAAGTGTGGCCAGCAGGTGAGGGAGGGGATTCTGCCCCTCTGCTCCACTCTGCTGAGACCACAGCTGCAGCTCTGGGTCCAGCTCTGGAGCCTCTGTGCCAGGAAGGATCTGGAGGGGCTGGAAGGTGTCCAGAGCAGGGCCACGAGGAGGAGCAGAGGGCTGGAGCTGCTCTGCTCTGGAGACAGCCTGAGAGAGTTGGGGTTGTGCAGGCTGGAGAGGAGAAGGCTCCAGGGAGACCTTCTTGTGGCCTTGCAGGATCTGCAGGGGGCTCCAAGAAAGCTGGGGGGGGAGTTTTGAGGGTGTCAGGGAGGGATAGGACTGGGGGGGATGGAGCAAAAGTAGAAGTGGGGAGATTGAGATTGGATGAGAGGAAGAAGTTGTTCCCCATGAGGGTGGTGAGAGCCTGGCACAGGCTGCCCAGGGAGGTGGTGGCAGCCTCACCCCTGGAGGTGTTTGCAGCCAGGCTGGATGTGGCTGTGAGCAACCTGCTGCAGTGTGAGGTGTCCCTGCCCATGGCAGGGGGTTGGGGCTGGCTGAGCCTTGAGGTCCCTTCCAGCCCTGACACTTCTGGGATTCTGTGATTTGCTTGTGGCTAGAGGCTGGGCCAGGAACACAGCCTGACTCACTGTCCCCAGCAACCCTCATGCCTAGAGACACCAATGTGTGCTCCCTGCTCCCTGGAGCTCTCTCCATGGAGCTCTGGGCTCCCCAAGCTTTGCCCCACCAGCTGCTGCTGGGTTGCAGTCACTGGGGTTTGGTTTGGGGTCATTTGGAGTCGATTTGTTCAGCTTTAGGGTGGTGCTGTGTGGAAGCAGTGGGCAGGCAGGGCTGTTCCCATGCCCCCATGGTCTCCATGGCTTGGTTGCAAAGATGACTCTGAGCCCAAGTCTGGAGAGAGGTTGGCTCCATGCAGCCTTTATCTGTGAAGCCCTCCAGGTCTTTCCCCCTCCCCTCCATTTAAAAATAGAATCAACACCAGGGCCATAAACCCCTGAGCAGAATGCTTGGGATGTTTCCTTTGAGCTGCTGGGAGAGAAGGAATCTGGAGGAGGAGGAGGAGAAAGAGGAGGAGGGGTGGCCCTGGTGTTGCTTTCTTGGAAAGCTGCTGCTGCTGCGGCTGAACTTTGATGCTCTGCAGACCCCAACCAGCCTGGAGCCACAGCTGCCGCGGCCGGGACAGGGACTGAGGCCTTGGCCAAGGGACTTGTTTACACTGGAGGGAAAGAAGCTATGAGAAAATGCTTCTGCTCCGAGCAGCCACCATGGAAAAACAACCTCTGGGGCTGCACGTGGTTACCCTCAGCCAGAGCCTCCAGATCCGGTTTCCTTGCTCCACAAACAAAGCTGTTTTGTTGGGGTTTCTTTTGTGGTCTGCTCTGAGGGCTGCTCCAGCAGCTCCCCAGGGTCAGAGAGAGCTGAGCAGGTCCCTTCCAGGCTGAACACCACCTTCCCTGAGCTCTGCTGCAGGAAATCTCCCTCAGTCCATGAGGTTCTGACTGTCACAGGATCACAGAATGCTGCCATTGGAAGGGAGCTCTGATGATCATCAAGTCCAAGCCCTGTGCCAGAGCAGGGTCCCCTGCAGCAGATCACACAGAAACGTGTCCAGGCAGGTCTTGAAAGCCTCCAGAGACACAGACTCCATCACCTCTCTGAGCAGCATGGTTCAGCGCTCTGCCACCCTCAAAGTTCCTCTTCATGTTTAGGTGGAAGTTCCTTTGTTCAGCTTTGTGCTGATCACCTCTTGTCCTGGCACTGGGGACCACTGAGAAGAGTCTGGCTTCATCTTCCTCACTCCCACCCCTTAGATATTTGTGAGCATTAATGAGATCCCACCTCAGCCTCCTCTTCTCCAGGCTCCACTCCCCCAGGGCTCTCAGCCTTTGCTCCTCACTGAGCTGCTCCAGGCCCCTCAGTAACTTCAGAGCCTCCTCTGGACTCTCTCCAGCAGTTCCTTGTCTCCCTTGAACTGGGGAGCCCAGAACTGGACCAGTCCTCCTGATGTGCCCTGACTAGGGCAGAGACAGGGTCTGTGAGGGGGAGGAGAGCCTCCCAGAGCTCTCCTGGGAAGCTAAAGAAACAGAGCCAGGCCCCAGGGCAGAGCCTGTGGCTGCTGCTGTTCCCTCTCTTCACTGAGGGAATAAAGAGGAGTGAGCAGGGAACGTGGGCTGCTCCTCTCATGTTTTCCTTCACTCCAGACCAGATCTTCAGAGCCTCCTCTGGACCCTCTCCAGCAGTTCCCTGTCTCTCTTGAATGGGGGAGCCCAGAACTGGACCCAGCACTTCAGATGTGGCCTCACTGGGGCAGAGTCAGAGGGGCAGGAGAACCTCCCTTGGCCTGCTGGCCACAGCTGTCTTAGTGCACCCCGGGATGCCACTGACATTGCTTGGCCATGAGGGCACACTGCTGGCTGTGGGCATCCTGCTGGCTGCCAGGACTCCCAGGTCCTTTTCCTCAGAGCTGCTCTGCCCCCACCTTGTGCTGATCCATGGGGCTTGTCCTAACCTCTCCCACAGCTCCAGCCTGCCTGGGGGGTCCTTTAAATCAGATCCATCTGCTAGATATGGGCTGTCCCACTGCAGCTCTGTGGAGGGGATGGTCCTGAGCCTCATCCCTTCCACTCCCATGTGGGGCCCTTGCTACATGGGATGGGTGGATGGATGAGTGAGTGGATGAGTGAGTGGATGAGTGGGTGGGATGGAGGGATGGATGGATGGATGGAGGGATGGGTAAGTGGAGGTGTGGATGGATGGAGGGATAGGTGGATGGGTGAGTGGGTGGAGGGATGGATGGATGGATGGATGGATGGATGGATGGATGGATGGATGAGGTGGATGGATAGGTGGAGGGATGGGTGGATGGATGGAGGGATGGATGGGTGGGTGGATGGATTGGATTGAATTATGGCTGGCTGGGTGGGTGGATTATGGCTGGATTGGAGTGGATGATGGATGGAAGAATAGATGGATGGGTGGGATGGATGGATTGATTGGATAATGGATGGACATGTGGTAGATGGATGGATGGGTGGACAGATGGAATGGATGTACTGGATTGGATTATGGATGGATGGAGGGATGGGTGGAAGGAAGGATGGATGGAGTGGATTGATTATGGATGGATAGAGGGATGGGTGGAAGGATGGATGGAGTGGATTGGATTATGGATGGATAGAGGGATGGGTGGAAGGATGGATGGAGTGGATTGCATTATGGATGGATAGAGGGATGGGTGGGTGGATAGAGGGAGGGCGGGAGGGAGGGATGGAAGGATGGAAGGAAGTTTTCTGGCTGTTCAAATGAGACTTAGCTCTGCCTGAGTCCTGGGGTGGCAGGCAGGACACAGTGACACAGGGAGGTCACTGCTCACCCACTGCTCCTGCAACCAGTGGTCAGCACTGACTTCCACCCCGCCAGGGCAGCCCTGTGCTTGAGTCAGCACCAAGCAGGACCAGGGGCAGCAGGCACTAACCTGACCATCAGAAATTCCACCTGAACATGAGGAGGAACTTCTTTAATTGAAGGCTGCTGGAGGCCTGGAGCAGGCTGCCCAGGGAGGTGGTGGAGTCTCCATCTCTGGAGACTTTCCAGCCCCCCCCTGGATGTGTTCCTGTGTGACCTGCTCTAGGTGCCCCTGCCTTGGCAGGAGGGTTGGAGTCAATGATGACCACAAGTGCCTTCCAACCCCTAACCTTCTGTGATTCTGTGAAGCAGCACCTGGGAGGCAGAAACTTCTTTGGTGCTGCTCTGCTCCATGAGCTGGAGATGTTCCCTGAGAGGGGCTGGTGACTGACTCTCTGCCTGCATCCCTCCCCTGTGTCAGGTCTTGCCCTTGCCTTCAGCAGGAGGCAGAGCTGGCCCTGCCACGTCCAGCCTGCGTGATCCACTTGCTCTGGGGATGAAATTGCTTCCTGAGGGTTCAGTCACCCTCTGAAGGCAGAATGTCTGGGAAGTTGGTTTCCCTCCAGGGCTGTGACCCTGCTGCAGGGCTTCTGACTCCCTTTCTGAGCTCCCTTCCTCTCTTGGAGCTGGGACCAGCAAAAAGCAAATGTTGTGATCCATCTGAAAGGACAGAGGCAGCTGCTGAGACAGAGCAAGGAGCACAGATGCTCCAGGACAGCAGACACTAAAGGGCAGACATCCTGTCCTTAAAATACTCTGGCTGGCAGTGGGAATTTCTGGAGGTGCCATGAGATGGTGGCAGAGCAGACAGAAAGGCAGCCTGGGGAGCTCCTGCTCCTCAGCTCCACCTCCCACAGGCTGGGGCAGACATTCTATACTGGGCTCTCCTGAAAGCCCCAACAGCAGCTGCAGCTCTGGGGCTGCTCTCTCCAGCCCTCTGCTTAACAGGGGTGATGGAGCCACTTGCTGGTTGTTTTTGCTGGAGCCCAAGTCCTTGTTTTCCTTCTCAGGACCCTTTGGGATAATGGTTGGCTGCCGGTAAAGGCTGAGCTAAACCTTTCCAGTCACAAGAGCTGAAGGGCTCTGCTTGGCAAGTGTCCATCTGCAGACCTCTATTGTCCCTGTTCTCTTTTCTTCTCAGCCTTAATGTCACTGTTACCTAGAAACAGCCCTTTGCTCTTTACTGGGACCCACTGGGAGGCTGGGAGCTCCACTGGCAGCTTTGTCTGCCCCGTGAAAGCTGTGCTCTGCCTGCAAACTAGTTCATGGTGACCAGTTGCCCCAGTGCCCCCAGCCTCCTTCCTTCCTTGCTGCAGCTGGGGTGGTCCAGGGGAGAAACAGGGCAGCAGGAGGGGCACAGGAGGAGGTGCCAAAGCCACCAAGATCCAAACTGGGCTGTATCCAGCTGGGAGAGCCTGGAAAATAGATCTTCCCCTCTGCCAGGGGGCCACGGTCCACCCATGAGCCAGTCCCTGGCTTCATCCTGGGGTGAGAGCACATCTCCAGCTGTCCTGTCCCTCTTGGCCACACCTGAGGTGAGGTGCAGTTGGTTGCTACTCAGCATTGTAAAGCTCATCCAGTCCAACCCCCCTGCAGCCAGCAGGGACACCTGCAGCTAGGGCAGGTTGCTTACAGCACCAACCAACCTCACCTGGGATGGTGCCAGGGATGAGGCAGCCCCCAGCTCTCTGGGCAGCCTGGGCCAGGCTCTCCCCACCCTCAGGGGCAAACATATCTGCTTTTTCTCCACTCTCAGTCTCCCTCTCTCAGTTCAAACCATCCCCCCTTGGCCTGTCCCAGCAGGCCCTGCTCAAAACTCTGTCCCCAGCTTCCTTCTTGTCCCCTTTCAGCACTGCAAGGCCACCAGAAGGTCTCCCTGGAGCCTTCTCTTCTCCAGGCTGCACACCCCCAGCTCTCTCAGCCTGGCCTCCCAGCAGAGGGCTTCCAGCCCTGCCAGCATTGCTGTGGCCTCCTCTGGCCCTGCCCCAACAGGTCCCTGGCTGTGCTGAGGACTCCAGAGCACAGCAGAGGGGCAGAATCCCCTCCCTGCCCCTGCTGTTGCACACCACTGATGTGCTGAGCAATAAACAGCACCAATGCAGAGCCACAGAAATTATAAGGGGAGAGGAACACCTCCCTTATAAGGGGAGCCTGAGGGAGCTGAGGGCTCTGTAGCTTGGAGCAGAAGAGACTGAGGGGTGGCCTTATTCATGCTGATAAAGCTGTGCAGGGTGAGTGCCCAGAGGCTGGAGCCAGGCTCTGCTGGGGGATGCCCAATGCCAGCACAAGGGGCAGTGGTGGAGGCTGAGGCAGAGGAAGTTCCATGGAAACAGGAGGTAAAGATTTTTTCCCTGTGAGGGTGACAGAGCTGCCCAGGGGGGCTGTGGAGTCTCCCTCTCTGGAGACATTCAAGACCTGCCTGGCTGTGTTCCTGTGTGACCTGCCCTGGGTGCTCCTGCTCTGGCAGGGGGCTTGGACTGGATGAGCTTTGGAGGCCCTTCCAGCCCCTAACATTCTGTGGACTCTCCCTGCACATCTCCTCCAGCCCCAGGCTCCCAGATCCCCCCATGGCTGCGCCCCAGTCCTGTGGAGCCTGTGGAGGTCCTGCTGCTGCTGGATGCTTCCCCAGCGCGAAGCACAGCAGCGTTTCCCCACACTGCTTGGACCTCCTCCTGCACATCCTCCACCCTGGGTGCAGCATGTCCTGCCTGCTTTTGGACTCAGTGTCCTGTTTTCCTCCTGCTGCTCCAGCAGAGCAGCTGGAACTTTTCAAGCTGCAGTTGCTTCACGCTTCTGACCTCTGCCAGGGGGCCGTGCAGGCAGCAGTGTTGCAGGGGGCTGGTGGGCTGTGGCCCAGCTTTTTTTCTTACTCTCTGGCTGGCTTAGCCACCTCCATCTGCTCAGGGGAGAGCTAAGGCAACGTGGAGGCGTGGGCAGATCTGGTCTGGAGGGAAGGAAAACGTGAGAGGAGCAGCCCACGTTCCCTGCTCACTCTTATTCTTTATTCCCTCAGCAGCAGCCACAGGCTCTGCCCTGGGTCCTTGCTGTGTTTCTTTAGCTTCCCAGGAGAGCACTGGGAGGCTCTCTTCATCCTCACAGACCCTGTCTCTGCCCTAGTCAGGTCACATCTGGAGGACTGGGTCCAGTTCTGTGCTCCCCAGTTCAAAGGAGCTACTGGAGAGAGTCCAGCAGAGGCTACAAAGTGCTGAGGGGCCTGGAGCAGCTCTGTGAGGAGCAGAGGCTGAGAGCCTTGGGGGTGCTGAGCCTGGAGAAGAGCAGCCCCAGAGGGGAGCTGAGCAATGCTCAGCAAGAGCTAAAGGAGCTGTGGGGGGCAAGAGGCTGGGGCCTGACTCTGCTCAGGGTGCCCAGGGACAGGGCAAGGGGCAATGGGCACAAAGTGGAACCCCTCAGGAGGTTCCATCTGAGCAGGAGGATGAAGCTGTTTGGTGTGAGGGTGCTGGAGGCCTGGAGCAGGCTGCCCAGAGAGGTTTTGGGGTCTCTTTGTGTGGAGAGCTTCCAACCCCCCCTGGGCACTGTGCTGCTGGGCAAGCTGCTGTGGGTGCCCTGCTGGGGCAGGGGCCTGGGACTGGATGAGCTCCAGGGGTCTCTTCCAATCCCCACCCTGCTGGGATTCTGTGTCCATAGTCAGCTGCACAAAGCACCCGTTGAAATGCTGGGATGGCTTCTCAACGTCCGAGGCAGAGGCAGGGCTTCAGCAAACCACTGCTGAGCAGCGCTGTGCGAGGCTCCCGCCCGGAGCCGTGCCGAGGCAGCGATGCCAGAGCAGATCTCGCAGAGCTCATGGCAACAGCATCCCTTGTGCTCTGCCATCTCCTCCGTGCTCATTCGCCCCCCTGCCTCTGCACATCCCCCCCTGCCTCCATCTGCTCCTTCCAGCAGCATCCCGGGGGCCCCCCGTGCCCTTCCCCCTCTCGGCGCTTGCTCTCCTGCGTGCTGGAGCTTTTTGCACAGCCGCACAGGCATGAGTTTGCCTTCCCCTCCCCCCCGCTCCCGGCTCCGAACCATCAGCGGAGCTTCCACATCGATCTGCTTTGTGCTCAGCTTCCTAGAGCCATTTTGTGGTACTGCAGGGGTGGGGGTGGGGTTTGGGTTATTTTCCCTCTCCTGTGCTGTGCTCCCTGAATGAAACCTGGCTGGAGCAGGGCTGGGGGGGCAGGGTTGTAAATGGCAGTGGAAAAAAACACCCAAAGAAGATAAACAAAGCCCTACTATTGGATTTCCCTTAATGCAGCACTAATGGTTGTGGTTGCACAACGCGGCTGTCATGGGCCAGCTTCCAAGGAGGGGGGGGGGGGGGGGGGGGTTGTGTTATTTTGTGGAGGTAGCAGCCAGCCAGGGCCAGGCAGCTCCGTTGCTGCTGAAGGCAGAGGAGAAGTGGCCCTAGCCCAGGCAACCCCCAAATCTGCAACCTTTACAGGCTCACAGATGGTAGGGGTTGGATGGGCTCCTCCATCTCCTTGTTTCTCCCCATTCTGAGCAGCTCAGGGCCTCTTTCCCCACTCCCACTTCTCCCTACCACCCTCCCAGGTACATCCCTGGCATGGGCCTGGAGGAGCCCCAGGCTGCTCTGCAGGCAGCTGAGCTCCAGCCCTTGGTGGTGCAGGAAGAGGTGACACCCTGCTGGAGAGACACAGGATCAGAGGCTCACAGGATGTTAGGGGGTGGAAGGGACCTCCCAATATCACTGAGTCCAACCCCCTCTGCTAAAGCAGCACCACAGAATCCAGCACAGGTCACACAGGAGCACAGAGCTGGAAAGGCTGCAGAGAAGGAGACTCCACAACCTCTCTGGGCAGCCTGCTCCAGGGCTCTGTGACACTCACAGGGAAGAAGTTCCTCCTCCTGCTGAGGTGGAACCTCCTGTGCTGGGTTTCCATCCACTGTCCCTTGTCCTATCCCAGGGTGCAGCTGAGCAGAGCCTGTCCCCTCCCTCTTGACCCCCAGCCCTCAGCTATTGATCAGATCCCCTCTCAGCCGTCTCTTGACCAGCCCCAGGGCTCTCAGCCTCTCCTCCTTGGGCAGTGCTCCAGGAGAAGTTGCCCTACCCCAGGCAGCCCCAAATCTGCAACCTTTAGCCATGGTGTGAGATGGAAAGGAGCCCCAGTTACAAGTGGAGCTCCCCGGGGCTCAGTGCTGGGGCCAGTTTAACATCTGCATCAGTGATCTGGATGAGGGGGTCCAGGCACCAAGCTGGGTGGGCATGTTGATCTGCTGGAGGGTAGGGAGGCTCTGCAGAGGGCTCTGGCCAGGCTGGGCCCATGGGTGGGCTGAGGCCAACATTGAGAGGTTGAGCAAGGTGCTGAGTGCTGCACTTTGGTCACAGCAACCCCATGAAGGTTCCAGGCTTGGGGCAGAGTGGTTGGCAACTGCCCAGCAGGAAAGGGCCTGAGGCTGTCAGTTGACAGCAGCTGAACATGAGCCAGCAGTGTGCCCAGGTGGGTCACCTGCAGCCTGGCCTGGAGTGGGAATGGTGTGGGCAGCAGGAGCAGGATGTGATCATCCCTCTGTACTTGGTACTGGGCTGGCCACAGCTTGAGTGCTGGGTTCAGTTTTGGGCCTCTCAGTGCAAGGAGGACATGGAGGAGCTGGAGCAGGGCCAGAGAAGGGCAACGAAGGTGGGGAAGGGTCTGGAGAGCAGGGCTGGGGAGGAGCAGCTGAGGGAGCTGGGGGTGTGCAGCCTGGTTCTATGATTCAGTGGTTGTGGTATCAGCTGGGCTGTGGGCATTGAATCACAGAATCATAGAACCCTAGAATGGTCTGGCTAGGAAGGGACCTCCACAGCTCATCCAGTCCACCCCCCCTGCAGTCAGCAGGGACATCCTCCACTAGATCAGGTTGCCCAGAGCCTTGTCCAGCCTCACCTTGAGTATCTGTTTAGTGTGGAGAGGAGAAGGCTGAGAGGGATCTGATCAATGTCTCTCAACAGCTGAGGGGTGGGGGGCAAGGGGAGGGGGCCAGGCTCTGTTGGGTGGTGCACAGGAGTGAGACAAGGACCAATGGAGACAAACTTGAACAGAGAAGGTTTCAGCTCAGCATGAGGAGAGACTTCTTAGCAGTGAGGGGGGCAGAGGCCTGGAGCAGGCTGCCCAGAGAGGTTGTGGAGTCTCCTGCTCTGGAGCCTTTCCAGCCCCCCTGGATGCACTCCTGTGTGCCCTGCCCTGGGTGATGCTGCTCTGGCAGGGGGTTGGGCTGGGTGGTCTCTGGAGGTCCCTCCCAACCTCTAACCTTCTGTGATCCTGTGATCTCCAGGGATTGGGCCCCAACCAGCTTCCTGGGCATCCTGTTGCGGTGTTCCACCACCCTCACGGTACAGATCCTCCCCCCGTGGTACAGATCACAGAACCACAGAGTTTCAGAGAATTGGCAGGGCTGGAAGGGACCTCGAAAGATCATCTAGTCCAACCCCCCTGCCAGAGCAGCTCAGCCACCCTGTGGTGTGACAGCACTTGGAGAGTACCAAGGGGGTGGGAGTGAGGATCGGTGCCGCCCAAACCTGCCTTTCCCACCCAGCCAGAGCTGCCTTCAGTCTGGAGAGGAGAAGGCTCTGAGGAGACCTTCTTGTGGCCTTGCAGGATCTGCAGGGGGCTCCAAGAAAGCTGGGGAGGGACTTTGGAGGGTGTCAGGGAGGGATAGGACTGGGGGAGATGGAACAAAACTAGGAGTGGGGAGATTGAGATTGGATGCTAGGAAGAAGTTGTTCCCCATGAGGATGGTGAGAGCCTGGCACAGGCTGCCCAGGGAGGTGGTGGCAGCCTCACTGCCTGAGGTTTTGCAGCCAGCTGGCTGTGGCTGTGAGCAGCCTGCTGCAGTGTGAGGTGTCCCTGCCCATGGCAGGGGGTTGGGACTGGCTGAGCCTTGAGGTCCCTTCCAACCCTGACACTTCAGGATTCTTTGATTTGCTTGTGGCTAGAGGCTGGGCCGGGAACACAGCCTGACTCAGTGTCCCCAGCAACCCTCATATCCAGGGACACCAATGTGTGCTCCCTGCAGCTCCCACCATGGAGCCCTGGGCTCCCCAGGCTTTGCCCCTCCAGCTGGGTTGCAGTCACTGGGGTTTGGTTCGGGGTCATTTGGAGCCGATTCTTGGTGCTGCTGGGAGCGGTGATGCTCTGTGCTGGGCACTAACAACCTGCCCTTCTCTTCCCCCTCCCCTCCCCCCCTTTTTTTTTTCCCCCGGTATCCCCCTCTTGGCAGAAGCTGCCGACGGCAACTCGACCCTGGGCGGCGGGACGGGCACCATGGGGCTGAGCGCCCGCTACGGGCCGCAGTTCACCCTGCAGCACGTCCCGGACTACCGGCAGAACGTTTACATCCCGGGCAGCACCGCCACCCTCACCAACGCCGCCGGCCAGCGCGACCCCAAGGCCGCCGGCGCCTCGGGGGGCAACAAGGAGAAAGCCGGCAAGAAGGAGAAGAAGTAGAGGAGGAGGAGGAGGAGAAGAAGAAGCGAAAGAAAGAAGAAAGAAAGAAAGATAGAAAAAGAAGAAAGGAGACCTTAGAGCTTACAGGGCAGTTGGCTCCAGCACTCTCTCTCCCCACTCCCTCTCTCTCCCCAAATCACAGCCCAGGATTGGAGGATGAATGTGAATCCCTTGGGGGGTTTTTGGCTTTTTCAGTTGTTGGGGTCTGGGACTTTGGTTTCCCTTTGGGGGGGTTGGGCGGGGGTTTTTGTTGGGTTTGTTTTGCTTTGTGGTGCAACAAAGTAGGAAAGGCTGCGAATGTATCTTGGTCCTCATCAGAGCTAGGGGCAGCAGGGCTTTGACTGCTGCCCCTGGAGCTGCTGCTGAGAAACCCATCCAGAAGGCAAACAAAGTGCCCTGTGAATATTTGCTAATGTTTTATACGACCCCCCCCCTCCCCGCCCCTCCCGCCCTGCCTTGGGTGTATCCCAGAACCCTACAATGCTTTAGGTTGGAAGGGACCTTAGAGATGATCTACTCCAACCTCCCTGCCCTGGACAGGGATGCCTCTCAACTAGTCTTGAGTGCTCAAGGCCTCATCCAACCTATGCAAGGGTGGAAGGTCTCCTCTATCACCTCCTTGGATCCAATCTGCTCCCAGACAGCCTGAGAATGGCACAAAGTTTGTGCTTGGCTTTGCCCAGTGTAAATAGTTTGAAGGTGGATCTTTTAACTTCTAGACCTTCCATCCAATGGTTGGGGTTTTTTTTTTGGAGGGGGGGAGGGGAGGGAGTGGGGAAGGAAAAGGCAGATCCTAGCTTAGAGCTCACGCTCCAGGTCATTGCTTTCAAACTCTCCATTGGGAAAAGTCATTCTCCCCACTCCCCCCCCCCCCTTTAGTGCCAGCAGGAGGCTTGTTGCTGAGGAGCTGGGAGGGAGTGCTCCAGTTCCTGCTTCCCTGTTAGCCAGGGACCAAAAAAAAAAGTGTTTGTGTTGCATGAGGCAAAGGGAAAAAATGGCAAAGCTGCATCCCAAGCATTTCAGTTTCTGTTTTGGATTGCAGCTGCTGATGGCCTGAGACAAAAAAATATATCTATAGATAAATAGAAATCTCCAGTTCCTCCCATCCTGATGGCTGGAAAAGTAGGGAATTCCATGGCTGAACGATGGGGAATTCCATCCCTGAGAGGTAGGAAATTCAGTCTCTGAAAGGTAGGGAGTTCCACCTCTGGCAGGTAGGGAATTCCACCTCCCAGAGGTAGGGAGTTCCATGTGTCTGACATGTAGGGAGTTCCATGTCTGAGAGGTAGG
>CM026893.1:20391424-20417927 GCA_015227895.2 Colaptes auratus | reverse complement strand
TGGATTGCCCATCCCTGAGAAGTTTTAATCAAGGAAGAGCTTCTAACTATTTCTGCTCTAGTTGAAATGCAATTAAGAAAGCCCTGTTCATGCAGAAGTGCACCAGAGCTGCTGTAGTAGTTCTATTAGGAGAAATGAGTAAATGAGCCTCATCCCATCAGCCTCTGTTGCTCCCTCCCTTAGCATCATAGAATCATAGATTTTGGGTTGGAAAGACCTTTAGATCCTTGAGTCCAACAGTCAACCTACCTCCCCCCACCCCTATGCTCACTAAACCATGCACTGAAGTTCTTGAACACCTCCAGGGAGGGGACTCCACCACCTCCCTGGGCAGCCTGTGCCAATCCCTCACCACTCTTGCAGCAAAGAAATTGTTCCTTCCTCCCCAACCTAAGCCTCCCCTGGCACAATTTCAGGCCATTTCCTCCCTTCTATCACCTGAGACTAGGCAGTAGGGACCAAGTCCCTCCTCACTTCAGCCTCCTTTCAGAGCTGTAGAGAGCAGTGAGGTCTCCCCTGAGCACTGGAGCTCTTCAAAGCACAGAGCTGATGCAGTCTGGAGCCCTCATTCAGTGTCAGGGACCTCCTCTTAGTGATGGCACAGTGACCCTCACCCCAGCATCTGCCTGAAGCTCTTTACCATCTCCATCCCCTTCCCAATGCCTAAGTGGAGCAGCAGCATGTGGAAGGGAGAGTGCTTGGGGGGAAGGCGCTTCACACTGTTCATGGGACTGGACTGGCACAGGGTGGTTGTGCACAAGCTGTTAGCCCTGATGATCTGTGACCTGAGTGCCCACAGTCATCCTGAAGCAACCACCCAGCTGATGTTGGTGCCAGCTGGGGCAGGGGCTGCCCAGACTGCTTTGTCCAGTGGGGGTGTGGGTTTGGAATCTCTCCAGAGGAGGAAGAGGAAAATAACTCAGTGGATTCAATTCCTGCTGTTTTCCCCCACCTGCCTGAGTGCAGATTCCACATTACAATGAAACAGCTGTTGGCTGTTTTGTTTTTTCCCCCCCTGTTTCTTTTATCCTATTTTTAAGTAAATGCAGGGAGATGTTTTTTGTTCTAACCCTGTGTTACAGTGCTAAAGGATGGAAATAGAAAGTCAGTGCCCACCCTGACATCCCTCTGCTGACCAGAGGGGCAAATTCTGCTGAGCAGTCTGCTCCCCACTGTGCTCTTCCAACAACGTTTTGGGAACTGGTTTTGGTCTGGTGTGGGAATTCCCCGGCACTGGTTGGTTGCAGGTATCACAGGGAGAGGTGGTGTAAGGGCAGCTGCTGGAGGCCCTGCCCGCGGTCCTCCCTTGATTTCAGCTCATGTCCAACTGCGTCTCCTGCTGACAGACAGCACTGTGAGCTCTGCAAACGGCAGGGCTCTGCCTGGGGAACAAGGCCACCACTTAGCTCAGAAGAAAAGAAAAGGCTGTGCTCATAACTGCATTTCTCTGACCCAATTAAGTGCGAGAAAGAGAAAGCAGCTATAGGCTAATGGTTCTGAATGGACCCCAGAGGGAGGCCGGCACTGACCCAAGGCCAGAAATCAGGCTTCATCCTCTGCTGTGATCCCTCCTTTGCTGCTTTTCATGGGGGCTGGAGAGTTGTAGAATCGTGGTTTGGCTTGGAGGGACTTTAAGATCATCTGGTTCTGATTCCCCTGCCATGGGCAGGGACACCTCCCACCAGCCCAGTTTGCTGAAGCATCATCCAGCCTGGCCTTGAGCACCTCCAGGGGTGGGCATCCACAGCCTCCCTGGGCAACCTGTGCCAGTGTCTCCCCACCCTCACTCTAAAGAATTTCTTCCTTAATATCCCTAAATGTCTTCCTAATCTCCAGTCTCAATCTCCCCTCTTGCAGCCTCAATCCATTCCCCCTTGTCCTATCACTCCAAGCCCCTGTGAAAAGGAACAATCCTGTCCTTTCTCAGCCCACCAAACCCAATCACAGTATCACACAGGACATCAGAGGTTGGAGGGGACCTCCAGAGATCATCCAGTCCACCCCTCCTGCCAAAACAGGATCGCCCTGGGTAGTCCACACAGGAATGCGTCCAGGTGGCTTTTGACTGTATCCAGAGAGGGAGGCTCCACAACCCCCTGGGCAGCTCTGTCACCCTCACAGGGAACAATAGTTTCCTCCTGTTTCCATGGAACTTCCTCTGCCTCAGCTTCCACCACTGCCCCTTGAGCTGTCCTTGGGCATCCCCCAGCAGAGCCTGGCTCCAGCCTCTGGGCACTCCCCCTGCACATCTTTATCAATGTGAATAAGGTCACCTCTCAGGCTCCTCCTCTCCAAGCTACAGAGCCCTCAGCTCCCTCAGGCTCCCCTCATAATGGAGGTGTTCCACTCCCCTCATCACTTTTGTGGCTCTGCATTGGTGGTGTTTATTGCTCAGCAGATGTGTCCAAACACTTGGAGCCAGGGTCAGCTCAGTAAGACAGGGACCAACCTCCCTCCTGTGGCAGGGAGGTTGGAGTAGATGATCTCTAAAGTCCCTTCCAGCCTGAGCCATTCTGTGATTCTTTCACAGTATCACAGTATAACCAAGGTTGGAAGAGACCCCAAGGATCATCAAGTCCAACCTGTCCCAACAGACCTCACAACTAGACCATGGCACCAAGCGCCACGTCCAATCTCCCCTTGAACACCTCCAGGGACGGCGACTCCACCACCTCCCTGGGCAGCCCATTCCAATGACGAATGACTCGCTCAGTGAAGAACTTCCTCCTCACCTCGAGTCTAAACCTCCCCTGGCACAGCTTGAGACTGTGTCCCCTTGTTCTGGTGCTGGTTGCCTGGGAGAAGAGACGAACCCCCTCCTGTCTACAACCACCCTTCAGGTAGTTGTAGAGGGCAATGAGGTCACCTCTGATCCTTCTCTTCTCCAGGCTAAACAATCCCAGCTCCCTCAGCCTCTCCTCACAGGGCTGTGCTCAAGGCCTCTCACCAGCCTTGTTGCCCTTTTCTGGACACGCTCAAGTAGCTCGATGTCCTTCTTAAACTGAGGGGCCCAGAACTGGACACAGTACTCAAGGTGTGGCCTAACCAATGCAGAGTACAGGGGCAGAATGACCTCTGCTCCTGCTGGCCACACTATTCCCAATACAGGCCAGGATGCCATTGGCCTTCTTGGCCACCTGGGCACACTGTTTGCTCATGTTTAGGTGGGTGTCAACCAGCACCCCCAGGTCCCTCTCTGTTTGGCAGCTCTCAGCCACTCTGACCCCAGCCTGTAGCTCTGCATGGGGTTGCCGTGGCCAAAGTGCAGCACCCGGCACTTGGACTTATTAAATGCCATCCCATTGGACTCTGCCCATCTGTCCAGTCGGTCGAGGTCCCTCTGCAGAGCCTTTCTACCCTCTAACTGACTAACATCTGTTCCCAACTTGGTGTCATCTGCAAACTTGCTGATGACTGACTCAACCCCCTCATCCATGTCATCAATGAAGATGTTAAAGAGGATGGGGCCCAGCACCGATCCCTGGGGGACGCCGCTGGTGCCTGGCCGCCAGCCGGACGCGGCACCATTCACCACCACTCTCTGGGCTCGGCCCTCCAGCCAGTTCCTAACCCAGCACAGAGTGTTGTGGTCCAAACCACGAGCTGACAGTTTAGCCAGCAGTTTACTGTGGGGGACGGTGTCAAAGGCCTTGCTGAAGTCCAGATAGACTACATCCCAGGCCTCCCCACGTCACCAGACGGGTCCCTGATCATAGAAGGAGATCAGGTTGGAGAGGCAGGACCTGCCCTTCCTAAATCCATGTTGGCTGGCTGTGCTCAGCTGCTGGGGGACAACAAAGAGAGTTTTGCTCTTTGTTCACGGTGCACATGGCTCAGGAAGCTGGAGCTGAGACAACAACATCCTCTGCAGGCCTGGTGGGGAGTCAGGGCTGAACACAGCGAGTCTCAATGAAATCCTGTTTGGGAGAAAGAAGGAGGGAGAGAGGAATTCCATTTCTTGAGCTTTGTGTTTGATAGCTTTAAAGAACCAACACTGAAAACAAGGCAGCAGTGCTGGAAACGAATCCAGAGAGACACAGAGCAGCAGCTGCTGCTCCCAGACAGATCAGAGCAGTGATGGTGGGAAGAAGTTCTTCCCCATGAGAGTGGTGAGACGCTGGAACAGGTTGCCCAGGGAGGTGGTAGAAGCTGGTGCACTGTGTCCAGCTCTGGAGCCTCTATTACAGGAAGGATCTGGAGGTGCTGGAAGGTGTCCAGAGAAGGGCCACGAGGGTGAGCTGAGGGCTGGAGCTGCTCTGCTTTGGAGACAGACTGAGGGAGTTGGGGCTGTGCACTCTGGAGAAGAGAAAGCTCTGAGGAGACCAGGGAGGTGGTGGCAGCCTCCTGCCTGGAGGTGTTTGCAGCCAGGCTGGCTGTGGCTGTGAGCAACCTGCTGCGGTGTGAGGTGTCCCTGCCCATGGCAGGGGGGTTGGGACTGGATGGTCCTTGAGGTCTCTTCCAACCCTGACAATTCTATGATTCTATGAGCTGGAGATCAACAGCCAGGAATTGTCCCAAGGGACCCCCAGTCTGGCAGCTCTGCAACACATCCTGGTGGGATCATCACTGGGGGGGTGGTATATGGAGGGAGAACACAGGGATGGGTGCTGAAGAGAAGCAGAGAACAAAGCCAAGGGAACCTCCACACTGCTCTCTTTGTGGCAGGGGAGGTTTAGGTTGGAGATTAGGAAAACTTTCTTTCCTGAGAGGGTTCTCAGGCACTGGAAAAGGCTGCACAGAGATTGGACTCTTCTCCCTAGTCTCAGATGATAGAAGGAGAGGGAATGGCCTGGAATTGTGCCAGGGGAGGGTTAGGTTGGAGATGAGGAACAATTTCTTTGCTGCAGGAGTGGTGAGGGATTGGCACAGGCTGCCCAGGGAGGTGGTGGAGTGCCCATGCCTGGAGGTGTTCAAGGAGCCTGTGGCCATGGCACTTGGGGCCATGGCTTGGTGGCCATGGTGGGGTTGGGTTGCTGGTTGGACTGGATGAGCTCAGAGGCCTTTTCCAACCCAAACCATTCCATGATTGTAAGTTAACATCTTTATTGGCTTTGTTCACCATGGGAGAGGGTTTCAGGCTCTCAACAGTGCTGGGAACCAGCAGCATGAGGAGATCCAGAGTCAGAGAAAACAAATTGAGGGGGACTGTGAAATGAAACCCTGAGTCTTCTTTGCATGCTTTGCTCTTCCCTCCCCCAGAGCAACCAGGGATCCCCACACTGCTTTGTGAGTCCCCTGCCATGGTCTCTGGAAGCCTCCTTCCTAGCATCTCCTCCTAGCCTGCCCACACAGCCTGGGGTTGTCTCCACTCCTCCTACCAGCTGCCCAGGACATCCCTGCTCTTCCCAGCTCAGGATGTCTCACCGTCCTGTGAGCAGCACAAGGCCATCCCTGTTCCTCCAGGAAGGAAATCCTGACTCAGTCCTGGTGTTCTTCTGAACAGACCATCACACAGAGATCAAAACAAGGAGCTACCAGGGTCAGGCAGGTACCACAGGCCTGGTCTCTGTTCCTGTGGCAATGAGTGGAAAAGCAGCAAGCTGGGTCCCTTGAACCAGTCCCCACAGAAGAATGGAAGTGTTTGGGCGGGAAGGGACCTTCAAAGCTCATCCAGTCCAGCTGGGACAAAAGCTGGAGAGCCTTCTATGGCAAAGTGGGAGTGTTGTAGTGATGGGGCTTGTAGTGCCAGAACAAGGGGCAATGACTTTGATCTGGAAGAGGGGAGACTGAGTCTGGAGATGAGGAACAAGTTCTTCAGAGTGAGGGTGGGGAGACACTGGCACAGGTGGCCCAGGGAGGTTGTGGCTGCCCCCTCCCCAGAGGTGTTCAAGGCCAGGTTGGATGAGACCTTCAGCAACCTGGGCTGGTGGGAAGTGTCCCTGCCTATGGCAGGGGTTTGGAACTGGATGAGCTTTAAGGTCCCTTCCAACCCAACCCACTCTACGATGCTCATTCTGGAAAGCCCCCAGAGTCGGAGGAGTTTCATCATCACTGTTATGTATAGAAAGGCTATTTTAGGTAATTTCAGCAGGTGCTCTGTGTCTAAGTTGAGGTTTTTCTGCCTCCATCTGCTTCCTGCACAGCTGAGCACATGCCAGGGCCGGCTGCAGAGGCGCAGGGACCCAAGGCCTTCCCAGGAATGCCTCAAAATATCCATCCCAGCGTGGCTGGGCCGTGGGTGGCGTCAGGATGGGCTGCCTGAAATAATCCTGGGCTCAGCTCCCACTCATCCAGGAGGGCTGGAAGAGTCCCCAAGAAGGGGAACCGCTCTGATCCCTATTTTTGAGACCTCTCCTGGCCTTTTTGTTCTGTGTGGCAGAGCAGCACAGAATCACAGAACTGTCAGGGCTGGAAGGGACCTCAAGGATCACCAGTTCCAAGCCCCCTGCCATGGGCAGGGACACCTCACACTGCAGCAGGTTGCTCACAGCCACAGCCAGCCTGGCCTTCAAAACCTCCAGGGATGAGGCTGCCACCACCTCCCTGGGCATCCCAGGAGCTCTGCTGGCTGGGGAGGACTGGCTGGCAGCGAGGTGTCTTGGGAGGTGGCAGATCCTTGCTCCCTCCCCTCCCCCATTGCCAATATGTTTTCAGTCCCATCTTTGCAAAGTCATGATCTTAAAGCTGGGCCTCATCCAGCTCCTCTCCAGCCCTTGTAATGCATGACAGAAGCGGCAGGGAATGTGTGGGGCGGGGGAAGGGCCAGCGGCATCCTCTGCGAGGAGGGAGAAGAGCAGGAACCGTGGCGATTAGAGCTGGTTCCATGGGTTTAGAGGCTGGGGGCCGGTGGGAGGGCGGTGGGGCTGGGGGAAGGTGGTGTAGGTGCTGGGCCACAGGGATGCTGACCCTGGGGGGCTGCATCCCCAGGCGTGGGGTTGTGTCCCCAGCACGCCTGGAGCACGGTGGAGACTCAGCAGCGGCGGGGATGGATCTGGTCCCTCTCGGCTGTCACTTTGCCAGGCGAGGAACAGCGCAGGCTGAGATGTTGCTGCTGCTGCTGCTGCCTCCGGCTGGAGCAGTGCGGGGGAGGGTGTGGGGGCGGCTTGGAGCGAGCTAGGAGAGGAAACAGCAGCGCGGGGAGGGTTAGGCAAGGGAAGCAGCCGGAGGGGCTGCCTGGGAATGGGAACGGAGGAATGGGCTTGAAGAGAACCCCTTGATCCTGAGAGCTGGGTGGGGCGGGGAGGGCAGGCTGCCCCCCAAGCCAGGCTACTAGGGGAGGTGATGGGAGGATGAGAGCAGCAGCTGCGGCTGGGGAACAAATAGGAGTGAAAGGAAAAGAGGCTGGGAGGAGAAACAAACCCTAAACATAGAAACACAGAACAGCAGGGGTTGGAAGTGACCTCCAGAGATCATGCAGTCCAGACCCCTGCCAGGGCAGGGTCACCAGGGCTGGGCACACAGGAAAGCATCCAGGTTGGTCTTGAAAGACTCCAGAGAAGGAGACTCCACAACCTCTCTGGGCAGCCTGCTCCAGGGCTCCAGCCCCTCACATCAAAGAATTTTTTCCTCATGTTGAGGTGGAACCTCCTGGGTTCCAGTCTGTGTCCCATGCCCCTTGTCCTGTCAGAGGACACCACTGAAAGGAGCCTGCCCCCTTCTCCTTGACCCCCACCCGTCAGATATTTATAAACTTGAATAAGATCTCTTTTCAGGCTGCTCTTCTCCAGGCTAAACATCCCCAGGGCTCTCAGCCTGTCCTCATCATGCAGATGTTCGCTGCCTTCAGCATCCTTGTAGCCTCTGTTGGACATTCTCCGGTATTTCCCTGTCTCTCTTGAACTGGGGAGCCCAGAACTGGACACAGGACTCCAGATGTGGTCTCACTAGGGCAGAGTAGAGGGGACGGAGAACCTCCCTTGATCTGCTGCCCACACTCTTCTTGATGCACTCCATGTCCTCCTCCTTAGAGTGGGGAAGCCTGGGAGACAGGGCCGTGGGCTGGGAGAGGTCACTGGGAGCCCACTGCAGTAGGAGCCAGAAAGCCCCAAATGAGAGTGGAGGGAGGCTGCCGAACTGTGCCCTGGGAAACCACCAAAGGCCAAGTGCTGCCCTCAGCCCTGCCAGGGCACCCTCAGGGTGCTGAGGTCTTGTCTGTAGGGGTGCTGGGCTGTCCTCTCCAGCCCCTGGGGCTCTGACAGCACCGCTGGGGCAGGCAGAAAGCTTTGCAGTGGGTCGTGCCGTGGCTGGAGCTCGCAGCTGCAGAGGGAGGGAAGCAATTGTGCGGGAATTCACCCTGCCAGGAAATGTTTGCAGGGCCCTTGGCTGCCATAGCGACCAGCACCATGGCAACCCCGCAAGGAAATGAGTAATTCCCTGCTCCAAGTGGTAGTTCCAAAGGGATGTGGTGGCTCAGGAGTGGCCACAACACAGCAGGGCAGCAAAGCACCCCAGGTCCACCCTGCGCTGCTTGGGTGGGGGCTGGTGGGAGCCCTGCGTGGTGGAGCAGCCTGGAGGGGCAGCAGCAGGGGTGCAGGACAAGCCTTTGGCTTCAGCACTCCCTGCTTTCATAGAACAGGGAATTTATTTCACTTTTTTGGCTGGAAAAGACCTCCAAGTTTGGCACAGGCTGCCCAGGGCGGGGGGGGAGTCCCCGTGCCTGGAGGTGTTCATGTCAGCACATGTCATGGAAATTCAGAAGATGCTTTGATGGCCATGGTGGGGTTAGGTTGAAAGTTGGACTTGATGACCTTAAAGGTCTCTTCCAAGCCAACCAGTTCTGTGATTCTGTGACCATCCAGTCCAACCATTGCCCTGAGACCACCATGACCCCTAAACCACATCCTGAGGTGCCATGGCCACACATCTCCTGAGCACAGCCACCCTGCTCTCAGGCTTCATGAAGGTGTTTGTGGCTCATGGCACTGGCTGGGTGGGTACCCACCTGTGCTGGCACAGCCCCCAGTCTGTGCTCACCATGCCCTGTGAACCATGGAATGGAATGGAATTGGAATGGGATGGAATGGAATGGGATGGAATGGAATGGAATTGGAATAGAATGGAATTAACCAGGTTGGAAGAGACCTTTGAGATCATCAAGTCCAACCTATCACCCAACACCATCTAATCAACTAAACCATGGCACCAAGCACCCCATCCAGTCCCTTCCTAAACACCTCCAGGGAGGGCGACTCCACCACCTCCCTGGGCAGCACATTCCAATGGCCACTCACTCTCTCTAAGAAGAATTTCTTCCTAACATCCAGCCTAAACCTCCCCTGGCACAGCTTGAGACTATGTCCTCTTGTTCTGCTGCTCTGAAGGTGCTGCACCCCTGGGTTTCTCCCAATGTGGTTTTGCTTCCTTTTCCCTCCAGCTTTAGCGGTGCTGGCAGCCATCCTGCAAATGCAAGGCAGCTCTTTGATGAGCTTTGAAGTGTGGAAAGATAGAACTCAGAGAATTGTCAGGGCTGGAAGGGACCTCAAGGAGCAGCCAGTTCCAACCCCCCTGCCATGGGCAGGGACACCTCAGGTTGCTCAGAGCCACGTCCAGCCTGGCCTTGTGAACCTCCAACAGAACAGAATGGAGCAGAGAGGAGGGGAAAAGAATACATCTCCCAGCTAGGGGGGGTGGGAATTTAGGAGGAAAATAAAGCCCCAACCCTATTGAGTCGACAGGGTTTGGATTCAACCCAGCAAGTCCTTGGAGGCATTTCCATAGGAACCAGCTCTCCCATTCCAGGCTTGGTCCAAAGCTGTGCTGGAATGGGGGGAAGGGAGGGCTCAGAGCGCCCCAGGCAGAGGGGAGCAGGGCAGGGCAGTGATTCACAGCTGATTCACAGCTCCAGCCTATAGCCGTGCTGGAAGGCAGCCAGGTCTGGCCATCAGCTGTGTGCTTCTATTGAGCTAGTTATTTTGGGGCTGTTTTTAGATTCCAGCACTTGTGGCTTTGGCTTTTTTATCCCCCCCAACCCTCCCTCCCCCTCCCTCTCTCTTCTCTGCTTTGAATTTTTGAATTCTGGATGATTGCACTGCAAGCAATTGAGGCACTTCAATTTCCTGCCTCGAGGACTCAGCTCGGTCCCTTTTCTTCTTCCCCTCCCCCCCCCCCATTTTTGCAAGTCTAAGGCATTTCTAAAATAGCTTCTCTGCCTGCTGGCATGAGGAGCAGGCACAGGGCTTTGGGGCTCAGCACAACCATCCCTCTGCAGACGGTACCCTCAAGAGGTTCAACAAGACCAAGGGCAAGGTCCTGCAGCTGGGTCAGGGCAATGCCAGGCACTGATGTAGGCTGGGCAGGGACTGGCTGGAGAGCAGCCCTGGGGGAAAGGCCTTGGGGGTGCTGGGGGAGGAGAAGCTCAGCAGGAGCCAGCAGTCAGCACTTGCAGCCCAGAGAGCCAAGCAGAGCCTGGGCTGCAGCAGGAGAAGTGTGGCCAGCAGGGCAGGGAGGGGATTCTGCCCCTCTGCTCCACTCTGCTGAGACCACAGCTGCAGCTCTGGGTCCAGCTCTGGAGCCTCTGTGCCAGGAAGGATCTGGAGGGGCTGGAAGGGGTTCAGAGCAGGGCCCCGAGGAGGAGCAGAGGGCTGGAGCTGCTCTGCTCTGCAGACAGCCTGAGAGAGTTGGGGCTGTGCAGGCTGGAGAGGAGAAGGCTCCAGGGAGACCTTCTGGTGGCCTTGCAGGATCTGCAGGGGGCTGCAAGCAAGCTGGGGAGGGACTTTGGAGGGTGTCAGGGACTGGGTGGAACGGATCCAAGCTAGAGCAGGGGAGATTTAGATTAGACATTAGGAAGTTGTTCCCCAGGAGGGTGGTGAGAGCCTGGTACAGGCTGCCCAGGGAGGTGGTGGCAGCCTCAGCCCTGGAGGTGTTTGCAGCCAGGCTGGAGGTGGCTGTGAGCAGCCTGCTGCGGTGTGAGGTGTCCCTGCCCATGGCAGGGGGCTGGGACTGGCTGAGCCTTGAGGTCCCTTCCAGCCCTGACCCTTCTGTGATTCTGTGGCACCAAACTGGGTGGCAGTGTGGATGTGCTGGAATGGGAGGAAGGCTCTGCAGAGGGATCTGGTCAGGCTGGATGGATGGGCTGAGGTTCAGCAAGGCCAAGGGATGGTCACTGGGGTGGAGGGTGAGGACCAGCAGGTAGGGAAGCTATTGGAGTGAACTCAGTGAGGTTGGGGATCCTGCTGCTACCTCCCAGATGAATGCCCTGACCACAGGGTGAACCTTTGTGCTGTCCTAGGGCTCTGAGGCACAGCTTTGGCAGGGGGCCTGAAGGAGAGGTGGGAGGGGAGGAAGGAGTCTTTCAGGAGGTGGAAAATATGATGCCACAAAGAGGGGAGTTGAACCTTGGCCTCTGGTTTCAAAACAGAGCTGAAACCACAGGAATAGTGCAATTACAAAGGAAAAACAGAAGGGATTTGGCACTTCCTTGTGCTTTCTTTGTCTCCATTCCTGGATCACAGCAGCCCTCAGAGCCAGGAGCTGCAGCTGGGAAGCATCAAGGTGCTTCTGGGCAGCTTTCCTCTAGCCCTGCAAATCCTGAGAAGCTCAGGTGGGGCAGGAGCTGCTGGGGTTAAGTGGAGGCTGAAGGGGTTGTGGTTTGCAGTGGGGTTTAGGTTACTAAGTCCTTTATTGGATCTAACCTGGGGCTCTATTCCCAGCCCTGCTTGTGACATTAGCAGGTCACTGCAGCCCCAGGGCTGTCCCCACCTTGTCCTCACTGCCCTGGATGCTGTCACAACAGCACAGCAGCAGGACCCCGTCTGGGTATTCTCAGCACAACATTGCTGTGCAGATGACACCAAACTGGGTGGCAGTGCTGATCTGCTGGAGGGTAGGAAGGCTCTGCAGAGGGACCTGGCCAGGCTGAGGTCAGAGGGGTGAGGTTCAACCAGGCCAAGGGCTGGGTCCTGCTCTTGGGTCACAACCACCCCAGGAAGGCTCCAGGCTGGGGGCAGAGTGGCTGGAAAGTGCCCAGCAGAGAAGGCCCTGGGGGTGCTGGGTGACAGCAGCTGGAGATGAGCTCAGGGGGTGCCCAGGTGGGCAAGAAGGGCAGCAGCAGCCTGGCCTGGAGCAGCAATGGTGTGGGCAGCAGGAGCAGGGCAGGGATGGTGCCCCTGGACTGGGCACTGGGGAGGCCACAGCTTGAGTGCTGGGTTCAGTTCTGGGCCTCTCACTGCAAGAAGGACATTGAGGAGCTGGAGCAGGGCCAGAGAAGGGCAAAAAAGCTGGGGAAGGGTCTGGGGAACAGGGCTGGGGAGGAGCAGCTGTATTTAGTGTGGAGCAGAGGAGGCTGAGGGAGACCTCCTTGCTCTCTACAGCTCCCTGAGAGGAGGCTGCAGTGAGGTGGGGGGGGGGCTCTCTTCTGAGTCTCAGGTGATAGGAGAGGCAATGGCCTGAAATTGTGCCAGGGAAGGGTTAGTTGGGGATGAGGAACAATTTCTTTGCTGCCAAAGTGGTCAGGCACTGCCCCAGGCTGCCCAGGGAGGTGGTGGAGTCCCCATGCCTGGGGGGGTTCAGGAACCCTGTGGCCACGGCACCTGGGGCCATGGTTTGATGTCCGTGGTGGGGTTGGGTTGCTGGTTGGGCTGGATGAGCTCAGAGGCCTTTCCCAACCCAAACAATTCTCTGTTTCTGTGATCACCCAAGAGCTGAGATCAGTTTGCCAGGGGAGCAAGGCTCAGGTCTGGCCTTCTTGAAGCTGTGCCAGCACACAGGTGGTGCAGGAGGGCTATAAATAGGGTTTGGGCTGCCCTGGGCCAAGCAGACCGCAGGGGGCTCGGAAGCAGTGCTGCTGGCAGCTTCTGCTCTGTGAAGAGCTGGTTGCATCCTCCACAGAGGAACTGGTGGGAGAGTGATGTCCTGCCTGGGGGATGGATCAGGCAGGTGGTTGTCATGCCTTCACCTCAGAGGAAGGGTTCATGGAGGTTCTTTAGGGATAGATAGAGATCTCCATGAGGATGATTAGGGGACTTGAGCACCTCCCCTGTGAATAGAGGCTGAGAGCCCTGGGGCTGTTTAGTGTGGAGAGGAGAAGGCTGAGAGGGATCTGATCAATGTCTCTCAACAGCTGAGGGGTGGGGGGCAAGGGGAGGGGGCCAGGCTCTGTTGGGTGGTGCACAGGAGTGAGACAAGGACCAATGGAGACAAACTTGAACAGAGAAGGTTTCAGCTCAGCATGAGGAGAGACTTCTTAGCAGTGAGGGGGGCAGAGGCCTGGAGCAGGCTGCCCAGAGAGGTTGTGGAGTCTCCTGCTCTGGAGCCTTTCCAGCCCCCCTGGATGCACTCCTGTGTGCCCTGCCCTGGGTGATGCTGCTCTGGCAGGGGGTTGGGCTGGGTGGTCTCTGGAGGTCACTTCCAACCTCTAATGTGCTGTTATGTTGTGGTAGCCAAGGAGTGAGGTGAGGCAAACAGATTTATTAGTTTGTGGAGATCACTTTGACCATGCAGAGGCTCTTCAAGCAGGTGAGGATGTTACTGTGACTGTGCCAGAGGGACAAGAGTGGAGAGAGAAGACCAGGGGCACAGGGAGCAAAGCATCCCTGCTCCAGTGGTGTCCCTCATGGCTGATGTCCTCTTGGTGGTGGCAGCACCCTGACAGTTGGTGGTGCTGCCTTTTAGTCCTGGATTCCCCTTCATGCCCTACCTAAGGGGGTTAGTAGTGGGGGTCCCATAGCAAGGCATATCATTGGCAGCCCAGTTGAGTTGAGTCATTCTTGGGGCACCCAGCTCCAAAGGGAATTTGCCCATTCCAGCCCCTCACTGGGTCCAGCTATGAGACCCAGCAGCGCTGTGTGGGACCTGGCCAGAGCTCAGGGGCACTCTTACCCATCCCAGGCACCAGTTTTTCCTCCTGGGTGCAGAACATTTGCATAGGGGGGATGGAGAAAGCTCTTTTGTGCAATCAGGGCTTCTCTTCTTGCAGAGCTTTGATGCAGTTGGGGTGGTAGCCACTCGTGCTGCAAGGTCTCCATGGCAGATGGAACCTTCAAGGACCTGCCTGTGGGTCTGTCCTGTTCCCAAAGTGGCCATACTGAGCCTGTCCTGCGGGTGAGGGACAGTTCACGAGGGCACTTGGGCAGTGAGATGCTTGGCATGGTGGTGAAGAGCCCATCTGCCACTCAGCACAGGGTGCTGAGCTGTGCCTGGGCTCCCGTGGGCAATGTGTGGGGTGCCAGGTGCTCAAGCATGGAGCTGCTGGTGGGACACCCCAAAGCTGGGGCAGATCTTGGCTGCTTGAGCACATCTGGGCAGGGCTTGGGGGTCAGAGGAGGTGTAAAGGCTGGGACCATGGAGGTGCAGGAGGCCACCTTGTGCCTTGCAGCCTGCTGGTTTGAACACCTGCCTGGGAAAAGGGCTCAGCTCTCTCCAAGGGGAGGGCTTTCAGGGACCCCCACCTCACTTCTGGACAACTTGTAGCTGCAAGAGAAGGGTAGCTCTGGTCCCAGGTGAGCCAGCACACAGCCAAGGGGCAGAGCTTGGCATCACAGTGGGCAGCAAGAGCAGTGGGTGGGCAGAGCACTCAGCTGGGAGGTCTGAGTGCTGGAAGGGGTCCAGAGAAGGGCCCCGAGGAGGAGCAGAGGGCTGGAGCTGCTCTGCTCTGGAGACAGCCTGAGAGAGTTGGGGCTGTGCAGGCTGGAGAGGAGAAGGCTCCAGGGAGACCTTCTGGTGGCCTTGCAGGATCTGCAGGGGGCTCCAAGCAAGCTGGGGAGGGACTTTGGAGGGTGTCAGGGAGGGATAGGACTGGGGGGGATGGAGCAAAAGTAGAAGTGGGGAGATTGAGATTGGCTGTGAGGAAGAAGTTGTTGCCCATGAGGGTGGTGAGAGCCTGGCACAGGCTGCCCAGGGAGGTGGTGGCAGCCTCAGCCCTGGAGGTGTTTGCAGCCAGGCTGGCTGTGGCTGTGAGCAACCTGCTGTGGTGTGAGGTGTCCCTGCCCATGGCAGGGGGTTGGGGCTGGCTGAGCCTTGAGGTCCCTTCCAGCCCTGACACTTCTGGGATTCTGTGTGGTCACTTAAGGTCGGAGTAGAGGAGGAGTCAGGAAGCTGCTGAGACACTTAGGAGGAAAGTGGGGTCTGGGAGCACAGCTCTGACCTCTGTGGAGGGGAAGTGCCACCAGCAGCCAGCACAGCTGGCACCTGGCAGATGTGAATGCAGAGCTTGTTAGGCTGGGCACAGACTGTGATTGTAACCTCGGGGACAAACTCTCCTTAATCAAAGCCTGTGGCATCCTCAGAATGTTCCCAGGCTCATGTATGGTGCTCACTGTGTTCCCCCCCTCCCCAACAGCCAGTCCCAGGGAGCCAAGTGGACACTCACCTCCTTTGTCTCCTCTTCCTGTTGCTCCCAGGACTGTTTGCTGCTGGTTCTGCAGAGGAGGTGGCTGCTCCTGGCTGCCCCTGTGAAGGGGACCTAAAAACGCTGGGAGGGACATTTGCCAAGGGCTAGGAGTGACAGGATGAGAGGGGCAAGAGCTTTGAGCTGGAAGAGGGGAGATTGGTCTGGAAATGAGGAAGAAATTCTTGGCAGTGAGGGTGGAGAGACACTGGCACAGGTTGCCCAGGGAGGCTGTGGGTGTCCCCTGCCTGGAGGTGTTCAAGGCCAGGCTGGATGAGGCCTTGAGCATCCTGGGCTGGTGGGAGGTGTCCCTGCCCATGGCACGGGGTTGGAACTGGATGAGCTTTAAGGTCCCTTCCAACCCAAACCCATTTTGTAATTCCATGAATCTCCCAAGGGAAGCAGAGGATTCCCCTTCATGGGCAGTACTAAGACTCACTTGAGAAGGTGCTGGGCCAGCTCCTTTCAACCCCACTGTTCCCTAGGAAGGTTGGAGCAGATCACAGCATCCCAGAACTGTCAGGGCTGGAAGGGACCTCAAGGCTCAGCCAGCCCCAACCCCCTGCCATGGGCAGGGACACCTCACACTGCAGCAGGTGCTCACAGCCACCTCCAGCCTGGCTGCAAACACCTCCAGGGCAGGAGGCTGCCACCACCTCCCTGGGCAGCCTGTGCCAGGCTCTCACCACCCTCCTGGGCACAACTTCTCCTCACATCCAATCTCAGTCTCCCCACTTCTACTTTTTCTCCATCCCCCCCAGTCCTATCCCTCCCTGACACCCTCCAGAAGTCCCTCCCAGCTTGCTTGGAGCCCCCTGCAGATCCTGCAAGGCCACAGAAGGTCTCCTGGAGCCTTCTCCTCTCCAGCCTGCACACCCCAACTCTCTCAGGCTGTCTGCAGAGCAGAGCAGCTCCAGCCCTCTGCTCCTCCTCGGGGCCCTTCTCTGGACACCTTCCAGCCCCTCCAGAGCCTTCCTGTAGCAGAGGCTCCAGAAGTGGATGCAGTACTCCACTGGGTTGGAACTGGATGATCTTTTAAGGTCTCTTCCAACCCAAACCATTCTGTGATTCTTTGATTCTTGGGGCAGCTGACTCCATGCTGAACCCCAAATCCCCCCACCCAAGGTGGGCTTCTCACCCTGTGTTGAATGAATGAAACTTCAGAGTGGAGCTGGAGCCTGAAAGAGCTTGAAAGGGGCACCCATACACACGGCTGCCAGAGGAGCAGAGGACCTGCTGCTGCAGGGGTGCCAGCACCCCTGAGGCTGCAGGAGCAGCATTTTGGGGCCGTTGGTGAGGTGTGGAGGTGAGGAGGTGCCGGCTGCCCCTCAAGTCACCTTGATGGTGCTGGAGCACCACGTAGCCCCCAAGTGCTCATGGTGTTGATGTTGATCCTTCAAAAGCCTGGAGGGGGATGGAGACCTCTGACAGTGTTTGGACTCTTGAGTGTTAGTTAAGTAGAAGGATTTAAAGCCTGCAGACTGCTCTCCACCGGCCCTCAGCCTTGGCTTCTCCTGCTCTCCGACATCCTCTCCCCCTCCCCCTCCTCCCCCAGCTGCACTGACTTGCTGTTTATTTTCTTTTCCCACAGATCCCAGAATGGAGAGGAAGCTGGAGCCTGGCCCAACAACCAGTTTGACACTGAGATGCTCCAAGCCATGATCCTGGCTCAGCCAACGGTTGGTGGGAAGAGCGTGGCCCTTGCTCCGGCGTGGCCGGCTCGGGGGGTGCATGCCCTTGGAGGAGAGCCTGGGGGAATGGATGTACCTGGGTGCCCTGGGGTGGCTTCAGCAGGCCTTCTGCATCAGGAGCTGGTGGGAGAGCTGCCTCTGCTCTCCTCTGCTGCCTCTGTTACCCTGCAGAGGAGAGAGGTTAGGAGGGATTCAGGCAGAGGAGGTAGCACAGCATGGGTAGGGCAGCGCAGGAGGTGTCAGGGGCAGCGGCACAGGAGATAGCATAGAATCACAGAATCCTTCAGGTTGGGAAAGCTCTCTAAGCTCATTCAGCCCAACCAGCAACCCAACCCCACCATGGCAACCAAACCATGGCCCCAGGTGCCATGGCCACAGGTTCCTTGAACACCTCCAGGCATGGGGACTCCACCACCTCCCTGGGCAGCCTGTGCCAACCCCTGAAAGGGGGAAAGAAATTGTTCCTCATCTCCAACCTAACTCTCCCCTGGCACAATTTCAGGACAGTTCCTCTCCTTCTATCCCTTGAGACTAGATGGAAGAGCCCAACCCCCACCTGGCTCCAACCTCCTCTCAGGGAGCTGCAGAGGGCCATGAGGTCTCCCCTCAGCATCTTCTCTTCAGACTGCACACCCCCAGGTCTCTCAGCTGCTCCTCCCCAGCCCTGTTCTCAGACACTTGTCCTTGCCTCATGGACAGCATCATCAAACCACATTATCCATGCAGCAGGCAATGTTACCTGGCTTGTGATGGGCTTGTGTCACATCCCCATGCTCTTGGGATGTGTTGTAAGCTGCTTGGTTCCAGGTGGTCACAGTCAAGGAAACATCTGCTCTGTTGCAAGGTGAGGAGGTAGGAATCCTGGAAGCCAGCAGTCAGCACTTGCAGCCCAGAGCCAAGCAGAGCCTGGGCTGCAGCAGGAGAAGTGTGGCCAGCAGTGAGGGAGGGGATTCTGCCCCTCTGCTCCACTCTGCTGAGACCACAGCTGCAGCTCTGGGTCCAGCTCTGGAGCCTCTGTGCCAGGAAGGATCTGAGGGGCTGGAAGGTGTCCAGAGCAGGGCCACGAGGAGGAGCAGAGGGCTGGAGCTGCTCTGCTCTGAGACAGCCTGAGAGATTGGGGTTGTGCAGGCTGGAGAGGAGAAGGCTCCAGGGAGACCTTCTTGTGGCCTTGCAGGATCTGCAGGGGCTCCAAGAAGCTGGGGGGGAGTTTTGAGGGTGTCGGGAGGATAGGACTGGGGGGGATGGAGCAAAAGTAGAAGTGGGAGATTGAGATTGGATGAGAGGAAGAAGTTGTTCCCCATGAGGGTGGTGAGAGCCTGGCACAGGCTCCCAGGGAGGTGGTGGCAGCCTCCCCTGGAGGTGTTTGCAGCCAGGCTGGAGGTGGCTGTGAGCAACCTGCTGCAGTGTGAGGTGTCCCTGCCCATGGCAGGGGTTGGGGCTGCTGAGCCTTGAGGTCCCTTCCAGCCCTGACACTTCTGGGATTCGTGATTTGCTTGTGGCTAGAGGCTGGGCCAGGAACACAGCCTGACTCACTGTCCCCAGCAACCCTCATGCCTAGAGACACCAATGTGTGCTCCCTGCTCCCTGGAGCTCTCTCCATGGAGCTCTGGGCTCCCCAAGCTTTGCCCCACCAGCTGCTGCTGGGTTGCAGTCACTGGGGTTTGGTTTGGGGTCATTTGGAGTCGATTTGTTCAGCTTTAGGGTGGTGCTGTGTGGAAGCAGTGGGCAGGCAGGGCTGTTCCCATGCCCCCATGGTCTCCATGGCTTGTTTGCAAAGATGACTCTGAGCCCAAGTCTGGAGAGAGGTTGGCTCCATGCAGCCTTCTGTGAAGCCCTCCAGGTCTTTCCCCTCCCCTCCATTTAAAAATAGAATCAACACCAGGGCCATAAACCCCTGAGCAGAATGCTTGGGATGTTTCCTTTGAGCTGCTGGGAGAGAAGGAATCTGGAGGAGGAGAGGAGAAAGAGGAGGAGGGGTGCCCTGGTGTTGCTTTCTTGGAAAGCTGCTGCTGCTGCGGCTGAACTTTGATGCTCTGCAGACCCCAACCAGCCTGGAGCCACAGCTGCCGCGGCCGGGACAGGGACTGAGTGCCTGGCCAAGGGACTTGTTTACACTGGAGGGAAAGAAGCTATGAGAAAATGCTTCTGCTCCGAGCAGCCACCATGGAAAAACAACCTCTGGGGCTGCACGTGGTTACCCTCAGCCAGAGCCTCCAGATCCGGTTTCCTTGCTCCACAAACAAAGCTGTTTTGTTGGGGTTTCTTTTGTGGTCTGCTCTGAGGGCTGCTCCAGCAGCTCCCCAGGGTCAGAGAGAGCTGAGCAGGTCCCTTCCAGGCTGAACACCACCTTCCCTGAGCTCTGCTGCAGGAAATCTCCCTCAGTCCATGAGGTTCTGACTGTCACAGGATCACAGAATGCTGCCATTGGAAGGGAGCTCTGATGATCATCAAGTCCAAGCCCTGTGCCAAGCAGGGTCCCCTGCAGCAGATCACACAGAAACGTGTCCAGGCAGGTCTTGAAAGCCTCCAGAGACACAGACTCCATCACCTCTCTGAGCAGCATGGTTCAGCGCTCTGCCACCCTCAAAGTTCCTCTTCATTTTTAGGTGGAAGTTCCTTTGTTCAGCTTTGTGCTGATCACCTCTTGTCCTGGCACTGGGGACCACTGAGAAGAGTCTGGCTTCATCTTCCTCACTCCCACCCCTTAGATATTTGTGAGCATTAATGAGATCCCACCTCAGCCTCCTCTTCTCCAGGCTCCACTCCCCCAGGGCTCTCAGCCTTTGCTCCTCACTGAGCTGCTCCAGGCCCCTCAGTAACTTCAGAGCCTCCTCTGGACTCTCTCCAGCAGTTCCTTGTCTCCCTTGAACTGGGGAGCCCAGAACTGGACCAGTCCTCCTGATGTGCCCTGACTAGGCAGAGACAGGGTCTGTGAGGGGGAGGAGAGCCTCCCAGAGCTCTCCTGGAAGCTAAAGAAACAGAGCCAGGCCCCAGGGCAGAGCCTGTGGCTGCTGCTGTTCCCTCTCTTCACTGAGGGAATAAGAGGAGTGAGCAGGAACGTGGGCTGCTCCTCTCATGTTTCCTTCACTCCAGACCAGATCTTCAGAGCCTCCTCTGGACCCTCTCCAGCAGTTCCCTGTCTCTCTTGAATGGGGCCCAGAACTGGACCCAGCACTTCAGATGTGGCCTCACTGGGGCTAGTCAGAGGGCAGGAGAACCTCCCTTGGCCTGCTGGCCACAGCTGTCTTAGTGCACCCCGGGATGCCACTGACATTGCTTGGCCATGAGGGCCACTGCTGGCTGTGGGCATCCTGCTGGCTGCCAGGACTCCCAGGTCCTTTTCCTCAGAGCTGCTCTGCCCCCACCTTGTGCTGATCCATGGGGCTTGTCCTAACCTCTCCCACAGCTCCAGCCTGCCTGGGGAGGGTCCTTTAAATCAGATCCATCTGCTAGATATGGGCTGTCCCCACTGCAGCTCTGTGGAGGGGATGGTCCTGAGCCTCATCCCTTCCACTCCCATGTGGGGCCCTTGCTACATGGGATGGGTGGATGGATGAGTGAGTGGATGAGTGAGTGGATGAGTGGGTGGGATGGAGGGATGGATGGATGGATGGAGGGATGGGTAAGGTGGATTGTGGATGGATGGAGGGATAGGTGGATGGGTGAGTGGTGGAGGGATGGATGGATGATGGATGGATGGATGGAGTGGGATGGATAGGTGGAGGATGGGGGGATGGATGGAGGGATGGATGGGTGGGTGATGGATTGGAATTGAATTATGGCTGGCTGGGTGGGGGGATTATGGCTGGATTGGAGTGGATGATGGATGGAAGAATAGATGGATGGGTGGATGGATGGATTGATTGGATAGGGATGGACATGTGGTAGATGGATGGATGGTGGACAGATGGAATGTGATGTACTGATTGGATTATGGATGATGGAGGATGGTGGAAGGAAGGATGGAGTGGATGGATGTGGATAGGATGGATGAGGGATGGGAAGTGGAGTGGATTGGATTATGGATGGATGGAGGGATGGGTGGAAGGATGGATGGAGTGGATTGGATTATGGATGATAGAGGGATGGGTGGAAGGATGGATGGAGTGGATTGCATTATGGATGGATAGAGGATGGGTGGGTGGATAGAGGAGGGCGGGGAGGGAGGGATGGAAGGATGGAAGGAAGTTTTCTGGCTGTTCAAATGAGACTTAGCTCTGCCTGAGTCCTGGGGTGGCAGGCAGGACACAGTGACACAGGGAGGTCACTGCTCACCCACTGCTCCTGCAACCAGTGGTCAGCACTGACTTCCACCCCGCCAGGGCAGCCCTGTGCTTGAGTCAGCACCAAGCAGGACCAGGGGCAGCAGGCACTAACCTGACCATCAAAATTCCACCTGAACATGAGGAGGAACTTCTTTAATTGAAGGCTGCTGGAGGCCTGGAGCAGGCTGCCCAGGGAGGTGGTGGAGTCTCCATCTCTGGAGACTTTCCAGCCCCCCCCTGGATGTGTTCCTGTGTGACCTGCTCTAGGTGCCCCTGCCTTGGCAGGAGGGTTGGAGTCAATGATGACCACAAGTGCCTTCCAACCCCTAACCTTCTGTGATTCTGTGAAGCAGCACCTGGGAGGCAGAAACTTCTTTGGTGCTGCTCTGCTCCATGAGCTGGAGATGTTCCCCTGAGAAGGGGCTGGTGACTGACTCTCTGCCTGCATCCCTCCCCTGTGTCAGGTCTTGCCCTTGCCTTCAGCAGGAGGCAGAGCTGGCCCTGCCACGTCCAGCCTGCGTGATCCACTTGCTCTGGGGATGAAATTGCTTCCTGAGGGTTCAGTCACCCTCTGAAGGCAGAATGTCTGGGAAGTTGGTTTCCCTCCAGGGCTGTGACCCTGCTGCAGGGCTTCTGACTCCCTTTCTGAGCTCCCTTCCTCTCTTGGAGCTGGGACCAGCAAAAAGCAAATGTTGTGATCCATCTGAAAGGACAGAGGCAGCTGCTGAGACAGAGCAAGGAGCACAGATGCTCCAGGACAGCAGACACTAAAGGGCAGACATCCTGTCCTTAAAATACTCTGGCTGGCAGTGGGAATTTCTGGAGGTGCCATGAGATGGTGGCAGAGCAGACAGAAAGGCAGCCTGGGGAGCTCCTGCTCCTCAGCTCCACCTCCCACAGGCTGGGGCAGACATTCTATTTGGGCTCTCCTGAAAGCCCAACAGCAGCTGCAGCTCTGGGGCTGCTCTCTCCCAGCCCTCTGCTTAACAGGGTGTGGAGCCACTTGCTGTTGTTTTTGCTGGAGCCCAAGTCCTTGTTTTCCTTCTCAGGACCCTTTGGGATAATGGTTGGCTGCCGGTAAAGGCTGAGCTAAACCTTTCCAGTCACAAGAGCTGAAGGGCTCTGCTTGGCAAGTGTCCATCTGCAGACCTCTATTGTCCCTGTTCTCTTTTCTTCTCAGCCTTAATGTCACTGTTACCTAAAACAGCCCTTTGCTCTTTACTGGGACCCACTGGGAGGCTGGGAGCTCCACTGGCAGCTTTGTCTGCCCCGTGAAAGCTGTGCTCTGCCTGCAACTAGTTCATGTGACCAGTTGCCCAGTGCCCCCAGCCTCCTTCTTCCTTGCTGCAGCTGGGGTGGTCCAGGGGAGAAACAGGGCAGCAGGAGGGGCACAGGAGGAGGTGCCAAAGCCACCAAGATCCAAACTGGGCTGTATCCAGCTGGGAGAGCCTGGAAAATAGATCTTCCCCTCTGCCAGGGGCCACAGTCCACCCATGAGCCAGTCCCTGGCTTCATCCTGGGGTGAGAGCACATCTCCAGCTGTCCTGTCCCTCTTGGCCACACCTGAGTTGTGCAGTTGGTTGCTACTCAGCATTGTAAAGCTCATCCAGTCCAACCCCCCTGCAGCCAGCAGGGACACCTGCAGCTAGGGCAGGTTGCTTACAGCACCAACCAACCTCCCCTGGGATTGAGCCAGGGATGGGCAGCCCCCAGCTCTCTGGGCAGCCTGGGCCAGCTCTCCCCACCCTCAGGGGCAAACATATCTGCTTTTTCTCCACTCTCAGTCTCCCTCTCTCAGTTCAAAACACCCCCTTGGCCTGTCCCAGCAGGCCCTGCTCAAAACTCTGTCCCCAGCTTCCTTCTTGTCCCCTTTCAGCACTGCAAGGCCACCAGAAGGTCTCCCTGGAGCCTTCTCTTCTCCAGCTGCACACCCCCAGCTCTCTCAGCCTGGCCTCCCAGCAGAGGGCTTCCAGCCTGCCAGCATTGCTGTGGCCTCCTCTGGCCCTGCCCCAACAGTCCCTGGCTGTGCTGAGGACTCCAGAGCACAGCAGAGGGGCAGAATCCCCTCCCTGCCCTTGCTGTTGCACACCACTGATGTGCTGAGCAATAAACAGCACCAATGCAGAGCCACAGAAATTATAAGGGGAGAGGAACACCTCCCTTATAAGGGGAGCCTGAGGGAGCTGGGGCTCTGTAGCTTGGAGCAGAAGAGACTGAGGGTGGCCTTATTCATGCTGATACGCTGTGCAGGGTGAGTGCCCAGAGGCTGGAGCCAGTCCTGCTGGGGGATGCCCAATGCCAGCACAAGGGGCAGTGGTGGAGGCTGAGGCAGAGGAAGTTCCATGGAAACAGGAGGTAAAGATTTTTTCCCTGTGAGGTGACAGAGCTGCCCAGGGGGTTGTGGAGTCTCCCTCTCTGAGACATTCAAGACCTGCCTGGCTGTGTTCCTGTGTGACCTGCCCTGGGTGCTCCTGCTCTGGCAGGGGCTTGGACTGGAGAGCTTTGGGGCCCTTCCAGCCCTAACATTCTGTGGACTCTCCCTGCACATCTCCTCCAGCCCCAGGCTCCCAGATCCCCCCATGCTGCGCCCCAGTCCTGTGGAGCCTGTGGGAGGTCCTGCTGCTGCTGCTGGATGCTTCCCCAGCGCGAAGCACAGCAGCGTTTCCCCCACACTGCTTGGACCTCCTCCTGCACATCCTCCACCCTGGGTGCAGCATGTCCCCCTGCTTTTGGACTCAGTGTCCTGTTTTCCTCCTGCTGCTCCAGCAGAGCAGCTGGACTTTTCAAGCTGCAGTTGCTTCACGCTTCTGACCTCTGCCAGGGGGCCGTGCAGGCAGCAGTGTTGCAGGGGCTGGTGGGCTGTGGCCCAGCTTTTTTTCTTACTCTCTGGCTGGCTTAGCCACCTCCATCTGCTCAGGGGAGAGCTAAGGCAACGTGGAGGCGTGGCAGATCTGGTCTGGAGGAAGGAAACGTGAGAGGAGCAGCCCACGTTCCCTGCTCACCTCTTATTCTTATTTTATCCCTCAGCAGCACCACAGGCTCTGCCCTGGGTCCTTGCTGTTTTTCTTTAGCTTCCGGAGAGCACTGGGAGGCTCTCTTCATCCTCCAGACCCTGTCTCTGCCCTAGTCAGGTCACATCTGGAGGACTGGGTCCAGTTCTGTGCTCCCCAGTTCAAAGGAGCTACTGGAGAGAGTCCAGCAGAGGCTACAAAGTGCTGAGGGGCCTGGAGCAGCTCGTGAGGAGCAGAGGCTGAGAGCCTTGGGGTGCTGAGCCTGGAGAAGAGCAGCCCCAGAGGGGAGCTGAGCAATGCTCAGCAAGAGCTAAAGGAGCTGTGGGGGCAAGAGGCTGGGGCCTGACTCTGCTCAGTGGTGCCCAGGGACAGGGCAAGGGGCAATGGCCACAAGTGGAACCCCTCAGGAGGTTCCATCTGAGCAGGAGGATGAAGCTGTTTGGTGTGAGGGTGCTGGAGGCCTGGAGCAGGCTGCCCAGAGAGGTTTTGGGGTCTCTTTGTGTGGAGAGCTTCCAACCCCCCCTGGGCACTGTGCTGCTGGGCAAGCGCTGTGGTGCCCTGCTGGGCAGGGGCCTGGGACTGGATGAGCTCCAGGGGTCTCTTCCAATCCCCACCCTGCTGGGATTCTGTGTCCATAGTCAGCTGCACAAGCACCCTTTGAAATGCTGGGATGGCTTCTCAACGTCCGAGGCAGAGCAGGGCTTCAGCAAACCACTGCTGAGCAGCGCTGTGCGAGGCTCCCGCCCGGAGCCGTGCCGGCAGCGATGCCAGAGCAGATCTCGCAGAGCTCATGCAACAGCATCCCTTGTTTCTGCCATCTCCTCCGTGCTCATTCGCATTCGCCCCCCTGCCTCTGCACATCCCCCCCTGCCTCCATCTGCTCCTTCCAGCAGCATCCCCAGCACCCGGGCCCCCCGTGCCCTTCCCCTCCTCGGCGCTTGCTCTCCTGCGTGCTGGAGCTTTTTTGCACAGCCGCACAGGCAATGAGTTTGCCTTCCCCTCCCCCCCGCTCCCGGCTCCGAACCATCAGCGGAGCTTCCACATCGATCTGCTTTGTGCTCAGCTTCCTAGAGCCATTTTGTGGTACTGCAGGGGTGGGGGTGGGTTTTGGTTATTTTCCCTCTCCTGTGCTGTGCTCCCTGAATGAAACCTGGCTGGAGCAGGGCTGGGGGGGCAGGGTTGTAAATGGCAGTGGAAAAAAACACCCAAAGAAATAAACAAAGCCCTACTATTGATTTCCCTTAATGCAGCACTAATGGTTGTGTTGCACAACGCGGCTGTCATGGGCCAGCTTCCAAGGAGGGGGGGGGAGGGGGTTGTGTTATTTTGTGGAGGTAGCAGCCAGCCAGGGCCAGGCAGCTCCGTGCTGCTGAAGGCAGAGGAGAGTGGCCCTAGCCCAGGCAACCCCCAATCTGCAACCTTTACAGGCTCACAGATGGTAGGGGTTGGATGGGCTCCTCCATCTCCTTGTTTCTCCCCATTCTGAGCAGCTCAGGGCCTCTTTCCCCCCACTCCACTTCTCCCTACCACCCTCCCAGGTACTCCTGGCCTGGGCCTGGAGGAGCCCCAGGCTGCTCTGCAGGCAGCTGAGCTCCAGCCCTTGGTGGTGCAGGAGAGGTGACACCCCTCTGGAGAGACACAGGATCAGAGGCTCACAGGATGTTAGGGGGTGGAAGGGACCTCCCAGATCACTGAGTCCACCCCCTCTGCTAAAGCAGCACCACAGAATCCAGCACAGGTCACACAGGAGCACAGAGCTGGAAAGGCTGCAGAGAAGGAGACTCCACAACCTCTCTGGGCAGCCTGCTCCAGGGCTCTGTGACACTCACAGGGAAGAATTTCCTCCTCCTGCTGAGGTGGAACCTCCTGTGCTGGGTTTCCATCCACTGTCCCTTGTCCTATCCCAGGGTGCAGCTGAGCAGAGCCTGTCCCCTCCCTCTTGACCCCCCAGCCCTCAGCTATTGATCAGATCCCCTCTCAGCCGTCTCTTGACCAGCCCCAGGGCTCTCAGCCTCTCCTCCTTGGGCGTGCTCCAGGAGAAGTTGCCCTACCCCAGGCAGCCCCAAATCTGCAACCTTTAGCCATGGTGTGAGATGGAAAGGAGCCCCAGTTACAAGTGGAGCTCAGTGCTGGGGCCAGTTTAACATCTGCATCAGTGATCTGGATGAGGGGGTCCCAGGCACCAAGCTGGGTGGGCATGTTGATTCTGCTTGTAGGGTAGGGAGGCTCTGCAGAGGGCTTTGGCCATGCTGGGCCCATGGGTGGGCTGAGGCC
>CM026893.1:20304883-20390924 GCA_015227895.2 Colaptes auratus | reverse complement strand
GATCCTCACAGCCCCAACCAACCTCACCTGGGATGGTGCCAGGGATGAGACAGCCCCGCTCTCTGGGCAGCCTGGGCCAGCTCTCCCCACCCTCAGGGGCAAACATTTCTCCCTCCTCTCCACTCTGCATCTCCCTCTTGCAGTCCAAACCATCCCCCCTTGGCCTGTCCCAACAGGCCCTGCTCAGAAGTCTGTCCCCAGCTTTCATGCTGAGCAGCATTCCCTGGGCAGACCTCAGCAGCACCCAGCCAAGCCAAGCCAGCAGCAGGGCTCTCCTCCACCTGACTTGGCCATGTTTTGGTTTGTGGGAGGCAAACACAACAGGAGAGGTCTGTGGGGAAGTTCTGCAGGCTCCAAAATGAGATTAAAAATACAAAAGAAGTGGATTTCTTTGGCCCTGTTTCTGGAGCAGGTCCAGGGCCATACCTGTGAGCACCCTGGAGAGCAGGGACCTGGAGCAATGGGGTGGCCAGCAGGAGCAGGGCAGGGATTGTCCCCCTGCACTGGGGAGGCCACAGCTTGAGTGCTGGGTTCAGTATTGAGCTCCTCACTCCAAGGAGGACATTGAGGAGCTGGAGCAGGGCCAGAGAAAGGCAACCAGGCTGGGGAAGGGTCTGGAGGACAGGGCTGGGGAGGAGCAGCTGAGGCACTGGGGGTGTTCAGTGTGGAGCAGAGGAGGCTGAGGGAGACCTCATTGCTCTCTGCAGCTCCCTGGGTGGGCATGTCGACCTGCTGGAGGGTAGGGAGGCTCTGCAGAGGGCTCTGGCCAGGCTGGGCCCATGGGTGGGCTGAGGCCAACATTGAGAGGTTGAGCAAGGTGCTGAGTGCTGCACTTTGGTCACAGCAACCCCATGAAGGTTCCAGGCTTGGGGCAGAGTGGTTGGCAACTGCCCAGCGGGAAAGGGCCTGAGGGTGTTGGTTGACAGCAGCTGAACATGACCCAGCAGTGTGCCCAGGTGGTCCCCTGCAGCCTGGCCTGGAGTGGGAATGGTGTGGGCAGCAGGAGCAGGATGTGATCATCCCTCTGTACTTGGTACTCTGGGCTGGCCACAGCTTGAGTGCTGGGTTCAGTTTTGGGCCCTCAGTGCAAGAAGGACATGGAGGAGCTGGAGCAGGCATAGAAGGGCAACGAAGGGTGGACGGGGGGGGAGTGGGGGGGGTGAGAGCAGGGCTGGGGAGGAGCAGCTGAGGGATCTGGGGGTGGTCAGTGTGGAGCAGAGGAGGCTGAGGGAGACCTCATTGCCCTCTCGCAGCTCCCTGAGAGGAGGCTGGAGCCAGGTGGGGCTCAGGCTCTTCTCCCTAGTAACAAATGATAAACCAAGAGGAAATGGCCTCAAGCTGCCCCAGGAGAGGTTTAGGTTGGATATGAAGAACAATTTCTTCCCCTTGAGGGTTGTCAAGGCCTGGCCCAGGCTGCCCAGGGAGTTGCCACCCTTGCAGGGGTTTCAGAGGTGTGTAGCTGAGGTGCTGAGGGCCATGGTGTTGGTGCTGTCTGAGAGCAGGACCTTGGATTCTCTGCTCTCTTTTCCTTCCTCATCCTTCTTCCTGCTCCTGGCTTTGAGCATGCTGCCAAAAAAGCCTCAGAGAAGAGCTAAGCCACCACGAAGTGAGCTGCAGAGCCTGGGAGAGGGGAGGGGATGGAGCTATGCTGGAGCTGTTCCTAGCTGCTATCACACAATCACCAAGGCTGGAAGAGACCTCAAAGCTCACCGAGTCCAACCTGGCACCACAGACCTCAGGACTAAACCATGGCTCCAAGGGCCACCTCCAGTCCCCTCTTGAGCACCTCCAGGGATGGGGACTCCACCACCTCCCTGGGCAGCACATCCCAAGGGCCAACAACTCTCTCTGGGAAGAGCTTTCTCCTCACCTCCAGCCTAAACCTCCCCTGGTACAGCTGGAGACTGTGTCCTCTTGTTCTGCTGCTGGTTGCCTGGGAGAAGAGACCAACCCCCACCTGGCTACAGCCTCCCTTCAGGGAGTTGCAGAGAGCAATGAGGTCTCCCCTGAGCCTCCTCATCTCCAGGCTGAACAACCCCAGCTCCCTCAGCCTCTCCTCACAGGGCTGTGCTCAAGGCCTCTCCCCAGCCTTGTTGCCCTTCTCTGGACATGCTCAAGAGTCTCAATGTCCTTCTTAAGCTGAGGGGCCCAGAGCTGGACACAGGACTCAAGGAGGCTGATGAAATGTCAGCCCAGGTAGGCCAAAGCTGAGGCCAGCAGAGGTGTGCTGGGAGCAGCCTGGCCTTGGGCAGAGCTGGACGGATGCATCTGCAGCCACATCCTGCTGCTGCCTCTGCCTTTCCTTCCTCCCTGGACACTGACTCAGCACCACCAGCCCTCCATCCCAGCACAGAACAATAAATATCCTTCCTTCCAGCCAGCACAGCTGCTGCTTCCAGAGAGGTTTCTTCCCCCTCACCACCCCCAGCTCCAACAGGAAGGTGGCTCCCAGCAGAGCGCCACAAGTGAGGCACCTCTGGGATGCAGCCCCAGGCTCTGCCATGAGCCCAAAGTGTCTTTGCTCAGAGCAGCTGAGATCCAAAGCCCTGCTCCTGAGCCACAGGGAGCATCTCATCAGCCACAGCCTGGGCTGCAGCAAGAGAAGTGTGGCCAGCAGGTGAGGGAGGGGATTCTGCCCCTCTGCTCCACTCTGCTGAGACCATCCCCCCCAGTCCTATCCCTCCCTGACACCCTCCAAAGTCCCTCCCCAGCTTGCTTGGAGCCCCCTGCAGATCCTGCAAGGCCACAATGAGGTCTCCTGGGAGCCTTCTCCTCTCCAGCCTGCACAGCCCCAACTCTCTCAGGCTGTCTCCAGAGCAGAGCAGCTCCAGCCCTCTGCTCCTCCTCGGGGCCCTTCTCTGGACACCTTCCAGCCCTCCAGATCCTTCCTGTCCTAGGGGCTCCAGAGCTGGACCCAGAGCTGCAGCTGTGGTCTCAGCAGAGTGGAGCAGAGGGGCAGAATCCCCTCCCTCACCTGCTGGCCACACTTCTCCTGCTGCAGCCCAGGCTCTGCTTGGCTCTCTGGGCTGCAAGTGCTGACTGCTGGCTCCTGCTGAGCTTCTCCTCCCCCAGCACCCCCAAGGCCTTTCCCCCAGGGCTGCTCTCCAGCCAGTCCCTGCCCAGCCTACATCAGTGCCTGGGACTGCCCTGAGCCAGCTGCAGGACCTTGCCCTTGGTCCTGTTGAACCGCCTGAGGTTGTCATGGGCTCACCTCTGCAGCCTGTCCAGGTTCCTCTGGATGGATCCCTACCTGATGGCCAGGAAAGAAGCCAAACAGCCCCCAGGAGGAACCCAGAGAGGTTTGATGCTCCTCTGGAAGTGCAGAGGCTCAGGAAGTCCACAGCCTCAAGAGGGAATGGGGGAGGGAAAAGCCCAAATCTTGGCAGGGCAGCAGCTGGCTGAGAACTACCAGGTGGCCCTCAGGGAGGAGAAGGGCCTGGGGGTGCTGAGTGATGAACCAGCAGTGTGCTCAGGTGGCCAAGAAGGCCAAGAGCATCCTGGCCTCCTGTGGAGCTTCTCCTCCCCCAGCACCCCCAAGGCCTTTCCCCCAGGGCTGCTCTCAGGCCAGTCCCTGCCCAGCCTGGATCAGTGCCTGGGACTGCCCTGAGCCAGAAGCCACACAACCCCCAACCCTGACCAGCTCTGGGGTGCTCCCCCTTGGATCCCGTGGGTGAAAGGGCTGCAGGAGGCTGTAGTCCCCTCTCCTCCCAGTGCCCACAGCCAGTTGCTGCCCAGTAACAAGGGGGGGTGCCGAGTGTCCCTGGCTGTGAGCTGACCTATGGCTGTGCTGCTGCTCCGCTGCCGCCTTGGGCTGCCAGCAGCCAGGGAGGAGCCGAAGCCCTGACCTATTTTCCTGGCAGAGGGGAAGAGCCAGGCTGGCAAACAAAGGCAGCTTTGGCTCAGGGTATTTAAAGGCAAAGATCCTCACCCAGCTGTCCCCAGGCAGCACAGCAGCTCTCCTGCCCTTGGTGGCTGTCCCACAAGAAGTGTCCTCCTGCCTGGATGTGGGAATGGGACACCAAGGATGCCCTGGAGCAGCTCTGTGAGGGGCAGAGGCTGAGAGCCCTGGGGGGGGTTGAGCTGGAGAAGGGCAGCCCCAGAGGGGAGCTGAGCAATGCTCAGCAAGAGTTAAAGGAGCTGTGGGGGGCAAGAGGCTGGGGCCAGACTCTGCTCAGGGGTGCCCAGGGACAGGGCAAGGGGCAGTGGGCACAGCCTGGCACCCAGGAGGTTCCATGTGAAGAGGAGAAAGCTGTTTGGTGTGAGGGTGCTGGAGGCCTGGAGCAGGCTGCCCAGAGAGGTTGTGGAGTCTCCTTGTGTGGAGAGCTTCCAACCCCCCTGGGCAATGTGCTGCTGGGCAAGCTGCTGTGGGTGCCCTGCTGGGGCAGGGGCTTGGACTGGATGAGCTCCAGAGCTCCCTTCCAAGCTCCACCCTGCTGGGACTGAGCTGCAAGCTTGCAAGATGAGAGCCCAGAGCAGCTGGGTAACAGCCCAACAGAAAGCTCCAAAATCCCATTTCCAGGAAGGTAACAAAAAGGGATCTAAAGCAGGAGAATAAAGCAGGCCCAGGGCTCGAGGAGCACAGCACTGACCAAGATTCCCCTACCTGAGTCTTCAGCTGGAGCCCCAAACAACCTCACCTGGGATGGTGCCAGCCATGGAGCAGCCCCCAGCTCTCTGGGCAGCCTGGGCCAGGCTCTCCCCACCCTCAGGGGCAAATATTTCTCCCTTCTCTCCACTCTGCATCTTCCTCTTGCAGTTCAAACCATCCCCCCTTGGCCTGTCCCAACAGGTCCTGCTCAAAACTCTGTCCCCAGCTTCCTTCTCAGCCTCTTTCAGCACTGCAAGGCCACCAGAAGGTCTCCCTGGAGCCTTCTCTTCCCCAGGCTGCACAGCCCCAGCTCTCTCAGCCTGGGCACCTCTCTGGGCAGCCTAGAGCAGGTTACTCAGAGCCCCATCCAGCTTCACCTGGAATGGTCCCAGGCAGGGGGCTGCACTCACTGCAGAGCAAGAGCCAGCAGCCCATAGACCACATCCAAGTCCCCCTCTGAGCCTGCAGCCCTCTGCTTTGGTTGGGTCAGTGAAGACCCCTGATGGAGAAGCCTCCAGCAGCTCAGACTTTGCAGCTTGCTCCATAGCCTGGATTGGGAAATGCCTGCTGGCCCCAGGCTCCTCACTGCAGGGCTCTGTGAGCAGCACCACAGCAATGGCTCCCAGAAACAGAGCCCTGGCCAGTGGTTACTCAACAGCAGAGCCTGGCAGCTCCCCTGGGGCTCTCCAGGCAGCTGGGACAAGGACCACTGCTTTTGTTGGAAACCAACCTGGAGCAGCAACAGCCTTCCCCTCCCCCCCTTGCTCGACAGGCAGGAAGGGAAAAAGGAGCAGGAATAGATCTGAGTGTCCTGAACAATGGCACCAGGAAAGTCCCTCTGGCCTGGGCAGCCCCCAGCAGGGCTGCTCTGCACCACAACCCCCTCAGCTCCCTCTGGCCTGGGCAGCCCCCAGCAGAGGCTGCTCTGCACCACAACCCCCTCAGCTCCCTCTGGCCTGGGCAGCCCCCAGCAGGGCTGCTCTGCCCACAACCCCCTCAGCTCCCTCTGGCCTGGGCAGCCCCCAGCAGAAGCAGCTGGCAGGGGCATGGGGGGGGGTGGTGGTCTGGCAGCGGCATGGAGGGGCTGGCAGGGGGGCTCCCAGCACTTTTTCATCATAGCTAGAAGCTCTCCTTGCAGACCCTCGCCCATTCCCTCCCCAGGTCTGGCATCCCCCTCCCTGAGCCCCCCTGGCTCTGCCTCCCCCTGGGTACAAGCTGGGATGGAAGGAGGAAGGTTGAGTGGGCACTATCCTGCCTTGGGGCAGGGCTGTGCTGGAGGGGTTCCAAGCACTATTTCGTCTCTCTGCTGACCTCCCCCCCCAGTTCTGGCATCACCTTCCCCTGAGACCTCCTCTTGCTCTGCATCTCCAAGTTGGGATGGAGAGAAGGAAGAATGGAGGGTGGGCACCACCCAGCCTCAGGGGCTGGCAGGGGCATGGGGGGGAGGGGGGGAAGGGTCCCAGCACTTTTCCACCATAAATAGAAGCTCTCCTTGCAGACCCTCCCCCATCCCATGCCAGGTGTGGCATCCCCCTCCCTGAGCCCCCCTGTCTCTGCCTCCCCCTGGGTACAAGCTGGATGGAAGGAGGGAGGTTGATGGGCACCATCCTGCCTTGGGGGCTGGCAGGGCTGTGCTGGGGGTGCTCCAAGCATTGTTTCATCTCTTTGTTGCCCTCCCCCCCCCCACCCAATTTGGCATCCTCCCCCCCCCAGAGCCCCCCCCCCTCCTCTTTCAGCCCCCTGGGGCTTGCTGCCTGCCTCCCTCCCCCTTCCCCAGCCCCACATCCTGCCCCAGAGCCAGGCTTTGCCTCAGCACATCCTGCTCCCCCCCCTTCCCTCCTCTCCCCCCTCCTTCTGCTGACCTCTTTCTTTCCTGCATCCTTCCCATAAAATGGAGCCCGCAGGGAGGGGTCCTGCTGCCTAAGATGGCTGAGGATGAGGAGGGCCTGCAGGGTGGTGCAGGAGCACCCTCTGCTGTTGGAAGAGCTGGGGGGGGGGCAGGCACCACCGCAAAGTCCATGGCAGCCCCACAGGCTGCTGCAGCACACACCCCAAAACCCCAGCCAGCCCTTTCCCCAGGGCCCTGTAAATCATGGGGGCAGCCAAAGGTTTGCCTTCCACTGCCTGGCAGCAGCTTGGCTGCCTCCCTGGGCTGGCTTCCCCCTGCCACCACCTCCTGCTTCTCCTCTCTCAGGAGCATCCCCAAGCCTCAAAGGCAGAGTTTTGTCCCAAACCCAGCAAGTTTCACACCAAAAGCTCCCCTCCAAACTAATGCCATCCCCTCCCAGGTTCACCTATTTGTCAGGTTTGAGAATCCCCCCCCCAGAGACCTCCCCTGCATGGTGCCCACCCCAAAGCCTGCTGTCAGCCCCTCGCGGAGTAGGTCCAGGCCCTGGGATGGAACAAAGGGATGAAAACAGAGCCTCTCCTCCCAGGCCAGATGACAACATCAAACCCAGCACCCCCCTGCCCCTCCCTGCACTGGGGCTGACCAAATCCTGTCCCCTAGGAAAGGTTTGGTGAGCAAAAGGTAGAGGCAAAAGCAGCAGGAGGCCACCTGCATGGTGCAGGAGGAGCAGGAGCTGGGCAGGGGCAGCGGCAGGGGGCAGGAGGAGCAGGAGCTGGGCAGGGGGCAGCGGCAGGGGTCCGCAGCAGCAGGAGCTGGGCAGGGGGCAGCGGCCGGGGGCAGGAGCAGGAGCTGGGCAGGGGCAGCGGCCAGGGGGCAGCAGCAGCAGGAGCTGGGCAGGGCAGCGGCAGGGGCAGCAGCAGCAGGAGCTGGGCAGGGGGCAGCGCAGGGGCAGGAGGAGCAGATCTGGCAGGGGGGCAGCGGCAGGGCAGAGGAGCAGGAGCTGGCAGGGGCCAGCGGCAGGGGGCAGGAGGAGCAGGAGCTGGGCAGGGGGCAGCGGCAGGGGCAGGAGGAGCAGGAGCTGGGCAGGGGGCAGCGGCAGGGGGCAGCAGCAGCAGGAGCTGGGCAGGGGGCAGCGGCAGGGGGCAGGAGGAGCAGGAGCTGGGCAGGGGGCAGCGGCAGGGGGCAGGAGGAGCAGGAGCTGGGCAGGGGGCAGCGGCAGGGGGCAGGAGGAGCAGGAGCAGGTCTCCGTGGTGCTGCTCCACAGGCAGGGGATGGAAGCTGAGAGCTGAGGTGCCAGAACCTCTGATGCCAGGAGCAGCAGAGGACCCAAGCTGTTGCCCAGCAGAGCCTTGGGGCTCCTCAGCAGGGGTGTGAGCCCCTGTGAGTCAGCCTGGGAACGCTGGGAGTGTGAGACATGAGGCTGGATCCCAGCCTGGGAGGATAATGCCATGGGGCAGGAATGATGGAGATGGGAAGAGCTCTGGGGAGGCTCCAGCCTGGGGTACCCTGGCACCGTGGGGTCTGTAATGCCTGCAGGGAAGGGGGGGGAGGAAGAGCACCCCAGAATGGTTTGGATGGGGAGAAACCTTTTGAGCTCAATCCAGTCCAACCCCACTGCTGCCAGCAGGGACAGCTGCACCCAGAGCAGGCTGCTCACAGCCCCAGGCAACCTCACCTGGGATGCTGCCAGGGATGAGGCAGCTCCAACCTCTGTGGGCAGCCTGGGCCGGGCTCTCCTCACCCTCTCTCAAACATTTCTCCCTTCTCTCCACTCTGTTTCTCCCTCTTGCAGCTCAAACCATCCCCCCTTGGTCTGGCACCACAGGCCCTGCTCAAAACTCTGTCCCCAGCTTTCTTCTTGTCCCCTTCAAGCCCTGCAAGGCCACCAGAAGGTGTCCCTGGAGCCTTCTCTGCTCCAGGCTGCACACCCCCAGCTCTGTGGGTCTGGCCTCCCAGCAGAGGGCTTCCAGCCCTGCCAGCGCTGCTGTGGCCTCCTCTGGCCCTGCTCCAGCCCCTTGTTCAGGGGGGTTAGGATCAGAGGAGCCTTCCAGCAGCACCCCAGGGATGGGCTGGGAGCATGGGGCGGGGATGGGGAGGGGGTGAGCACTGGGAGGGCTGCAGAACAGTGAAGGAGCTGCACCGGGCTCCTGCCAGCCCTGTTCCCCCCTTCCCCCCCCAATCCCTGCTCCTGCTCTCCAGATGCCCTAAAGCATCCCAGAATGCTGCAGATGCCAGGCTGGGGCAGGGAGAGAGGGGGGTGTGGGATAAAAAGTGCTGCTTTTGTGTGCCAGGGCAGGTGATTTCTGCCTGCCACCCCCTCAGTGCCCCCAGCAGCAGATGGAGACCCCCAGCCCCAATTGTGGCCTTTTCAGAGGCAAAGAAAAGGAGCCACAGACCACCCCAAGGGAGCTGCCAGGCAGCACAAAGGCTCCTTGAGACTGAGCTTTAGCCACGTTCAGGCTGGGGACAGAGCCGGGGGGGGATGGTGCTGAGCACAAGGAGGGGGGATGCTGGGCAGAAAGGGAAATGGTGCTGAGCAGAATGGGGGGGGACGACAGTGCTGAGCAGAATTGGAGGGATGCTGAGTGGAAGGAGGGAGGATGGTGCTGAGCAGAATGGGAGAGGTGCTGAGCAGAATTGGGGGGTGCTGAGCAGAAGGGGGGGATGGTGCTGAGCAGAAGGGGGGGATGGTGCTGAGCAGAAGGGGGGAGCAGAAGGGGGGTGGTGCTGAGCAGGGGGGGATGGTGCTGAGCGGCGGGGAGGGGGCAGAAGGGGGGGGTGGTGCTGAGCAGAAGGGGGGGATGGTGCTGAGCAGAAAGGGGGGATGGTGCTGAGCAGAAAGGGGGGATGGTGAGCAGAAAGGGGGGATGCTGAGCAGAAGGGGGGGATGGTGCTGAGCAGGGGGGGAGCAGAAGGGGGGTGGTGGTGCTGAGCGTGGGGATGGTGCTGAGCAGAAAGGGGGGGTGGTGCTGAGCAAAGAGGCTAGAAGATGCTGAGCAGAATGGGGGGTGCTGAGCGGGGGGGGGATGGTGCTGAGCGGGGGGGGGGGGGGCCGAGCGCCGGGCTTGGCGCAGAGCGGGGTGCGCGCGCAGCCCGCCTTTGTCTGCAAAGCAGGTCACGGGGGGGCGCGGGCGGGGCGGGGCGGATGCGGGGGGGCCGCGGGCCGGCGGGGGGGGCCGTGCGTCACCCGCGCGTCACCGGCAGCTGACGCCGCGCCGCCAATCGCGGCGCTCTGAGCTCATCGGCGGGCGCGGCGCCAGCCCGGCTCAACTGCGCACACCTGGCGGACGAAAAGCGCGTTGCAGCCTCCTGCCGAAACCCGAAGGGGGCCCAGGGAAAAACCCTTCCTTCCCCAGGCCCCCGGCGCCCCCCCCCGAGCCACGCCCGGCCCCCAAAAATCCCTCCAGCGCCCCTGGGCTTGGCTGGGCCGCTCAAAGCTGCTCAGAGCTCCAATCACCAATAAAACGACTGCCCGGTGTTGACCCCCCCCTGCAGTGTGAACATCAGGGGGGTGCCCCGTGGGCACTGCGGGCACAGGGCAGCGCCCAGCACGCCCCAGTAAGCACCAACGCACCTGCGGAGGGCCCACCAGTAACACCCCCCAGGGCTTTTTGCAGCCACAGCAGCCTGGGACACTCCAGAGCTGGGTGCTCCCCCGGCACCCAGAGCACCCCAAAAAGTGAGCAGCAGCAGTGCCAGCAGCCAAGGGGACAGCAGCAGCTCCTCGGTGCTCAGGAGACACCCCCAGGACCCAGCTCAAGCTTGTTCTCACCGACTTTTCTACGTGTTTCTGTTAGAAACCTCACCTCCACCTGGCAACACATCCACACCAGGACGTCTCCTGCACCTGGGCAGCAGCTGGGGGCACCAGGGGTGGCACTGCTGTAGCAGGAGAAGAGCTGCTTGCCCTAAAGCATGAGGAAAGGTCAGGCCAAGCCAAAAAAAGCAACACCATCGACCTGCTGTGAGATGAGAACTTTGCTAAAGGACACAGTTGGCCTACAGAAAGGTTCTGAGCTGGTCTGGGTGAGCCTGGGTTGTCCCCTCCAGGCTCTGAAGAAACAGCAGGAAGGTGAAAAGCCCTCCCAGAGCAGCCCCCACTGCCCCTGTACTTATAGGCCAGGTGTGTGATGAAGACACTCCAGGGGCACACACTCGAAGCCCTCTCCTAGGACATGCCATTAAATGACCATTCCACAACTTCTGCAGAGAGGAAACACAGCACCTAGAGAGGAACTTCCCCAAGCAGTCTCTGCCTCCTTTGAAAAGCAAATGAGCCTTCAGTGTCCTACCAGTGCTGCTCCAACAGCCACAGAGTCACAGAATGGGTTGGTTGGGAAAGGCCTCTGAGCTCATCCAGCCCAAGCAGCAACCCAACCCCACCACGGCCCCAGGTGCCATGGCCACAGGCTCCTTGAACACCTCCAGGGATGGGGTCTCCACCACCTCCCTGGGCGGCCTGTGCCAATCCCTGACCACTCTGGCAGCAAAGAAATTGTTAATCTCCAACCTAACCCTCTCCTGGCACAACTTCAGGCCATTGCCTCTCCTTCTGTCACCTGGGACTAGGGAGAAGAGACCAAGCCCCACCTCAGTCCAACCTCCTTTCAGGGAGAGCAATGAGGTCTCCCCTCAGCCTCCTCTTCTCTAGACTAAACACCCCCAGATCCCTCAGAGAGAGTGACACATCCAGGAGCCACATCCAAGCATGCTGATGCCATCAGGGTGTGTTTCCCACCCCCATTCCAGGAGAAACAAGGAAGGGAGAGCAGGGAGAAGGTCAAGATATAACAGCCACGAGGTCCAGAGAGGAGGTTCCCAGCCTGGAGATCATTCCCCTGTCCTTGTTCACTGCCACTTCTCAGCTAAGGTGGCCACAACACACATGGACACTCTGATCTCACACGAGGAGAGTATTGACACCAGGGCTGGTCCAACATGAGAGAAAGGAACCAGGCTACACCCAGAGCAGCAACCTCTCTCCTTGAAGAGACTCTGAAGGGGCTGCAAAAGGCCCTGAACCATCTCAGACTTTCAGGTCAGCCTTACCTGGAGCAGGGTGGAAGGACTTGAGGCCACCAGAAGACTCTCCTGAGCCCAAATCACTCTGAGCTCCTCAGGTTTTCTCTCCCCAGCAGGAACTTCTCAGCCAGGATGTGAAGGCTCCCAGGGCTGCAGGCAGACATCTCTGTCCCATCCAAGAACCTTCCTGAGGAACAGGAGAAGAGAGGAGTTCCAGGGGCTGCTCCCTGCTGCTCCTCAGCCAAGGTGGCCACAACACAGAGGGACAATTGAGGAGTAGGAGACAAGCTACAGATGCAGAATGCTGAAGGCCAGGGAGAGGGGATCCTCACCTGAGAGAGGCCAGGGAGAGGGGATCCTCACCTGAGAGAGGCCAGGGAGAGGGGATCCTCACCTGAGAGAGGCCAGGGAGAGGGGATCCTCACCTGAGAGAGGCCAGGGAGAGGGGATCCTCACCTGAGAGAGGCCAGGGAGAGGGGATCCTCACCAGAGCAAAGGATGGAGAGGGGATCCTCACCTGGGAGAAGGATGGAGAGGGGATCCTCACCAGGGAGAGGGTGGCAGAGGTGACCCTCTGTGGTCAGCCAGGAGAAGAGAGGGAGAGGTGGTCCTCATCAGAGTGAGATGGAGAGGTCATCCTCACCTGAGACAGTGGAGGGAGAGGGGATCCTGACAGAGAGAGAGGATCCTGAGAGGGTATGGGGAGGTGCTCCTCAGCAGAGAGAGGGAAGAGAGAGGTGCTCCTGACCAGAGAGGTGGTATGAAGAGGTGATCCTCACCTGAGAGAGGGGATCCTTACCACAGAGGGGATGGAGAGGTGACCTTCACCAGAGAGAGAGGAGGGAGAGGTGGTTGCCAGGAGAGACAGGCAGGGGAGAGGTGGTCCTCACCTGAGAGAGAGGAGCACAGGGAGGGGAGGGAGAGGTGATGCTCAGTTATGAGAGGGGATGAAGAGGTGATCCTGAGCCAGGGAGAGGTGATCCCCAGCAGAGAGAGGGGATCCTGAGCAGAGAGAGGGGAGGGAGAGGGGATGCTCAGCAGACAGAGGGGATCCAACCCAAGAGGGTATGGAGACCTGATTCTCACCAGAGAGGTGGTGTGAAGAGGTGACCCTCAGCTGGCAGAGGGGATCCTCACCAGAGAGGGGACAGAGAACTGACCCTGACCACAGAGAGGGGAGGAAGAGGAGATCCTCAGGAGGAAGAGGGGATGGAGAAGTGATCCTGAGCCAGAGAGAGGGGATGGAGAAGTGATCCTGAGCCAGAGAGAGGGGATGGAGAAGTGATCCTGAGCCAGAGAGAGGGGATGGAGAAGTGATCCTGAGCCAGAGAGAGGGGATGGAGAATGATCCTGAGCCAGAGAGAGGGGATGGAGAAGTGATCCTGAGCCAGAGAGAGGGGATGGAGAAGTGATCCTGAGCCAGAGAGAGGGACCTCTCACTAGAGAAGGGATCTCAAGCAGGGTGAGGAGACAGGGAGGGGATCTTCATGAGAGACAGGGAATGGAGAGGGGATCCTCAGCTGAGAGAGGGGATCCTCACCAGGGAGAGGGATGGAGCTCTGGCCACTGAGAAGATAGAGAGGTGTCAGCCAGTGGGGACCCTTGTGCCTGGCAAGACCTCCATGAGCAGGAGGAAGTGATGCCTCCAGCAGCCTGGAGCTCTGAGCAGACAGGAGGAGCAGGTGGGGATGGTTGAAAGGTGTTTGTGAGCACCTGGGGGGGCAGAGCCAGCAGCCTCAGGCATTTTGTGAGTGCTGGGCAGCATTTTCAGTAGAACCCCAAAGCCACAGCCTCAGCAGAAACCTTGGTTAGGGTCCACACAAGGTGGTCAAAGCCCTGACTCCCAGATGGGTGCAGAAGGTCTCCCTGTCCCTTGGTGGTGTTTTACAGTTCCATACAGGAGGAGCTCTCTGGATCTGACCTTCTGAGGCTAAGGACTCACTGATTTCTGGTGAGCCAGGCTGGAGGGAAGGAAGAAACTCTTCTCTGTGAGGGCAGTGAGACCCTGGCCCAGGTTGCCACCATCCCAGGTGAGGTGGTTTGAAGCTCTGAGCAAACTGCTCTGGTTGCAGATGTCCCTGCTGGCTGCAGGGGGGTTGGACTGGATGGGCTTTAGAAGGTCCCTCTAGTCTGGCCCAAACCATGCCATGGTCTCTGGTCTATTCCAACCCCTGCCTCTCCAGGTTCCACTTGCCAGAAAATAAAGCAGCTCAGTGCAGAAGGAAAGGAAGACCTTAGAGCAGCCTTCCAGTACTGGGAAGGTCCAGGGGAGGCCATGAAGTTGATCAGAGGGCTGGAGAACCTCTGCTGTGGGGACAGGCTGGGAGAGTTGGGGCTGTTCAGCCTGGAGAAGACTCCAGGGAGACCCCAGAGACCTTCCAGTACCTGAAGGGCTCCAGGAAAGCTGGGGAGGGACTTTGGACAAGGGCTGGGAGTGCCAGGATGAGGGACAATGGCTTGGAGCTGGAAGAGAGGAGACTGAGACTGGAGATGAGGAAGAAATTCTTGGCAGTGAGGGTGGGGAGACTCTGGCACAGGCTGCCCAGGGAGGCTGTGGCTGCCTCCTGCCTGGAGGTGTTCCAGGCCAGGCTGGATGAGGCCTTGAGCAAGCTGGGCTGGTGGGAGGGGTCCCTGCCCGTGGCAGGGGGTTGGCACTGGATGAGCAGCACCCCTGAAGATGAAGCAGCCAGCACTGTGTGTCCAACCCAGGCAGGACAAGCACAGGTCCAGGCACAGCTCAGCTCCCAGGGGCTGCACCACCCAAAGTGAGGGAGAAAAGGACCTCAGGTGTTGATTTTAGGAGCAGGTCAGAAAGGAAAGGAATGGAAGCCATAGAGGGGATAGCACTGAGTGACAGGGCTGCCAAAACCCTGCCTCTGGTATGCCCAGACCTCTTCCAGATCACAGCCAGGACCCTGCTCCCCCCAGAATCTGTCCCCCAGCACTGGGAGCAGGACACAAAGTGCCAGCAGCCACTGCTGTGCCCTGACACCAGCAGCAGGTCCCAGCCACAAGCAGGTGAGGTACAGAAATGCTCCCCCAGCTTCAGCAGCCATCTCCTCCCCTCCCCACAGCCAGCTGTGGGCCCTGGCACTGGGTTTGTCCCTGCACTGCTCATGCTGGACCTGTCTAACAGCCACAGAGAGGTTCCAGAGAGGACTCCAGGGTGGCTGGCAAAAGCCCCAACATCTGCCTGGGGCTGTGGGAGGGAGGAGGAGGCAACCCCTGACAACTGGCAGGCTTGGCTGAGACACCTGAAGGCTGTGTGGCCACCCAGTGAGACTTGGACAGGCTGAGAGCTGGGCAGAGAGGATCCCAGTGAGGCTCAGCCAGGATGAGTGCAGAGCCCTGCAGCTGGGCAGGAAGAATAAGCTGCAGCAGGACAGGCTGGGAGGGCATCTGCTGGAGAGCAGCCCTGTGAAGGACCTGGGAGTGCTGGGGGGCAGCAAGTTCTGCATGGGACAGCAATGTGCCCTGGGGGCCAAGAAGGACAATGGGGTCCTGGGGGCATGCAGAGGAGTGTGGCCAGCAGAGCCAGGGAGGTTCTCCTCCCCCTCTGCTCTGCCCTGGGGAGACCTCACCTGAAATATTGCATCCAGCTCTGGGCTCCCCAGGTCAGGAGGGACAGTTATCTGCCGGAGAGAGTCCAAGGGAGGGCTGCAAGGATGCTGAAGGGACTGCAGCACTGCCTGGGGAGGAGAGGCTGAGAGCCCTGGGGCTGGTTAGTGTGGAGAGGAGAAGGCTGAGAGGGATCTGATCAATGTCTATCAATAGCTGAGGGCTGAGGCTCAGGCTCTGCTCACTGCACCCTGGGATAGGCCAAGGGGCAATGGATCTAAACTCCAGCCCAGGAGGTTCCACCTCTGCTCCCGAGCGCGCTCCCACTGCTAGCGCCCCGGGCTCCGGGCCGGCCCTGGAGCCGAGAGCCTGCGGCAGAGCCCCGCGAGCCTGCTGCCGCCTGGCGGCCAGGAGCAGCTCTGCACCGGGGCCCGACCGCCCGGGCCCGGCTCCGCAACCTCCCCAACCGCGACCCTGGGGCGCCGCGGGGACCGGCAGCACCAGCTCCGCGGGATGAGGCCCTGAGCAGCCTGGGCTGGTGGGAGGCGTCCCTGCCCATGGCAGCGGGGTTGGAACTGCATGAGCTTGAAGGTTCCTTCCAACCCAAACCATTCTGGGAATCTCTGAAAGCCCGAGTGCCACCTGGCCTGTGCCCAGCACCCCCAGCTTAGGATCCAGCACCCCCTCTAGCTGCAGAGACCCCCAGACGGGTCCTCTGTCCCCGCAGGAAACTCTTAGCCAGGCTCCCAAGTCCTCTGGACACCTTAGGCTGGGAAACTGAGGTGGCTAAACATGAGCAGGACCCTCAGAACCCTCCTTCAGCTGGGCAGCTCAAAGCAGAGGGAGACACAGAGCAGAGCCAGCAGCTGCTGAGGCCTGATGGTGACATCTTGCTGGCCCTGCAGTTGAGGACACCAGCGAGGCAAACCCTGGGCCAGGCCCAGCAGCACCCTGAGGGGTCAGGGCTGACCCTGGGGCAGAGCAGCAACAGCCCTTTGGTGTGGCTGGAAGTGGAGGAGCTGCAGAGCAGAGGTGTTGGGGCAGCTCCAGAACCAAGAAGCCAGGCAGGTGGCACTGGGACAGCAGAGGACAAGCAAGGGGTTCCACCACTCCCTCCCTGCCCTTGAGCTGGTCCTAGAACACCCACAGGGGATGCACAGCGTGCTTCCACAGCCACCCTGCTTCTCAGGCATCCTCAAGGGAGACCTTCTGATCCCATCACAACCCTCTGGCAGTGCCCTGACCTCCAGCAGGGATCAGAACAAGCTCCTTGGTGCCTGCCTGTGAAAGGCCAAACTCCAGAAGCTTAAAGGAAGGAGAGCAAAGGAGGTTTAAGGAAGAAACAACCTGGAGAAAGGGAGAGAGCTGGAGAAAGCTTCCAGCCAGGTGCAGCAGAAACAGGACACAGAGCAGGGCAGATCTCCCAGAGCCACCCCTGAAGCAGGTGATGAGAATCAACCCTCTGGGTTGTCACCTGCCAGGTTGTCCCTTCCCTCAGCACAAAGGGAGGGAGACAACTTGCAGCCACTTCTCTGCCCCCCTCAAATCCCTGAAGGGTCAGGAAAGGGCATCCCCCAAAGCACCAAGGAGAGCCTCACACTTAGAATCATAGAATCAATTGTCAGGGTTGGAAGGGACCTCAAGGCTCAGCCAGTTCCAACCCTCCTGGCAGGGGCAGGGACACCTCACACTACAGCAGGCTCCTCACAGCCACATCCAGCCTGGCCTCAAAAAGCATCTGGAGAACATGGAGCTCTCATCCCCTGCTCCACAGGACAAGCTCAAAGCCTGGAGATGTTTCTCCCCTTCCACTGCTGAAAGGACCCTAAGGCTGGGGAGCCTGTGGACATCTCCTCTACAGCCCCTCCTGTTCACATCCCAGGACATCACACAGCCCAAAGCCTGCCCTGGGTGCAGGGACAAGGTGGGACAGGGCTCTAGGAGTGTGTAAACATGGAGAGATGTCACAGAGAGCTCTGAGAGATGGGGGAGAGCCTCCTGCAGTGCTGGAGACTCAGCAGAAGAGTGACAGGGACCTGGTGGAGCAGGGCCAGAGGAGGCCACAGCAATGCTGGCAGGGCTGCAAGCCCTCTGCTGGGAGGCCAGGCTGAGAGAGCTGGGGGTGTGCAGCCTGGAGAAGAGAAGGCTCCAGCGAGACCTTGAGACCTTCCAAGAGTCAGAAAAAAGCTGGGGACAGAGTTTTGAGCAGGGCCTGTTGGGACAGGCCAAGGGGGGATGGTTTGAACTGTGAGAGGGAGATGCAGAGTGGAGAGGAGGGAGAAATGTTTGCCCCTGAGGGTGGGGAGAGCCTGGCCCAGGCTGCCCAGAGAGCTGGGAGCTGCTCCATGGCTGGCACCATCCCAGGTGAGGTTGGTTGGGGCTGTGAGCAACCTGCTCTGGCTGCAGCTGTCCCTGCTGGCTGCAGGGGGGTTGGACTGGATGAGCTTTGGAGGTCTCTTCCAACCCAAACCATTCCATGCTGCTGCTGCCATTGCTTAGCCAGGAGATTCCTCAGAGCTAAAGAAGACTTCTGGAAGGGCCCTTAGGTCTTCACAAGAGCTTCCTGAGGTCCTGGCAGTCTATGAAGGGAGCTTACACAGGACAGGCACTCAGGGCAGCAGCGCAGACCTTCCAGGCCATCACCACCTTCAAAGGTGGCAGAAGGTGGCACATGCCAGCATCCTACCAGCCAGGGGCTCCTGCATGGCTTTGGGTGGACCAAGCCCTTCAGGTCCCTGGGTGCCCTCCCTGCCCACCAAGGCCAAGGTGAACTCATCTCCTTCTGCAGAGTGCTGCAAGCAGGGCCATGGAAGCCCTCAGCTAGGCTGCTCCGAGGAGAGGAGACACAAAGGAAAGGAGAAGCTTGTTGAGGTGAGAGAGCAGGGTGTAAGGTGGCCTTGAGAATGCAGGTCCTACCTTGGTGCAGTGTGGTCTTCACAGCTGCATGGCTGCTGAGAGGTTTCTTTGGAGGCAGCCCTCATGGAAGCAGTGGAGTGCCACAGGCTGTCCTGCATCTGAAGCCAAGATCCCTTCCTGAAGGAGGTGGTAGGAATGCAGAGCAGCCTGGGAGAGAAGCTGCTGCTGGGATGCCTCCAGAAAGAGTCAGTGGTGCTGGCTGGCTGTTCCCTGTGGTGCCTGGCACTGGAGCTGCTGGCAGGGAAGAAGAATGTGAAGCTGTTTCCCTTGTTGGTGTCTCCAAGCTCTTCTTTCAGCCTCTCCACCTGAAGCAGAAGCACAGAACATGCCAGGGGTCACTTTGGGCTCAGCTGCCCAAAGCAAACAGAGACTCACGCTGGACCATGAGCCAGATGATCAGCTTGAGGTCAAACTCCCTTCCTTCCCTCCACAAGTTGCTGTCTCCTTCCCTTAGAATCATAGAATCCCAGAAGTGTCAAGGCAAGGGACCTCAAGGCTCAGCCAGCCCCAACCCCCTGCCATGGGCAGGGACACCTCACACTGCAGCAGGTTGCTCACAGCCACCTCCAGCCTGGCTGCAAACACCTCCAGGGCTGAGGCTGCCACCACCTCCCTGGGCAGCCTGTGCCAGGCTCTCACCACCCTCCTGGGGAACAACTTCTCCTCACATCCAATCTCAATCTCCCCACTTCTACTTTTGCTCCATCCCCCCCAGTCCTATCCCTCCCTGACCCCTCCAAAGTCCCTCCCCAGCTTGCTTGGAGCCCCCTGCAGATCCTGCAAGGCCACAGGAAGGTCTCCCTGGAGCCTTCTCCTCTCCAGCCTGCACAGCCCCAACTCTCTCAGGCTGTCTCCAGAGCAGAGCAGCTCCAGCCCTCTGCTCCTCCTCGGGGCCCTTCTCTGGACACCTTCCAGCCCCTCCAGATCCTTCCTGGCACAGAGGCTCCAGAACTGGACACAGAGCTCCAGGTGGGGTTTGGGTTGGAAGGGACCTTCAAGATCACCCAGTTCCAACCCCCTGCCATGGGCAGGGACACCTCCCACCAGCCCAGGTGGCTCAAGGGCCTCATCCAGCCTGGCCTGGAACACCTCCAGGCAGGAGGCAGCCACAGCCTCCCTGGGCAGCCTGTGCCAGTGTCTCCCCACCCTCACTCTCAACAATTTCTTCCTCCTCTCCAGTCTCAGTCTCCTCTCTCCCAGCTCCAAGCCATTGTCCCTCATCCTGTGACTCCCAGCCCTTGTTAGAAGTCCATTGCCAGCTCTCCTGGAGCCCCTTCATGACAATTTAAGGTTGGCTTAACCCCAGGCTGATCAATCAGGTCCCTGCAAGGCTTTAGTAAGAAACCAAAGGAAGATCTGTGCTGTGATGCTGCCACCAGAAAGGTTCAGCACTCTCTGGGTGTGGACTTTCATCTTACTCTAGGAATTACTGGTTTGAGTCCTGTTTTAACTTCAGAAGCTTAGGGAATGCTTCTGAGTTTAAGAGGAGTGTGTCCAGCAGATCCAGGGAGGTTCTCCTCCCCCTCTGCTCTGCCCTGGGGAGACCTCACCTGGAACATTGCATCCAGCTCTGGGCTCCCCAGGTCAGGAGGGACAGGGATCTGCCAGAGAGAGTCCAAGGGAGGCTACAAGGATGCTGAAGGGACTGCAGCACTGCCTGGAGAGGAGAGGCTGAGAGCCTGGGGGTGGTTAGTCTGGAGAGGAGAAGGCTGAGAGGGATCTGATCAATGTCTATCAATAGCTGAGGGCTGGGGGTCAGGAGGGAGGGGACAGGGCCTGCTCACTGCACCCTGTGCCAGGACAAGGGGCAGTGGATCTAAACTCCAGCACAGGAGGTTCCACCTCACCATGAGGAGGAATTTCTTTACTGTGAGGCTCCCAGAGCCCTGGAGCAGGCTGCCCAGAGAGGTTGTGGAGTCTCCTTCTCTGGAGCCTTTCCAGCCCCATCTGGATGCATTCCTGTGTGCCCTGTGCTGGATTGTCTGGTCCTGCTCTGGCAGGGGGCTTGGACTGGAGTATTTCCAGAGGCCACTTCCAATCCCTAACACTCTGTGAGCCCGTGTGATCCTATCAAAGGCAGGTTTTGGGCTACAGCCACTGCAGAGCACAGGATGTCTCCTTCTGGAGATGCCAGTGAGGGTCAGGAGTACTCACAACACCGGGCACAGCAAGGTGTCTTTGCCTGGATCATCTCATCCTTCTCCCTTGCAGGCTGCTGCTTCTCTTTGCCCAGGACCATCTCCAGCAGCTGAGGGAAAGCAGAACAGCTCTGAATTATCCACCCTTGGGGACTGGAGTGAGCAGAGCTCCATGGCCAGCACCAGGGGCAGGCAAAGACAGCTGCTGTTGAGCTCAGCAAGCACCCACTGGGGCTGAGTCTCCTTAGAAAGATGAAATCCACCCTGACAGAACCACAGAACAATAGAAAGGACCTCTGGAGATCATCCAGCCTCAAGCAGGGGAGGTTCAGGTTGGACAGCAGAAGAAGCTTCTTCACTGTAAAAAGGTTCTCAAAGCCTGGCCCAGGCTGCCCAGGGAGTGGTTGAATCCCCCTCCCTGGAGGTGCTTGAAGCACAAAGAGCTGTGGTGCTGAGGGCCATGGTTTAGGCCCCAGCCTTGCCAGGGTCAGAGAAGAGTTGGACTGGATGATCTTGGAGGTCTTTTCCAACCCAAACAATTCTCATCCCTCTGTGAAAGGCAAATTTCAGGCCCTGCTGGGTCTCAGCAGTGCTGCACAGAGAGCCCTTTGTAGGGAAATGCCAAATTAGGGCTCACTGGAGGAGCTTCAACGACTCCAATTTGGCTTCAGTTGCTTGAGTGGCTTCAGAAGAGGACTTGAGCCACCCATGGATGATCAAAGGACTCTTGGCTTTGAGCAGAATAGAGCTGGACCTTTGCCTTTCTTTGAACAACAGAAGGGTGAGGGCGGGAAGGGACCTCTGGAGCTCATCCAGTCCCAGGCCCCTGCCCCAGCAGGGCACCCACAGCAGCTTGCCCAGCAGCACAGTGCCCAGGGGGGGTTGGAAGCTCTCCACACAAGGAGACTCCACAACCTCTCTGGGCAGCCTGCTCCAGGCCTCCAGCACCCTCACACCAAACAACTTTCTCCTCCTGTTCACATGGAACCTCCTGGGTGCCAGGCTGTGCCCATTGTCCCCTGTGCTGTCCCTGGGCACCACTTGCCAACACCACCATCAGTCCAACCCCACCATGGCCACTAAAGCACCTCCCCAAGTGCCATGCCACAGGTTCCTTGAACACCTCCAGGGATGGGGGACTCCACCACCTTCCTGGGCAGCCTGGGCCAGTCCCTGACCACATTTCCTTATCTTCAACCTGACCTTCCCCTGGCACAACCTGAGGCCCTTTCCCCTCCTTCTGTCACCTGCTACCAGGGAGAAGAGACCCACCCCCACCTGACCCTAATGATAATAACTATTTTGAAGTGAAAGAGGGGAAATTTAGGACTTCCAGTGCTTAAAGGGGATGAGAAGAAAGCCGGGAACAGAGTTTTGAGCAGGACCTGTGGGGACAGGCCAAGGGGGGACGGTTTGGACTGCAAGAGGGAGATGCAGAGTGGAGAGAAGGGAGAAATGTTTGCCCCTGAGGGTGGGGAGAGCCTGGCCCAGGCTGCCCAGAGAGCTGGGGGCTGCCTCGTCCCTGGCACCATCCCAGGTGAGGTTGGTTGGGGCTGTGAGCAACCTGCTCTAGGTGCAGCTGTCCCTGCTGGCTGCAGGGGGCTTGGACTGGATGAACTTGAAAGCTCTGTCCCCACCCAAAGCATCCAGCGAGACCCTAAAGCTCCTTGAAAAGAGAGAGATTTCAAACTCCCAAGGCAATCCGGAGGCTGAAGCAGGAGCTCAGCCGGGCATCAACCTTCCTGCCCCTCCTCAGAGAGGACAAAGGCTTCACTCTCAGCGCAGCCCGGAGAACCAACCCCTTCAAAGCAGCCTCATTAACCGCCAAATCCCAACGGCTGCAGGACAATGAGGAGCACAAAGCAAGCACCGAGCTGTGAGCACAGCGCTGCTCACTCCGAGCCCCGGAGTCCCTCCATCCCCCAGCACCTGTAAATCACAGCAATTACTCCGTGGACACAACTTCGAGTCTTACCAGGCTCAGGCAGAGGTCTGCTGAGCTGCCAGGGGTGGATTTCTCAAGCCTATCCATCAGCCGGGAGCTGTCATCGGGAACCCGAGCGGCTCCTGAAGCCCAGCTCGGGGTGCGCGGAGATCCGGGGAGCCCGGGGTTGAGGCACGATCCCGCAACGGAGCATCACCGAGCGGTGAGCTCGGCGGTGCTGGGGGGCTCCTGGAAATGCACATTTGAGACTAAAATGAGAACACTGAGGGGGGAGCCAGGATTACTTCGCAGGAAGGAAAGCAGAGGCACAGGTTGCAAGTCCCGTAGCTACACATCGAACGCTCAAACGGCCCTAAACCCCCTCCCACCCCCCCCCGATTAACCCCCAAATGACCTGCTTTGGGATCCATCGGCGATCACTTACGGGGGGTTTGGGGGCTCTTCCAAGAGCTGCAGGCGCTGGAGAAGCCGGTGGGAGCCCCGCAGCCAGGGCAGGAGGAGCCGCGGCCCCGATCCCAGCGGGAGCGCCTCGGGAATCCCCACCCCAGAGCCATGCGGGAGCCCCCCGCGATCCCCCAGCCCCACCGCGCTCACAGCCACCGCCGCAGGCAGCCCGCGCAGGCAGCGGGCCCGCCTCATGAATATTAATGAGGTGACCACACCCACAGCACCCCAGGACCCGCCCACAGGGCGGGGAGCGCCTCCCCTGCGTCCTAGAGGCGGAGCGGGCGGCGGGGGGACAAGAGAATAAAGCAAGAAAAGAAGAGGGAGAGAACCCCTCCCGCAGTCTGACCCCCAGATCTCTGCCCAGCTGCTTCGGGTTCCTCCTCCTCTTCACATGGAACCTCCTGGGTGCCACCTTGTGGCCCTTGCGCTGTCCTTGGGCACCACTGACAGTGCGGCCCCAGCCTCTTGCCCCCCACAGCTCCTTTAGCTCTTGCTGAGCATTGCTCAGCTCCCCTCTGGGGCTGCTCTCCTCCAGGCTCAGCACCCTCAGGGCTCTCAGCCTTTGCTCCTCGCAGAGCTGCTCATCACCGACAAGAACTTGAGGAGGCCTTGGGGGTGTCAGCTGGTGACAAACTCCCCAGGAGCCAGCAATGGTCGCTGGCAGCCCAGCAGGCAGCTGAGTGCTGAGCTGCAGCCAGAGCAGGGAGAGCAGCAGCACAGGGAGGGGATTCTGCCCCTCTGCTCAGCCCCCACCTGCAGCACTGCCTCCAGCTCTGGGGCCCCCAGCAGAAGGACCTGAAGCTAATGGAGAGGCTCCAGAGGAGGCCACAGAGATGAGCAGAGGGCTGCAGAAGCTCCCCTGTGGGGTCAGGCTGGGAGAGTTGGGGCTGTTCAGCCTGGAGAAGAGAAGGCTCCAGGGAGAACTTAGAGCAGCCTTCTAATGCCTGAAGGGGCTCCAGGAGAGGTGGGAAGACACTTTTGCCCAGGGCTGGGAGTGCCAAGATGAGGGACAAAAGCTTGGAGCCGGGAGAGGGGAGAGTGAGGCTGGAGAGGAGGAAGAAATTCTTTCATTTGAAGGGGGAGACACTGGCAGAGGTTGCCCAGGGAGGCTGTGGCTACCTCCTGCCTGGAGGTGTTCAAGGCCAGGCTGGATGAGACCTTGAGGATCTTGTTCTAGTGGGAGGTGTCCCTGCCCCTGGCAGGGGGTTGGAACTGGATGCTCTTGAAGGTCCCTTCCAACCCAACCCATGCTGTGACTCTCTCAGAGTGAAGCTGCAAGGAGCAGACTCTTCGTGAAGCTGCAACTCAAAAGGCACCAGGAGACCAAAAACCACTGCAGGAGAGGCCTCTGCAAGCAGCCCTTAAGCTTCCTGCAGAGGTTCCACTGGACTCAAGCAGGAGCCTCCACCCCTGAAGCTGTCCTCTGGTAAGGGAATTCAAGGCTCTGCTCACAGTGCAGAGGCTGAAGACTCATCAGAGCAGACTTCAAGGAGCTGATTGCCCTCCACCAATTCAGATGCTGAAGGACAGTGCCCTGCTGGTTGTGTCCATCCTTGGGAGGACAGGAGCCACACAAGTGTGAGCATGGAAGAGCCAAACACCAGGTCAGGTTAGAAAAATACTGCCTCTTCCTTTAATGGTCAAAGCCACCAGTAAACAACCCCAGCAGAAGACAGCCAGAGGCTGAAACCCTCCCATCCCCCCTCAGCACCCTCAGAACCGTCACAGGGACCAGGGGATGGAGCAGCAAAAAGTCAGGAGAGGGTCAGGGGAAGCCCCCTGCTGTGTGAGGGCAAGGGGACAGGCTCTGGAGGAGCAGTTTCCCTCAGCCAGGGGCAGAAGGTACTAGGAGGGAATGGTTTCTGCTCCCAGCAGCAGCCCTGGCCTCTTCCTCACACACAGAGGGGCCAGGTGGGACCTTGGCAACCACAGCTGGAAGCCACCTCAGAGGTGCCAGACACAGCTGGAAGCCACCTCAGAGGTGCCAGACACAGCTGGAAGCCACCTCAGAGGTGCCAGACACAGCTGGAAGCCACCTCAGAGGTGCCAGACACAGCTGGAAGCCACCTCAGAGGTGCCAGACACAGCTGGAAGCCACCTCAGAGGTGCCAGGGCACCCCATGGCAGCCAAACCTCTCCCCCAGAGGGCTTTTGGCCTCCCAGAGAGAGCAGGGGAGTTAGGTCCAACTCATCAAGGTGGTGTGGAACACAAAACTGAGCATGGAAGGGAATGAGCACCACAAGGCCCTACAAGGCCCCTGCCCACCTGCTCCAGCAAGCTGCTACTCACTCCAGGGGTGCACCTAACCAGGCCTTGGCTCCTCAGGGTGATTTTGCTCCAGCTGTGGACCATCAGATGGTTAGAAAAGACATCAGGAAGCAACTCTCCAGTGCAGGTTCAGAGGGGAGTCGTTGAGGAGCTGAGCAGAGGGCTGGGGTGAGAGGGATGGGTTGGGTGTTGCTGCTGAAGGGGGACAGAGAGGGGAGGGAGAGCCTGGCCAGGTCCCACCCTGCTGGCAGAAGCCTGGATGGGAGTTACAGGAGGTGGCTGAAGGCTCTGAGGGCAAGTGGCACAGCTGCCAGCCAGGATGCAGCACGGACTGCAGTGCTGCTTGGAACTGCCACTCCCCAGAGCAGTGCCAGCGGCGGGACGTGGAGGACGAAGGTTTCACTGCTCTCTGCCTCTCCAGGTAGCAGAGGCCAGCTCTGGTGGTGGTGCTCCTGCTGCCACCACCTGCAGTCAGATACAAAAGGGAGGGCTAACTGGCTCCTGCAGGGCCCAGCTGTCTGCTCCAAGCACCCATGGCCAGTGTGGGACCTCCCCTGGGGGCAGTGCCCTCAGATCTCCACGTCGCTCTCTTTGTCGTTGTCGTGGTCGCCGTCGTAGAACTCGTTGGCAGCTTCAGGCCTGGAAGGAAAGACAACCAACAGGAGTGAGAAGAGCCCTAGGTAGCCCTGGGCCAGAGAAGAATGCCTGAGACATGCTGCTGAAGGTCAGGAGATGGCCTGCACACCACCACCACTCCCCCAGGTGAGGAGACCACACATGTCCAGAGAGGGTCCTTGGATAGAAGCAGACTCACAGAAGGTCGTCCTGGGGAGGGTGGGAAGGGACCTCTGGAGCTCATCCAGTCCAGCCCCTGCCCCAGCAGGGCACCCACAGCAGCTTGCCCAGCAGCACAGTGCCCAGGGGGGGTTGGAAGCTCTCCACACAAGGAGACTCCACAACCTCTCTGGGCAGCCTGCTCCAGGCCTCCAGCACCCTCACACCAAACAGCTTTCTCCTCTTCACATGGAACCTCCTGGGTGCCAGTCTGTGCCCAATGTCCCCTGTGCTGTCCCTGGGCACCCCTGAGCAGAGTCTGGCCCCAGCCTCTTACCCCCCACAGGGCTAAGCAACCCCAGCTCCCTCAGCCTCTCCTCACAGAGCTGTGCTCCAGACCCCTCCCCAGCTTTGTTGCCTTTCTCTGGACACCTTCCAGCATCTCAACATCTTTCCTCAACTGAGGAGCCCAGAACTGGACACAGGACTCAAGGTGTGGCCTAACCAGTGCTGAGCACAGGGCAGAATGACCTCCCTGCTCCTGCTGGCCACACTGTTCCTGATGCAGGCCAGGATGCCATTGGCCTTCTTGGCCACCTGGGCACACTGCTGGCTCCTGTTCAGCTGCTCTCAACCAGCACCCCCAGGTCCCTCTCTGCCTGGCTGCTCTCAGCCACTCTGACCCCAGGCTGTAGCACTGCCTGGGGTTGCTGTGGCCAAAGTGCAGCACCTGGCACTTGGCTTGTTGAATGCCATCCTGTTGCAGAGGGACCTTGACAGGCTGGACAGATGGGCAGAGTCCAACAGGATGGCATTCAACAAGCCAAGTGCTGCCCTTTGGCCACAGCAACCCCATGCAGAGCTACAGCCTGGGGTCAGAGTGGCTGAGAGCAGCCAGGCAGAGAGGGACCTGGGGGTGCTGGTTGACAGCTGCCTAAACATGAGCCAGCAGTGTGCCCAGGTGGCCAAGAAGGCCAATGGCATCCTGGCCTGCATCAGGAACAGTGTGGCCAGCAGGAGCAGGGAAGTCATTGTGCCCCTGGACTCTGCACTGGTTAGGCCACACCTTGAGTCCTGTGTCCAGTTCTGGGCCCCTCAGGTTAGGAAGGACATCAAGACACTTGAAGGTGTCCAGAGAAGGGCAACAAGGCTGGGGAGAGGCCTTGAGCACAGCCCTGTGAGGAGAGGCTGAGGGAGCTGGGGTTGTTCAGCCTGGAGAAGAGGAGGCTCAGGGGAGACCTTATTGGTCTCTACAACTCCCTGAAGGGAGGTTGTAGCCAGGAAGGGTTTGGCCTCTTCTCAATAGCATGCAGCACCAGAACAAGAGGACACAGTCTCAAGCTGCGCCAGGGGAAGTTTAGGCTGGAGGTGAGGAGGAAGTTCTTCACTGAGAGAGTCATTTGCCATTGGGATGTGCTGCCCAGGGAGGTGGTGGAGTCCCCATCCCTGGAGGTGTTCAAGAGGGGACTGGATGTGGCCCTTGGTGCCATGGTCTGGTCATGGGGTCTGAGGTGACAGGTTGGACTCGAGGATCTTTGAGGTCTCTTCCAGCCTTGGCAATACTGCGACTCTGCCCATCTGTGCAGCCTGGCAAGGTCCCTCTGCAGAGCTCCCCTAGCCTCTAACAGATCAGCTCCTCAAGGTGTGGCCTAAGCAGTGCTGGGCAGAGGGGCAGGATGGTCTTGTACCTGCTGTAGTTCTCCTCAGAGCCCCTCTCCTCCGGGTCAGGCTCGTCGGCGCGGTCGTAGCTGAGCAGGTCGGAGGGCACGTCGTGGATCTGCACGCTGGGAGCGTGGTTCAGCATCTTCAGGTTCTCAAATATGGTCTGCCTGATCTGATCCAAGTACTGCAACACACAAGAGAGACAACCACCAAGGTCCTCAAGAGCTACCAGACCCTCCAAACAAGTCCTGCACCCTGAGGATGCTGGAACATCTCAACAAGGTGCTCAGGCAGGTGGTTGAGGTCCCATCCCTGGAGGTATTTAAGGTGAGGCTGGACAGGGCTCTGGGCAACCTGATCTAATTGGGGATGTCCCTGCTGGCTGCAGAGGGGGGTGGACTGGATGAGCTTTGGAGGTCCCTTCCAACCCAGCCCATTCTATGATCTCAGAGGACAAGGTCCTACTTGGGGTTTGGCCCTTTTTTGCCCCTCCAAGAACTCCTTGGCTGGGGTCTGTCTGGTTTCAGAGGGCACAGCACTGAGCACAGGGTTGTGGAAGGACAGGGCTGGACCCTGGGCAAAGGCTGCAGGGACTCACCTGCCTGGAGTTCTGGTTTTCAATCCTGGTGCTGACATCAGGATGCAAAGTGAAGTCTGGGGCGAAGTACTCGAAGTACTCTGAGGGGGGAAGGAGCAGAGTCACAGGAAGGAGCCTGAGGAGTCAGCACTGCTCTGGGGGGAGCAGAGCTGGACCCCACCACACCAGGAGGGACCAGACCCCCAAAAGCACAGCCTTGAGACCATCAGGAATTATAGCACAGCATCCCAGCATGGTGAGGGTGGGAAGGGGCCTCTGGAGCTCATCCAGTCCAAGCCCCTGCCCCAGCAGGGCACCCCCAGCAGCTTGCCCAGCAGCACAGTGCCCAGGGGGGGTTGGAAGCTCTCCACACAAGGAGACTCCACAACCTCTCTGGGCAGCCTGCTCCAGGCCTCCAGCACCCTCACACCAAACAGCTTTCTCCTCTTCACATGGAACCTCCTGGGTGCCAGGCTGTGCCCATTGTCCCCTGTGCTGTCCCTGGGCACCCCTGAGCAGAGTCTGGCCCCAGCCTCTTGCCCCCCAACAGCTCCTTTAGCTCTTGCTGAGCACTGAGCATTGCTCAGCTCCCCTCTGGGGCTGCTCTTCTGCAGGCTCAGCACCCCCAGGGCTCTCAGCCTTTGCTCCTCACAGAGCTGCTCCAGGCCCCTCAGCAGCTCTGTAGCCTCTGCTGGACTCTCTCCAGCAGCTCCCTGTCCCTCTTGAACTGGGGAGCCCAGAACTGGACCCAGGACTGCAGCTGTGGCCTCAGTAGAGCAGAGTGGAGAAGAACCTCCCTTGCCACATAAGCATCCCATCAGTGCAGCTGATGACACCAAACCAAGTGGGACAGGTGACACAGGATCATGGAATCACAGACATGATTCTGTTGGAAGTGACCTCTAAGATCATCAGGTCCAACCCTTACCCAGCACTGCCAGGTCACCCCCAAAGCAGGTCCCTCAGCACCACATCTCCATGGCTTTGAAACTCCTCCAGGGCTGGGGACTCCATCACTTCCCTGGCCAGCTTGTCTAGACCATTTTTTTTGCCATGAAAGATTGGACCAAATGATCCTTGAGGTGTCCCCCCCCTGGCCTGGGAGTCTATGATAAATGAAACAGAGCCACCAAAGCCACACTGAGGTCACTGACCAGGAAACAACCCAAAGTAAAGAGTCCAGAGGAGGGCTGGAGCACCTCTGCTATGAGGACAGACTGAAGGAGTTGGGGCTGTTCAGGCTGGAGAAGAGAAGGCTCCGAGGTGACCTCATTGTGGCCTTCCAGTATCTGAAGGGGGCTACAAGAAGGCTGGGGAGGGACTGCTGAGGCTCTCAGGCAGTGATAGGACTAGGGGGAATGGAATGAAGCTGGAGGTGGGGAGATTCAGGCTGGAGGTGAGGAGGAAGTTCTTCCCCATGAGAGTGGTGAAGCCCTGGAATGGGTTGTCCAAAGAGGTGGTTGAGGCCCTGTCCCTTGAGGTGTTTAAGCCCAGGCTGGATGAGGCTCTGGCCAGGCTGATCTAGTGTGGGGTGTCCCTGCCCCTGGCAGGGGGGTTGGAACTAGATGATCCTTGTGGTCCCTTCCAACCCTGACTGAAACTATGAAACTATGAGAAATTCTTCAGCATGAGGGTGGTGAGACCCTGGAACAGGCTGCCCAGAGTGGCTGTGGATATCCCCTCCATGGAGGTGGCTCAAGACCAGGTTGGATGAGGCCTTGGGCAACTAAGTCTTGTTGAAAGGTCTCCCTGCCCATGGCAGGGAGGTTGGAGTAGATGATCTCTGAGGTCCCTTCCAACCTGAGCCATTCCATGTCAGTGCTACATGACCCAGGAAGGGTGTGGCTGCCCAGCAACATCTCCCAGTAGGTGGCAGGAGATGACTAAGGGCATCTCTAAGATCAGAGAGTGCTGTCACCTGATCTTATCTCTGGTCAATGAGGAGTAGAAGTGTGGCTTAAACTGCACGAGGGCAGGGTTAGGTTGGAGATGAGGAAAGATTTCTTCCTGCAGGAGTGGTCAGGGATTGGCACAGGCTGCCCAGGGAGGTGGTGGAGTCACCATCTCTGGAGGTGTTCAAGGAATGTGGGGCCATGGGACCTGGGGACATGGTTGGAACTCAGCAATCTCGGAGGTCTTTTCCCTGCTTGTTCAGCTGACATCAAACATCAGAGCTCAGCGAGGAGAGGCAAAGACCCAGCTCCAACTCACCGCTGTAGGGCAGCTCTTCGCTTATGGCTTCATCCACCAGCAAGGAGGTCTCATAAGTCCTGCAAAGGTGGAGGAAGAGGATTTCAGACCACAGAGATGTGAGGATACTGTGACAAAGCCCACAAGTGCTCAATCTCCAGGCAGCAGAGGAGACTCACCAGCACCGTGCCACATTGCGCACTGTGTAGCCACCTCCTCCCAGCACCAGCAAGGGGATGTTGAAGCTCTTCACATACTCCACACACTCCCTAGAAAGGGCAACAAAGCTGTCAACTGGGCTGACATCCACCTGTCACAATGCCACCCAGACACCACCACTGCTGGGGGGGTCACCTGCAGGGCACAGCTTTCACCCAGGAGCTACAATTTCGATTGCTCCTCTGCCAGAGCCTGAAGGCTTTGCTCTGAGACCCCCTCCTGGCAGGCCAGAGAGGAAAACCCAACCCAAAACCTGCTGGTGGCTGCTGGAAGGGTGAAGGCAAACCTCAAACCATACAGCAGAGGAACTGAGAGTCCTTCAGACTAAAGGATGATCTTTCAACACCGGCCAGAGGTCTGTGGCCAGCAGGAGCAGGGCAATGATTGTCCCTCTGTGCCGGGCACTGGTGAGGTTACACCTTAAGTGCTGGGTTCAGTTCTGGGCCCTCACTCCAAGAAGGACATTGAAGGGCTGCTGAGTGTCCAGAGAAGGCAACAAAGCTGAGGAAGGGTCTGGAGAGCAGGGCTGGTGAGAAGCAGCTGAGGGAACTGGGGGTATTTGGTCTGGAGAAGAGGAGGCTGAGGAGAAACCTTGTGGCTCTCTACAACTCCCTGAAAGGAGGTTGCAGCCAGGTGGGGGTTGGCTCTCCTCTCAAGGGAGAAGTGATAGACAAGAGGAAAAGGCCTCAAGTTGCCCCAGGGGAGGTTGAGGTTGGACATGAGGAACAATTTCTTCCCCTTGAGAGTTGTCAAGACCTGGTCCAGGCTGCCCAGGGCAGTGGTGGAGTCCCCATTCCTGGAGTGGTTTCAAACCTCTGTAGCTGTGGTGCTGGAGGACATAGTCTGGTGGTGACCTGGCAGTGCTGGGGTAAGGCTTGGACTGGGTGATCTCAGAGATCTTTCCCAACCTTAATGATTCTGATTCAACCAAAGAGCTCCAAGCCCAGCCCTGCTGCACTCACCCATGGCCTCTGATGCTGAGGTTAAAGCAGCCCAAGCGGTCACAGCCCAGCGAGTCGGCGCCGCACTGGGAACAGAAACACACCAACCTCAAATGGTGGTGGCCTCCAGGGCCACATCAGTGTCCCCACCCCATGGCCACCCTCATTCACCCAAGGGGACAGACAGACAGCAGCTCAACTGGAATACACCAACCGTGACTGCCCAGGAGCAGAAGTTGCCCCAGGGGAGGTTGAGGTTGGACATGAGGAACAATTTCTTCCCCCTGAGAGTTGTCAAGACCTGGTCCAGGCTGCCCAGGGAGGTGGTGGAGTCCCCATCCCTGGAGGTGTTCAAGAAAGGCATGGCCATGGCACTTGGGGACATGATTTAATGGCCATGGTGGTGCTGGGTTGATGGCTGGACTGGATGACCTCAGAGGGCTTTTTACCCCAAGCAATTCTATGCTAGAAGGCTCTGAGAGGGATGGAGCTGTGCAGAGCTTTAGTTCCTTACCTGCAGCACGATGCAGGTGGGCTGGTAGTAATCCACCACCTGGTTAATGACAGGCTGGAAGAGGTGTTTGTAACCTTGGGAGAGAAAGGAAGATGGCTGATGGCCCGGGAGGAGAGGGAGCAGGCAAGGGCTGGGCGAGGAGGGGCAGCAGGGAGCACCTACTTTGGTCATCGATGCCATCTCGGAGGGGCACATTGAGGCAGTAGTAGCGACCACTCTCGGCGCCCACCTCGTACATGTCACCTGCCCAGGGAGAGGGCAGGAGTCACAACAGCTCTGAGCCTTCACATCTGCTCTGGGCTGAGATCTCCTAACCCAGCTGGGATCCTCCTTCCTCACAAATAACACCTCCTGTTCCTCTCTACCTGGTTTTCACAGCAGGGGTTGGGTTGGAAGGGCCCTTCGAGATCATCCAGCTCCAACCCCCTGCCACGGGCAGGGACACCTCCCACCCGCCCAGGTGGCTCAAGGCCTCATCCAGCCTGGCCTGGAACACCTCCAGGGTGGAGGCATCCACAACCTCCCTGAACAACCTGTTCCAGTGTCTCATCACCCAACTCTTGGGACTTTTGACAAGGGCTGGGGGAGTGCCAGGATGAGAGACAATGACTTGGAGCTGGGAGAGTGAGACTGGAGAGGAGGAAGAAATTCTTTAGAGCGAGGGTGGGCAGACACTGGCAGAGGTTGCCCAGGGAGGCTGTGGCTGCCTCCTGCCTGGAGGTGTTCAAGGCCAGGTTGGATGAGACCTTGAGGATCAATGGGAGGTGTCCCTGCCCATGGCAGGGAACTGGATGCTCTTGAAGGTCCCTTCCAACCCAACCCATGCTGTGAATCTCTGAAAGTGAAGCTGCAAGGAGCAGACTCTTCGTGAAGCTGCAACTCAAAGGCACCAGGAGACTAAAAACCACTGCAGGAGAGGCCTCTGCAAGCAGCCCTTAAGCTTCCTGCTCAGAAGCAGGAGCCTCCACCACTGAAGCTGTCCTCTGGTTAGGACACCTCTCTGGAGGTGTTCAGGGCCAGGCTGGCTGAGGCCTTGAGCAGCCTGGGCTGGTGGGAGGTGTCCCTGCTCCTGGCAGGGGGCTTGGAGCTGATGATCCCTGAGGTCCCTTCCACGTTTCTTTCCCAAGCCCCTTTTCCCGTCCCTTCTCCCTGCAGCTCTGAATCTGTGGTTTCAGCCTTTGAGAGTCCAGCAGAGCTGCCCAGGGGCTCTGAGGCAGGGCCAGGACCCACACCTACCTGTGCCAGGGAAGAAGTAGTTGCCATACTTGTGGAAGGAGACGGTCATGACGCGGTCGGTCAGGTAGAAGGCCTCCTGCACACCATCCCCGTGGTGGATGTCGATGTCAATGTAGAGGACTCGAGGGTGGTACCTGGTGGGAGGCAGGAGGAAAACAGCTCTGCTGAGGCACTGCAACCCACCTCACCATTCCCCACAGGCCTCAGTTATCCACTGGTGCTCTGAAAGCCACCAGCCACATCCACCTGCCAAGCAGAACTCCCCTGGCCCAGCTGGGCTGGGACACCTCAGGTGGGTTAGGCAGGAGAAGGTTTCTACGGCCATGCAGATCCCAACCACCAGAACATCTTCTGCTCTGCTGGGGAACTGAGATTTCCAGTAGAAGGTTTTCAGATGGAGCCAGAAGTGTCTTGGGAAGCACTTGGTGAAGAGCATCTACTTTAGTCAGCAGGATGGTAGGAAAGGGAGGTTCTCCTGCCCCTCTACTCTGCCCCAGTATGGCCACAGCTGGAGGGCCTGGCACAGTTCTGAGCTCAAGGTGGACAGGGAACTGCTGGAGGGAGTCCACCAGAGCCTGCAAAGCTGCTGAGGGGCCTGGAGCAGCTCTGTGAGGAGCAGAGGCTGAGAGCCTTGGGGGTGCTGAGCCTGCAGAAGAGCAGCCCCAGAGGGGAGCTGAGCAATGCTCAGCAAGAGCTAAAGGAGCTGTGGGGGGCAAGAGGCTGGGGCCAGGCTCTGCTCAGGGGTGCCCAGGGACAGGGCAAGGGGCAGTGGGCACAGACTGGCACCCAGGAGGTTCCATGTGAACAGGAAGAGAAAGTTGTTTGGTGTGAGGGTGCTGGAGGCCTGGAGCAGGCTGCCCAGAGAGGTTGTGGAGTCTCCTTGTGTGGAGAGCTTCCAACCCCCCCTGGGCACGGTGCTGCTGGGCAAGCTGCTGGGGGTGCCCTGCTGGGGCAGGGGCTTGGACTGGATGAGCTCCAGAGGCCCCTTCCCACCCACACCATTCTGTAACTCCCAAAGCCCTCTTCTCGTGCCTGCAGAGGAAGCCAGGACAACACCCAAGCTGTTGGCCTTCCTGGACTCTAGAAACCAGGGTGGAAACAGAGAGCACAGAGCAGGAGCAGAGCAGTGGAGGAGCCAGGCCAGCAGTGCCCCTGCCCCATGTCCTTACTTGAGCAGCTCCAGGATGCCAATAACGATGTCATTCACATAACAGAACCCAGAAGCCTGCAGGAGAGAGAAAACCAGGATCAGAGAGGGCTCATCCCAGACCCTGAGCCTCCCAAAGGCTCAGCAGCACCTAGATTGGCTTCCTTACCTCAAACTTCTTGGCATGGTGCAGACCTCCTGCCCAGTTTATTGCAATGTCACAGATCTAAGAGAAGAAACCACAACAAACCCAGTTAAAGGTGACAAGGTGGTGACAACCTTGCAGCCCCTTCCCCAGTGCCACCTTTCTGGCCTTTTATCTTCTCCTCTGGAGACTTTTCCAAAGCTCCACCTCAATTGCTAACCCAGATTTGGTTGCATCTTACCCATAGTGGGTTAGCTCTGTGCTCTCCATTCCCACTTAGACCAGCAAAGATCATCTCCCACCACCAGCAGCAGGCACAGTTTGCTCCTGCTCACACTTGCTCTTCACACTCTTTGAGACCTTCCTCAAGTCTCTAAAAGCCTCAAAGCTCTGTGGGGATTTGGGTCCCTGAGGGACCCTCCTCAGACCTTCTGCAAGGCTCTCCTTCAGTGCATTTCCACCCAGCAGTAGCCTCCCAGCAGCCAGTTTGAAGCCTCCAGGTTTGGTTTACAGCACTGAGAGGACTTTGGGTTGTGCAGCATGAGGGTTCTTCTGCCTCCCTCTGGGTTAAACATCTCCTGAATGGTTGTACAGGAATGGTCTCAAGCTGGGTGATCACAGGCTTACAAGATGTTAGGGGTTGGAAGGGACCTCTGGAGATCCAGTGCAACCCCCCTGCCAGAGCAGGACCATGGAGTCCAGCACAGGGCACACAGGAACACATCCAGATGGGGCTGGAAAGGCTCCAGGGAAGGAGACTCCACAACCTCTCTGGGCAGCCTGCTCCAGGGCTCTGGGAGCCTCACAGGGAAGAAGTTCCTCCTCCTGTTGAGGTGGAAACTCCTGTGCTGGAGTTTATATCCATTGCCCCTTGGCCTATCCCAGGGTGCAGCTGAGCAGTGCCTGTCCCCTCCCTCCTGACCCCCAGCCCTCAGCTACTGATAGGACTGAGAGGGGATCTGATCTCTCCTCTCCAGGCTAACCAGCCCCAGGGCTCTCAGCCTCTCCTCACAGGGCAGTGCTGCAGTCCTTGTTCCCAAAACAAATCCCTGAGGCTCTCCTGAGCTGGAAGCCAGCTGGCTGGTGGCTGGCTGGCCAGAGCAGGGGGTTACCTTGTTGTTCAGCTGCGTTGCTCCTTGCAGGGAGGCCCCGGTGTAGCGAGAGCAAAACTCAAAGAGGCCTGGGAACACTGGGCTGGAAGAGAGACCATGGCTCAGCACCACCAAGGCTGGGAAACACCTCTGAGATCATCAAGATCTCACCCTTAACCCCAGCACTGCCAGGGCACCACTAAACCACAACCCTCAGCGCCACATCTACACAGCTCTGAAACCCCTCCAGGGATGGGGACTCTACTACTGCCCTGGGCAGCCTGGGCCAGGCCTTGGCAACCCTCCAGGGGAAGAACACTCCAAGAGGCCTGGGAGCACTGGGCTGGAAGAGAAACCATGGCTCAGCACCACCAAGGGTGGGCTACAAATCTGAGATCATCCAGTCCAACCCTTAATTCAGCACTGCCAGGGCACCACCAAACCATGGTCCTCAGCACCACATCTCCATAGCTTTGAAACCCCTCCAGGGAGGGAGGCTTGACCACTGTCTTGGGCAGCCTGGGCCAGGCCTTGACAAGCCTCAAGAGGAAAAAATTGTTCCTCATGGCCAACCTGAAGCTCCCCTGGGGCAACCTGAGGCCTTTTCCTCTCATCCTGTCACTTGTTCCTTGGGAGCAGAGCCCACCCCCTACCTCACTGCAACCTCCCCTCAGGGAGCTGTAGAGGGCAATGAGGTCTCCCCTCAGCCTCCTTCTCTCCAAACTAAACACCCCCAGCTCACTCAGCTGCTCCTCCCCAGCCCTGTTTCCAGACCCTTCCTCAGCTCTGTTGCCCTTCTCTGGACCCTCTCCAGCCCCACAATGTCCTTCTTGGAGTGAGTGGCCCAGAACTGCACCCAGGATTTGAGGTGTGACCTCACCAGTGATGCACCCAGGGAGACAGTCCCTGCCCTGCTCCTGCTGGCCACACCACTGCTGATCCAGGCCAGGATGCTGGTGGCCTTCTGGACCACCTGGGCACAGCCTGCCGCATCTTCAGGTCCTTTTCTGCCAGGCAGTTTTGCACTCAGCATCTCATCCACACACTCATCCCCTCCCCATTCCTTCAGAGCAAAGCAACTGTCCTGGGGCAGCTGGACTTGATGATCTTTAAGATCTTCTCCAGCCTAAACCTAACTAAATCCTAGGATTCTGTGCCATCCCCTGAGCAAGGCCAAACCTCATTCCCCGTGAGAGTTCATCTGGGATCACCCTGGCCCTGCTGTTAGCATGTGGAGGTCCAGCAGGTGAAGTAGGAAAGTCCAGTGGTGCAAAGCCAATGGAAAACTCAGCTGAGGCCACATCCCTGGAGATATTCAAGGTCCAGCTCCACAGGGCTCTGAGCAACCTCATCTAGTGGAGGATGTCCCTGCTGATAAGATGGCTTCAGAAGGTTCCTTCCAACCCAACCCAACCCCATGACTTCAGGAATCATTTCCAAGGCCTCCAAGGCTCACCAAGGCTGCCAGCACCTGTCCTGCAGCCCTGCTGACACATGCCCAGAGCCACCACAGAACCACTGAATGCCAGGGGCTGGAATGCACCTCCAGAGATCATCCAGTCCAACCCCCATGCCAGAGCAGGAGCACCCAGGGCAGGCCACACAGGAACACAGCCAGGCAGGTCTTGAATATCTCCAGAGAGGGAGACTCCACAACCCCCTGGGCAGCTCTGTCACCCTCACAGGGAAATAATTCTTCCTCCTGTTTCCATGGAACTTCCTCTGCCTCAGCCTCCACCACTGCCCCTTGAGCCGTCCTTGGGCATCCCCCAGCAGAGCCTGGCTCCAGCCTCTGGGCACTCCCCCTGCACATCTTGAGCAGCAGCCATGAGGTCACCTCTCAGGCTCCTCCTCTCCAAGCTACAGAGCCCTCAGCTCCCTCAGCCTCTCCTCTAAGGAAGATGTTCCACTGCCTGAATCATCTCTGTGGCTCTGTGCTGGACTCTCTCAAGCAGTTCCCTGAGATCCTTCCTGAACTGAGGGGCCCAGAGCTGGACACAAGATTCCAGATGCAGCCTCACCAGGGCAGAGTAGAGGGGGAGGAGAATCTCTCTCAGCCTCCTGCCCACAGCCCTTCTAACCCACCCCAGGATGCTTTTGGCCTTCCTGGCCACAAGAGCACTTTGCTGCCTCATGGTCAAGCTCCCATCCACCAGGACCCCCAGAGGTGCTTTTCCCCTTCACTGCTCTCCAGCAGCTCAGTCCCCAACCTGTGCTGATCCCTGGGGTTGCTCTTGCCCAGGTGCAAGGCTCTGCCCTTGCCCCTGATGAATTTCATTCCATTCCTCCCTGCCCAGCTCTCAGCCTAAGTCTGGTTGCAGGGCAGCACAACCCTCCTGTGCCAGCCACTGCTCCCAGGTCTGTGCCATCAGCAAACCTGCTGCCAGTGCCCTCTGTGCCCTCATTCAGGTCATAGAATCCCAGAAGTGTCAGGGCTGGAAGGGACCTCAAGGCTCAGCCAGCCCCAACCCCCTGCCATGGCCAGGGACACCTCACACTGCAGCAGGTTGCTCACAGCCACAGCCAGCCTGGCTGCAAACACCTCCAGGCAGGAGGCTGCCACCACCTCCCTGGGCAGCCTGTGCCAGGCTCTCACCACCCTCCTGGGGAACAACTTCTCCTCACATCCAATCTCAGTCTCCCCACTTCTAGTTTTGCTCCGTCCCCCCCAGTCCTATCCCTCCCTGACACCCTCCAAAGTCCCTCCCCAGCTTGCTTGGAGCCCCCTGCAGATGCTGGAAGGCCACAGGAAGGTCTCCCTGGAGCCTTCTCCTCTCCAGCCTGCACAGCCCCAACTCTCTCAGGCTGTCTCCAGAGCAGAGCAGCTCCAGCCCTCTGCTCCTCCTCGGGGCCCTTCTCTGGACACCTTCCAGCACCTCCAGAGCCTTCCTGGCACAGAGGCTCCAGACCTGGACCCAGAGCTGCAGCTGTGGTCTCAGCAGAGCACAGGGGGAGGTGATCTTAGTACTGAAGAGCTCTGGTCCCAGCACTGACTCCTGAGGGACTCCACCAGACCCAGGCCTCCAACTAGTCTCCATGCCCATGATGTGGGCCAGCAGAGGCTGGGTGCTGGGCTTCAGGAGGCACAGAGCACTCACCAGTCATCACCCACGTTGAAGGCATTGAGGCTCTTGGTGAAGCCCTGCATGTTGTTGGGGCTGACCCTCTGCAGGAAGTCGATGTAGTCCTCGGAGTGGAACCGGCACATGTCGTGCTGGGAGGCCTGGTAGGGTTTGAAGACCTTCAAGAGAGAGAGCCAAGAGTCATTTCCCATCCAGCTCTGGGCTCCCCACTTCAGGAGGGACAGGGATCTGCTGGAGAGAGACCAAGGCAGGGCTACAAGGATGCTGAAGGGACTGCAGCACTGCCTGGGGAGGAGAGGCTGAGAGCCCTGGGGCTGGTTAGTGTGGAGAGGAGAAGGCTGAGAGGGATCTGATCAATGTCTGTCAATAGCTGAGGGCTGGGGGTCAGGCTCTGCTCACTGCACCCTGGGACAGGACAAAGGGCAATGTATGGAAACTCCAGCACAGGAGGTTCCATCTCAACACGAGGAGGAACTTCTTGACTGTGAGGGTGCCAGAGCCCTGGAGCAGGCTGCCCAGAGAGGTTGTGGAGTCTCCTCTGGAGCCTTTCCAGCTGTCTGGATGTGTTCCTGTGTGCCCTGTGCTGGATTCTCTGGTCCTGCTCTGGCAGGGGGGTGGACTTGATCTCTGGAGGTCTCTTCCATCCCCTAACATCCTGTGAGCCTGTGCATTTGCCTTGGCTGCAAAACATCTGTGAGAACTCTTACAGCCAGCAGGCTGGGAGAGGTGGAGGTGTTCAGCCTGGAAAAGAGGGTAGATGGGCCTGGAGCAGCTCTGTGAGGAGCAGAGGCTGAGAGCCCTGGGGGTGCTGAGCCTGCAGAAGAGCAGCCCCAGAGGGGAGCTGAGCAATGCTCAGCAAGAGCTAAAGGAGCTGTGGGGGGCAAGAGGCTGGGGCCAGACTCTGCTCAGGGGTGCCCAGGGACAGCACAGGGGACAATGGGCACAGCCTGGCACCCAGGAGGTTCCATGTGAAGAGGAGAAAGCTGTTTGGTGTGAGGGTGCTGGAGGCCTGGAGCAGGCTGCCCAGAGAGGCTGTGGAGTCTCCTTGTGTGGAGAGCTTCCAACCCCCCTGGGCACTGTGCTGCTGGGCAAGCTGCTGTGGGTGCCCTGCTGGGGCAGGGGCTTGGACTGGATGAGCTCCAGAGGCCCCTTCCCACCCTCACCATACTGTGCCTGCATGATGTAGAAACTCTAACCATGAGGAGAAGGGTTTCAAGGCTCAGAGCATGGTGTAGAGCAGAGCTCTACCTGTTTCCTGGCTCAGACACAGATCTGCCCCTTCCCAGTGTCCCAGCAGAAGCTGCTCCTGGCTGCTCCTGCACAACCCCCACAGCTGTGAGGAAGTTGCCCACACGAGTTCAGGCACTTCCAGCACAACCCTGCAAGAGAAAGGCCCTGAAGATTCCCCCATGCCCTGAGTGCTCTCCAGCTGCACCTTCCTGAGTGCACCAGCAGCTCCCCACAGCTGGACTCTCCCCAGTAGCTGCCTGCCTTGAACTGGGATGCCCAGCACTGGCCTCAGCGCTCCCTGTATGGAAACACATCCCCACCTCTGCATCAAACCAGAAGTGCCTGCAGCTGCAGCCTGTGTTTCCAACAACATTCTTGCCCAACCCTTCCTCAGGGCACACCAAACAGCTCCTGGGCTGTGGAGACAACAGGCAGCAGCAACAGCAGCCTCTGGATGAGATCAGCACCACCTGGAGCCAGGCCAGGCAGCCCAGGAATCAAATTAATTGAATTAATGAAGTTGCTCAAGGGCCTGAAACAGCTCAGGAGCAATCCTGCTGCACTGAAAATGGGAGCAAGCCATCAGGAGACAAAACCAAGCTGGCCCTGGCAGCTGGGGGTGCCAGGTGTGGCACATTAAAATGGGCAAACCCACCTCCAGAGGGGGAGAACGGTAGAAGACTTTCACCATTCCTGCCGTGGTCTTGTCCAATGAGGCAGGAGGTTAGTCCTGAGAGCTTTGGCTTTGCTCTGTGCTGCCAGAACAGGGAGAAAAACAGAACCAGGACTCCAGGGAAAGCAGCAAAATTCAATCCCACTGGCACCAAGGGAGAGAAAGAGAGATCCAGAGTGTGTCCCCACCCATGCAGAGTGATGCCCTGGGTCCCAAAAGTAGTTCAGTTCCAGAAAGATTGAAGATTTCAGTTTCTTTTCCTGTTGTTTGGTGATCAGAGCCATCAGGGCTGACAGACTGCATTGCAGGGAGAGAAAAATCTGACAGCAAGAACTGGACTGGGCTGTTTGAGCAACCAAAGCTTTGAAGAGCAGGTTGGACAATCACTGAGCACCCAGGAGACAGCAGCAGTGAAGCCTCTCAAGGCATCCAGGTGGATCAGAAACCTCTCCAGGTAGTTTTTCCTCCCCTTCACTGCCCTAAGCCCACACCATTCACAGGGTCCTGCTTGGAAGGTGCCACACAGAAATGGCCCACAGGGTGCCCAGCAGCACTGCACACACAAGATGCTGACAAGCAATGATGAGGCCTTGCAGATCAGCTCCAGAGGCTATGGTGGGGGCTGAGGGCAACAAGAAGGGTTCAGACTGCTTAAAGCCTGGTCACAGCATGTCAGGGGTTGGAAAGGACCCAAAGAGATCATCAAGTCCAACCCCCCTGTGAGAGCAGGACCATGGAATCCAGCTCAGGTCACACAGGAACACATCCAGACAGGGCTGGAAAGGCTCCACAGAAGGAGACTCCACAACCTCCCTGGGCAGCCTGCTCCAGGGCTCTGGGAGCCTCACAGTGAAGTTCCTGAGTTGAGCTGGAACCTCCTGTGCTGTAGTTTCCATCCATTGCTCCTTGTCCTGGCACAGGGCACAACTGAGCAGAGACTGTCCCTGCCTTCCTGACCCCCAGCCCTCAGATATTGAGAGACATTGATCAGATCCCCTCTAAGTCTTCTCTTTTCCAGACTAAAAGGCTCCAGGTCCCTCAGCCTCTCCTCCACAGGCAGTGCTCCAGTCCGCTAATCATCCTCACAGCCCTCTGCTGGACCCTCTCCATCAGTCTGCAATAAGTCACAGAATCAACCAGGTTGGAAGAGACCTCCAAGATCATCAAGTCCAAAATGGGAGCTGAAGGAGAAGCAGCAACGCAAGAAAGAACCTAAGAGGGGCCAAGCTTTAGCATGGACTCAGAATCACTCAAGTGTTTGGGTGGGAAAAGACCTCAGACATCATCCAGTCCAACCACCAGCCCAACACCACGACAGACATTAAGTGACCACTCCACAACTTCTGCAGAGAGGGAACACAGCACCTAGAGAGGAACTTCCCCAAGCAGTCTCTGCCTCCTTTGAAAAGCAAATGAGCCTTCAGTGTCCTACCAGTGCTGCTCCAAGAGCCACAGAGTCACAGAATGGTTTGGTTGGGAAAGGCCTCTGAGCTCATCCAGCCCAAGCAGCAACCCAACCCCACCATGGCCACCAAACCATGGCCCCAGGTGCCGTGGCCACAGGCTCCTTGAACACCTCCAGGCATGGGGACTCCACCATCTCCCTGGGCAGCCTGGGCCAGGCCCTGACCACTCTGGCAGCAAAGAAATTGTTCCTCAACTCCAACCTAACCCTCCCCTAGGCAACTCCTCCCATACTGTCACTTGTTCCTTGGGAGCAGAGCCCAACCCCCACCTCACTGCAGCCTCCTCTCAGGGAGCTGTAGAGAGCAATGAGGTCTCCCCTCAGCCTCCTCCAGGCTGAATACCCCCAGTTCCCTCGGCTCCTCCTCATCAGCCCTGTTCTCCAGACCTTTCCCCAGCTTCAATGCTCTTTTCTGGACACACAGCTCAAGGTCTTGCTTATAGTGAGGCCACGACTGGAGGCAGCAGGACACTACACAGCTCTCTGGCACCCTTTACGTGTGTCAAAACGTAAAATGCCCATGCCAGCAGCTGCCTGCCCGCAGCCACCTGCCGCAGCCTTCTCTGCCCGCGCCGCCTGGGTTGGAGGGGAGCGCTGTTCGACCCCCAGAAGCGCCGCTTACGATCATCTTCTTGTAGAGGCCGTAGTGCAGCACCAGGCTGTGGGTCAGCGCCAGGCGATGCGGCTTCATGGGGTGCCCCGCTCCTGGATGGGAAACGACACCGGGGAGTCACCAGAACCAGCGGCTCGAGTAAACACCAACAACCCCCGACCCCCCGGAGACGACCTGCGCCCAGGCCCACTCGGGCCCAGGTCGAGGTGAACGGCCTCAGGCCGGGCACGGCCCAAGCCCCGCCCTGAGCCAGGCCCGGGCCCTCCTCCGCCGCCCTCCCCGCTCCTCTCTCGGCCCCGGCGCGCACCGTAGTGGAAGTTGCCCACGTCCGGGTCGTAGAAGTAGGCCACGGTCTTCGCCATGGCGGACAGGCCGCGACCCGCCGCCGCCGCGCGCTCCTGCCTACGTCATTGTGCCGCGACCGCGCCCGGAGCAGCCAGGTCGCCGGAGAGTGACGTCAAGAGCCAGGGGGCGGTGCCTGAAGGCGGGACCCGTGCCTGGGGGCGGGGCGATAACCGCCGAGGTGTCCCCGCGGTCCTACTGCCCACCCGCGGCGCCGCTGTCTGCTCTGTCGCGCTCTGGGTTCTCTTCCGTAGCGCGAGAGCTGTGCCCCTCGTCGGCTTCAGCCAACTCCAGGCATCTCCTGCTGCACCTCACCTTCTCCAAAGCACGCCCAGCTTCTCCCAGTTACTCCCAGCTACCTCCCAGTTACCTCCAGTTATTCCCAGCTAGCACCCAGTTACTCCCAGCTCCTCCCAGTTCCTCCCAGTGTCCCTCGACCTGCTGGCCACACTCTTCTTAATGCACCCCAGGTTCCCAACGACCTTCTTGGCCACAAAGACTCATTTTTTTCTTAGGTAAACCTGCTCCCTACCAGCAGTCCCAGGTCCCTCTCCACAGGCTGTTGCTTCCCAGGTGCAGGACTCTACACTTGCCCTTGTTGAACTTCAGGAGGTTTCCTCCACCCAGCTCTCCAGCCTGGCCAGGTCTGTTGTATGTCAGTATGGCTTGGGGTGGTGTCAGCCACTCCTCCCACTCTGGGATCATCAACAAGCTGGCTGGGGGTCCACTCTTTCCCTTCATCCAGGTCTGTCACTGGGCCAAGCAGACCCCCACATCCCACCCCCTAAGGGCACAGGTGCTGCTGGTAGCCTCCTGGGCTTGGCAGGGAGCAGGGTCAGAGTGGCACCAAGCATAGGAGGACAAAAGCTTGGTGCAAAATTGCTGTGGAGGGGAAACCCAACCCTGAGGAGCAGGGCAAAAGCCGGAGCCTCACCCAGAGATGGCAAAGAGATGGGGACAGGGCCATGGCAGGAGTGACATGGGGGTGAAAAGCTCCTCCTGGTGGGAAATGTGTCCCCTCTTAGGCAGAAGAAAGGAACAATGGAGCCTTTCCAAAGGCCTGGAAAACCTGGTGCTTGGCAAGGGCTTGGTTCTGCTGCTTTCCTCCCTGATGTGCAGGAGCTTGGGGTGAAGGATCCCCAAAGCACCTGCCATCAAATGGGGCTTTAGAGAGGAGCAGGAAAGGGGCCAGGATCCCCCCCATGAGACACTCCAGGAGCCAGCTGAGAATGGAGGCCACCAGGATGTTCCCTGGCTTCTCAGTGAGGGGATCCTGATGCTGGGTAATGATGAGAGAGAGGGAAATGTGGGCTGTGGGGTGGGAGTGGATGCAGCTGGTGGAATGGGATGGGACTGGATGGGAGTAGATGGGGCTGGTGGGGTGGGAGTGGATGCAGCTGGTGGGATGGGATGGGACTGGATGGGAGTAGATGGGGCTGGTGGGGTGGGAGTGGATGCAGCTGGTGGGGTGGGATGGGACTGGATGGGAGTAGATGGGGCTGGTGGGGTGGGAGTGGATGCAGCTGGTGGAATGGGATGGGACTGGATGGGAGTAGATGGGGCTGGTGGGGTGGGAGTGGATGCAGCTGGTGGGGTGGGATGGGACTGGATGGGAGTAGATGGGGCTGGTGGGGTGGGAGTGGATGCAGCTGGTGGGGTGGGATGGGACTGGATGGGAGTAGATGGGGCTGGTGGGGTGGGAGTGGATGCTTGCCTGGGAGAAGAGCCCAACCCCCTCCTGGCTACAACCTCCCTTCAGGGAGCTGCAGAGAGCAAGAAGGTCTCCCCTGAGCCTCCTCTTCTCCAGGCTAAAATGGTGTGGATGGAGTTGATGGAGCACGTGGAATGGGATGGAATGGAGATGGTGGGATGGGAATGGATGGGTTGAGATGAGATGGGGCTGGTGGGATGGGATGAGGTAGGATAGGAATGGATGGGATGGGGCTGGTGGGATGGGATGCGGTAGGATAGGAATGGATGGGATGGGGCTGGTGGGATGGGATGCGGTAGGATAGGAATGGATGGGATGGGGCTGGTGGGATGGGATGGGGTTGGTAGAATAAGATGGGCTGGGATTTTGGGGCTCATGCTTAAGGTGTGCATAAATCATGGGGTTGTTAGATGATGCTTCCCACTGCAGGGGCTCTGCACTCTCCACACTCCTTGGGAATGTTTCCCTTTGGGATCCCAGCTCCAGAGCACGGAGCAAAGATCCATCAGGGTACACTGAGGCCCCACAAGGCTGTGTCTGGGGGCACTCAGAGCTGCAATCCCCAAGCCCAGCACCCACCCAGCTTAAATAGAGAAGCTTTAAATGTGTCTGGGGCTGGTGGAGAGCTCTGACGTCTTGGCCAGGGCTGGTCCCTCGCTGTGACGTTTGTCCTGTCACAGCTCTGCAAGGTGCTGTCACCAGATAGCAGCTGCCTGGGGCCACCCAAGCCACCCCAGCAGCACAGCTGGGCTTGGGGAAACGAGGGAAGCAGCACGTCCCTGCCTCCTGTGGGAATGAATTTAAGGAGTGGAAGCCTGTTCCAGGAACCTTCATGGGTCTTGGAGTGGTACAAAGAAGGGTTGGAGGAGAGTTGTAGATGTTCTTTGTGCTCAGAGAGTCAAACAGGCTGTGGGTTGAAGACCATCAGGTGGCTCAGAGGACTGAAGCAGGCTGTGGGTTGAAGACCATCAGGTGGCTCAGAGATCCAGAGCAGGCTGTGGGTTGAAGACCATCAGGTGGCTCAGAGGACTGAAGCAGGCTGTGGGTTGAAGACCATCAGGTGGCTCAGAGGACTGAAGCAGGCTGTGGGTTGAAGACCATCAGGTGGCTCAGAGGACTGAAGCAGGCTGTGGGTTGAAGACCATCAGGTGGCTCAGAGGACTGAAGCAGGCTGTGGGTTGAAGACCATTAGGTGGCTCAGAGGACTGAAGCAGGCTGTGGGTTGAAGACCATCAGGTGGCTCAGAGGACTGAAGCAGGCTGTGGGTTGAAGACCATCAGCTTGCTCAGAGATCCAGAGCTGAAGACCATCAGGTGGCTCAGAGATCCAGAGCAGGCTGTGGGTTGAAGGCCATCAGATTGCTGGAGAAACTTAAGTAAGGGCTTTGGATCCAGGCAGCTGTTTGAGGCCTGGGATGTAGCAGACTTGCAGGCATTGTGGCAACTTCTGCGCTGAGGACCAGAGTGGAGAGCCCAGGAGGAACCTGCCTGTGGGACTGCTGGAGCTGGGCAACCAGTTGCCTTTAGCTGCCAGGTGGCCAAGGAGCAGGGCTGGGGCACAGCAGCTGCAATGGCTGTGGGGAAAGTGCTGGAAGAGTGTGGACGAGAGGTAAGGTGGGGGGGGGGGATGGTGCTGTCCCTTCGCCCTCTCCTTGATACCTGAGACACCTGAAGGCTGTGTGGCCACCCAGTGCGACCTGGACAGGCTGAGAGCTGGGCAGAGAGGAACCTAATGAGGCTCAGCCAGGATGAGTGCAGAGCCCTGCAGCTGGGCAGGAAGAATAAACTGCAGCAGGACAGGCTGGGAGGGGATCTGCTGCAGAGCAGCCCTGGGGAGAAGGACCTGGGAGTGCTGGTGGACGAGAAGTTCCCACGGGACACTGTGGTGTCCTTTGGGGTCACCTCAGAGGCACTGTGGTGTCCTTTGGGGTCACCTCAGAGGCGCTGTGGTGTCCTTTGGGGTCACCTCTGAGGCGCTGTGGTGTCCTTTGGGGTCACCTCAGAGGCGCTGTGGTGTCCTTTGTGGTCACCTCTGAGGAGCTGTGGTGTCCTTTTGTGTCTCCTCTGAGGAGCTGTGGTGTCCTTTTGGGTCACCTCAGAGGCACTGTGGTGTCCTTTTGGGTGACCTCTGAGGAGCTGTGGAGACCTTTTGGGTCACCTCAGAGGCACTGTGGTGTCCTTTGGGGTCACCTCAGAGGCGCTGTGGTGTCCTTTGGGGTCACCTCAGAGGCGCTGTGGTGTCCTTTGGGGTCACCTCTGAGGAGCTGTGGTGTCCTTTTGTGTCTCCTCTGAGGAGCTGTGGTGTCCTTTTGGGTCACCTCAGAGGCACTGTGGTGTCCTTTTGGGTGACCTCTGAGGAGCTGTGGAGACCTTTTGGGTCACCTCAGAGGCACTGTGGTGTCCTTTGGGGTCACCTCAGAGGCGCTGTGGTGTCCTTTGGGGTCACCTCAGAGGCGCTGTGGTGTCCTTTGGGGTCACCTCTGAGGAGCTGTGGTGTCCTTTTGTGTCTCCTCTGAGGAGCTGTGGTGTCCTTTTGGGTCACCTCAGAGGCACTGTGGTGTCCTTTTGGGTGACCTCTGAGGAGCTGTGGAGACCTTTTGGGTCACCTCAGAGGCACTGTGGTGTCCTTTTGGGTCACCTCTGAGGCACTGTGGTGTCCTTTTGGGTGACCTGAGTGGGAGAAGGGTCATGGTCCAGACCTTAAAGTGATAGGAAGCTCCTGCCCTGGGAGGAGGACTGGGGTGGTGGAATCAGGATGGAGACTGGGCACATGTGGCACATGGGGGGAACACTGTGGGGGACAAATGAGGTTGCCAGGGACACCCCAGCTGCAGAGCTGGGCATGGGCATCCTGATGGCAGTGAAGTCTCCTTCTTGTCCCACTTCACCCCATGCAGGGCCAGGATTTGTGCTCAGGGAGGGCTGCTGCAGCCTCCCAGCTCTCCTTCTGCGGCGTCCCCTTGCTCGGGGAAGGGCTCCAGGAGCTGTGGGGAGGTGGGAATGTCCCCTGGGAATGCCCCTTGGAAACAGGGAGGGCTGAGCAGTGTGTGCTGATTTTCCCAGCGTGGATAAAGGCTGCCAGGGGGTGGGCAGGGTGCAGCAGTGCACTGGGTGGGTGGCAGTGCCCAGGGAGCAGAAGGAGCTGTGTGTTGTGCCAGCCAAGCGTGGGTGGGCAGCAGGAGGATGGGAACCAGCTGGCTGTGACTGCAAGCCCTCAGGGCCCTGCAGAAACCCCGGCCTGAGAGGTGCCAAGGTTTAAAGAAGGCAGGGCAAGGAGGAAACCAACTTGAAAGTCTTGAGCATAGAATCATGGCATGGGTTGGGTTGGAAGGGTCCTTAAACATCATCCAGTTCCAACCCCCTGCCAGGAGCAGGGACACCTCACACTGGACCAAGATCCTCAAGGTCTCATCCAGCCTGGCCTTGAACACCTCCAGGCAGGAGGCAGCCACAGCCTCCCTGGGCAGCCTGTGCCAGTGTCTGCCCACCCTCACTGCCAAGAATTTCTTCCTCATCTCCAGTCTCAGTCTCCCCTCTCCCAGCTCCAAGCCATTGTCCCTCATCCTGGCACTCCCAGCCCTTGTCCAAAGTCCCTCCCCAGCTCTCCTGGAGCCCTTCAGGCATTAGAAGGCTGCTCTGAGGTCTCCCTGGAGCCTTCTCCAGGCTGAACAGCCCCAACTCTCCCAGCCTGACCCCACAGGGAGGTTCTGCAGCCCTCTGATCATCTCTGTGGCCTCCTCTGGACTCTCTCCAGCAGCTCCAGGTCCTTCCTGTGCTGGTGGCCCCAGAGCTGGAGGCTGGAGGTGGGGTCTGAGCAGAGGGGCAGAATCCCCTCCCTGTGCTGCTGCTCTCTCTGGCTGCAGCTCAGCACTCAGCTGCCTGCTGGACTGCCAGGGACCATTGCTGGCTCCTGGGGAGTTTGTCACCAGCTGACACCCCCAAGGCCTCCTTAAGGCTGCTCTCCAGCCACTCCACACCGTGTATCAGCCTCTCTCTCCTGATAGTCCAGCATCAGGAGATCTCTCCTGAGATCATGGTCTTGGAGGAAGCATGGCAGGAGGAGTAAATCTTGGTGCCCATGGTTTTATCTCGCCACAGTTGCTCCATTTTAGGGTGGGTCTCCTTGCCAGGACAGCAGACATGTCGGGGGTCACCTGTGATGCAGTCACCTCCTGAAGTCATAGTGGTGGAGGAGGCTCTTGGGCTTCTGAGAGTTGCCACTTGGCCCGTTAAGGAGAGGGAGAGGAACTCTCATCATCAGGTAACCAAAACCTTGGAGGAGCTGCAGGTTGCCTCCCGGCAATGTGGAGTGCGGTGAGACACCTCCTGCAAATGGAAGTTTAGATGGAGAGGCTCTCAGCTGAGCAGAGGGGGGGAGGGAGGGGCATCCAGGGCTGCTTGGGCTGCTCAGGGTGAAAAGGATGGAGAGGAGCAAGCCTAATAAGCAGCAGCCAAGGAAATTGGGGTGAAACCTCCCAGCGTGGGGATGATGTGGTGGAGATGGAGAAGGAGGCCAGGGGACTACTATGGTCGTGGGGAAGGAGGGAGAGAGAGTTGTCCTGGAGCAGAGTATTGTCCTGGGGGCTCTCCTGGGGGCTGCTTTTCCACCATCTCATGGTACAGGTAGCTGCAACCCTTTCCACCCCACACAGCGGTGCAGGACCGGTCCCGGTCTTGCTGCGATCCACTCCCACCGCTTTTGCCCTCCCACTGCCGCGGCTCGACGCTCAAAAAAGCCGACAAACAACCCGCCAAGAGCTTCAGAAAGGAGGGTGCCAGGGGAAACCCAGCCTGGCTCCGGGGTCTTCGCCCCAGGAGGGCAGCAGCTGTCCAGCACCTGCTTCCCACAGCCCCGCTCCCGCTGGCTCTCGCTGGCTCCCGTTGGCTCTCGCTGGCTCCCGTTGGCTCTCGCTGGCTCCCGTTGGCTCCTGCTGGCTCCCGTTGGCTCTCGCTGGCTCCCGTTGGCTCCTGCTGGCTCCCGTTGGCTCCCGCTGGCTCCCGCTGCCGGCGTTTCCCTCGCTTCCCTCTGCTCCTCCATCCGCTGGAGCAGCTCCGGGAAAGATTTTTTGTGGTGTTTGGTGTTTTTTTTTTTTCCTTTCCCGGCTGCTGAGGCTGGCAGAGAGCTGCAGGCTGCCGTGGTGGGCAGAAGCGGCTTGGCTCCTTCCCAGGAAAGGGAAGGGAAGGGAGGAAAAAGGGCAGGGGGAGCCGGGAGGCCGGAGGATGCTGGCGGCCGCGGGCAGCCGCAGGGATGCGGGGTTGCTAGGAGGCAGGTGAAGGTGAAGAGGAGAACGCTGCGGAGAACCGACCGCAGGCCCAGGTACCACCGCCAGGACGAGGGGACGACGGCAAAGTGTCGCTGGCCAAGATTTGAGCCTCCCCAGGAAAGCCCAGGAGGGAAACCGGGGGAGGGGTTGGAAGAAGGGAGCGAGCCGGGTTCTGCGGGCGGGCGGCCGACGCGGGAGCCGGTGGCCCGGCTCGGCCCTCTGCCAGCCCGGCTGCCGCCGCTCCCTGCCCGCCCCTGCCGCTTGCCCTCGCCGCCGGAGGGCCCTGGCTGTGAGTGGGGAGGGTTGGTGCGGAGCGGATGGGCACGGGGGCAGGATGCTGAGCTGCCCGCATGGGGCGATGCCGCAGAGCTCCGCGGGGAGGCCGGGGCAGAGGTGCCCTTGGGAAGCCGCCTGCCAGGGCTGGGGTTGAGCCGCAGCCCCGGGGCTTGGGGGGGTTGCTCCTGCTGCTTCTTCTTGTTCTACTGCTGCTGCTGCTTCTTCTGCTGCTTCTTCTTCTTCTGCTACTGCTTTTCTGCTGCTGCTGCTGCCCTTGGGATGCCTCTTGCCGGCTGCGTGTGGGGCAGCGGTGTCCTTGCGAGGGCTGTGCCAAGCCGCCTCCAGCCTGCCCTGTTGCCCCGTGGAGGAGCCCACCCCGAGCCAGGAGCTGGCTCTAGCCTGGGCTGGATGGGAGGAAGAAGAGGAGGAGGAGGAGGAGGATGGGGACAGGCAGGCTGGCAGGAGGGTGAGCGCTGAGGTCCCCCCCATCCTCCCTTCTCCTAGATCCGCATGCCAGACCAGAACGGCACCGAAGATGGGGAGTCAGACCCCGAGCACAGCTTGTTTATCATCTTCCTCCTGGTCCTTGTCTTCTTCATCATGGGGCTGGTGGGTTTCCTGATCTGCCATGTCTTGAAGAAGAAGGGTTACCGATGCCGGACGTTCCGGGACGAGCTCGACCCAGATAACAAAGACGTGCTGGCAGAGCTCCAGGCCAGTGAGTACTCGGGGTGGGAGGGGGGATGGAGGGTGCTCAGTGTGCACCCAGGGGCTGCCCTTAGCCTGGCATGGACCCAGCGCCTCCCACACCTGCTTCTGGGCCGCGGGCTGGAGGTTCCCATCGTGTGCTGCTGGGTTGGGAATAAAGGAGGGGGTGGTGAAAGCAGAGTGGTTCCCTGAGGAGCCAGAGAGTGGCCTGGAGAACTCTCTGATCCACTGGCTCTGCAGGCTGGCCTTCAGCATCTGAAGGGGACCTACGAGAAAGCTGGGGAGGGAACTTTGTGGGGTGTCAGGGAGGGATAGGACTGGGGGGGATGGAGCAAAAGTAGAAGTGGGGAGATTGAGATTGGATGTGAGGAGAAGTTGTTCCCCAGGAGGGTGGTGAGAGCCTGGCACAGGCTGCCCAGGGAGGTGGTGGCAGCCTCCTGCCTGGAGGTGTTTGCAGTCAGGCTGGAGGTGGCTGTGAGCAGCCTGCTGCAGTGTGAGGTGTCCCTGCCCATGGCAGGGGGTTGGCACTGGCTGAGCCTTGAGGTCCCTTCCAGCCCTGACAATTCTCTGATTCTATGATCCTTCAGCCAGGGCAAGAGCTGTCCCCTCTGTCCCTTTGGTGTTAGGACGTCTGGCATGGGGCCACCAGGGTGCCTGCTAAAGGTCATGTCCTCTTCCAGACACTTGAACTCATGCAGCCCAGAGGAAGAGGAGGGTTTCCTTGGGGGTAGGGGAGATCTAGGGATGTTTTTCATTGCTTCAGGCCACCCTGTCTGGCTCTGGAACAGCAGACTGGGAAGTCAAGTGTGGGCTCAAGGCAGAGCTCAGTTCAAGCTCTGTTGTTTGGTGGTTTCATGAGGCTCTGCTGAACTGGAGAAGACACTTTCCTCTGGCTGCTTCCCCACCACAAAATGGCCAAATGGTTCTACAAGGCTCCTCTGGCTCCTCTGTGCCATCAGCAGTGCTCAGCAGGGCCAGCACCTCCTGCTGCCTCTTCTCAGGCTCAGAAGGGAAATGTGGCTCCTCCAGCTCCTCCATGGATGCAGCAGGACCTTCTGGGTGGCCTTGGATATGCTCCTCTGGCTTCACTGACTTGGCTGCAGCATGACCTGGAGGCTGTTTGACCCTTCCAGGATTGGGTTTGCCCGCTGGAGTTGCCACAACCTGGGTAACCATCTTTGTGGGCTTCCAGGAGGGCAGCAGCAGCCTTGGACCATGCTCTAGGAGGCAGCTGCCTACCAGGCCACCACCACTCTGACCTGCTCAGAGGAACAGAGGGCACAGCAGGGCGGGCTGAAGGTCCAGCCAGCCAAGCCTCCTGCCTCCAGCTGGGGCCGGCAGTGAATGGCAGTGGATGCTGGGGATGGACGCCACAACGGAGCAGACACCAAGCCAAGTTTCTCCAGCATGGTCCTTCAGGCTCCTCACAGGGTGTAGCTCCAGGGCTTTCCTCCAGCACTGATGGCTTCTCCAGACTGAACAGGCCCCAGTGGCTTTCCTCCTCTGTGAACTGCTCCTGTTTACCTCCAGAGTCTTTTAGCACCCACAGCACCCTGCAGCCAGGGGCTCCAGGGCTGGGCTGTCCCCCCACAAGGAGCTGCTGCTTCTCAACCTGCTGCCCACTCACTTCCCTTGATGCTTCCCAGTCCTGAGGGAGCACCACGACCCCCACCTCCCTGCACACGTGCCTGCTGGCTCAGCCCTTGCTTTTCCAGGCTGGGGGAGCTTCTGTTCTTTGGGGGCTTCAGAGTGTGATGGGGGACAAGAGGCTCCTCCAACCTCGCTGTCAGCGTGGCTGCTCCTGGGGAGATCCCAGCCCTCAGCACCACCTTTGCTCTTTGCAGATGAAGAGGAGGAGTTGAACGAGGACACTGTGGAGAAGATTGTGAGATGCATCATCCAAAATGAAGGTGAGAGCCCTCTAGGGCTGGCCTGGAGGTGTGCTGACCGCTGGGGCTGACCCCTTCCCTTTTTCCCTCTCTCTTCAGCAAACGCTGAGGCCCTCAAGGAGATGCTGGGGGACACCGAAGGGGACATCCCAGTGCCAGTGCCCAGGTGAGGCTCCTGCAGAGCAAGGGAGAAGCAGCCTCTGGGTCTCACTGAGGTGCTGAGCAACTTACTTTAGGGGGAGGTGTCCCTGCTCATGGCAGGGGGAGTTGGGACTGGATGATCTTTGAGGTCCCTTGCAGCCCAAACCATTCTGTGACCACCATGGTCTGGGGACTTTGCAGCCATCCCCTTTGCAGCTTGCTGAAAAGCATCTTCTCAAGCAGAAGTCCTCCCTGCTCCTCCAGGGCTTGGGATGATGACCCAAGGGCTGGAGCTGGGGGTGCTCAGCCTGGAGGAGAGAAGACTCCAGGGGACCTTATTGCTGCCTTCCAGTAGCTGAAAGGATCCTACAGGAAGGCTGCAGAGGGACTGTTGCTAAGGGTGTCTAGGGATAGGCCAAGGGGGAATGGTTTGAAGCTGAGGCAGAGCAGGGTTAAACCAGAGCTTAGGGAGAAGTTCTCCAGTGTGAGGGTGGTGAGACCCTGGAACAGGCTGCCCAGGGAGGCTGTGGCTGCCTCCTCCCTGGGTTGCTCAAGACCAGGCTGGATGAGGGTTTGGGCAGCTGAGTCTAGTTGAGAGGTGTCCCTGCCCACAGCAGGGGGGGTTGAAGGAGATGACCTCTGAGGTCTCTTCCAACCTGAGCCATTCCATGATTCTATGATTGCTCCACCCCGCTGCCAAGGGCAAATAGCTCTTCCTCGCTCCTGTCCTCACAGGAGGTCCCCTGCAGAGCTGCACTTGGGAGCTGCCCTCCAGGTAACCCACCCTCTGCTGTGCTTCTGCTTGCAGCCTTTGTCCTCACCGCAACAGCCAGGACGGGGGCCCACCGCACCACCACACAGTCCACCTGGGCTCCACCCAGGCCCCCTGCATCCACTGCAGCAAGAGGAAGAGGCCCCCCCCTGCAGCGCCAAGGCCGCTCCAAGGAAGGCAAGGGCAGGATGCACCCCGGGGAAACCACGGTCTTCTCGGTGGGCAGGTACTTCCCATCCCGCTCCGGTGGGCATGGGCCCCGTGGAGAGGCCTCGCAGCTCTGCTCCTTGCCCCCGTGCCAGGCACCCTCTTGCTCCTGCCCCAGCTCGAGCTCTGGGAGGCCTGAGGAGCCAGGTGCCTCTTCCACCTGGGAAGAGCTGTGTGGTAGGTGGCAGCTGGTGGTGGCTTCCCTCCTCCTTGGAGCGTGTGACTCAAGCCTGGGTAGTGCTGCTGACTCAGTGCTGGGCAGAGCCCCCAAGTCCGTGTCCTTCCCAAGCCTGCTGGCCCAGCTGCACCCAAGCAGGGCTCTTGCTGCCCAGCTGGGACAGGACCCACAGGGTCTTAGGGATCTTGTTAGGAGGGCAAGGCGATGACAGCAGGTCTCAGGTGGCCCTGCACCACCACCACCACAGTCAGGATGAGCGTGGCTGTGCTCCTCCAGGCCCTTGCCTGCCATGCTGGCTGTAATCAGATGACACAGCAGGAAGGTGAGCTCAGGGGAGTGTACCTGACACTACCCTCAAATCCTGTGCCAGTCCCCACTTGCTGTCACCTCAAGGGACTTGCTGAGCTTCCTGTGGTCAGTGACATTCAGCACAATCTGCAGTTGTGGCCAGGTTGCTCCATTCCCCAGCAGAGAGGCTGAGCACCCCCAGGAGCTTTAGCAAAGTCTCCCAGGGCTCAGCTCCCTGCTGCAGTGGTGACCTTGGGCAGGGTGACAAGCAGCTGCTGGGCCTTGGGTGGCCACTGTGGTGAGCCACAAAGCTCTGCAGTGATCACAGCCTGCAGTGGGTCTTCAGCCAAAGCCTAAACCTTGATGAAGAAGAGGTCCAGAATCTCTCCCTGGACCACACCATGCAGCTTCATCATGGCTTAGGCCTTGACTGAAGACCGTTCCACGGTGATGTTGAGGGACAGAGGGCATCATGGGGTGTGGGTTTTCCACAGTCAGGGAGGTGAAATGGGAGGTGAACTGGGGGCTGGTGAAGGGCAGGACCCCTGGAATGGGTTGTCCAGGGAGGTGGTTGAGGGCCCATCCCTGGAGGTGTTTAAGACCAGGCTGGATGAGACTCTGGCCTCTGGGGGATGTCCCTGCCCATGGCAGGGGGGTTGGAACTAGAGGATCCTTGTGGTCCCTTCCAACCCTGACTGATTCTATGATTCTATGACTCTATGATTCTGAGCTCCAGCTAGGATCAGACCTTCTGGAGACCAACAGCTTCTGGCTTCCTCTTTGCCTGTTGCCATCAGCTGTCCTTGGTGGTGGTGGTGGCTGTTGAGTCAGCTCTCTGTGGGGCTGCATGTTCCTGGCTTATCTCATTCCCTGGCTGGTGGCCAGCTGCATCCACTCCTCCATGTCCTTGCTCCATGCTCTTCTCAGTCTCCTCTCACTCACCTCTGAGCCCTGGAGAAGTTGGTCTCCTTTGCCTCAAAGCTTTCTTTTCTCTCTTTACCCTTCTCAACACAGCCAGTGTCACATCAACCTTCTCCCCAGGGCAGTCACCATGGTCCTCTGAGGTTGCATTTGAACCTTCCCCTTCCTGAATCTCCTTGGGCTGAGGTCCAGCTGCTGAGGGGCCTATGAGGTACAAAATGACCTCCAAATTGGGGTTCTGGTGTCCAGGCTGGTTGGTCCCTTTGCTCTTTCAGAACCTGGATGGACTTTTTGGGGTGTTATTCACTATGAACATCTTGGTGACACCAAGACCTTTGACTCCTGGCTGATCCTATGGACACAAAGCTCCTTTCACCCACCTCTTCTTTTGCAACCCTCTGGTCCTCTTCCCTCTTCTTTCACTGTTGTGATTGCTTTTGTCTTGGACACAGGGGTGGGGCCCAGCCCCCTGTGAGAGCTGCTGAGTGTGGTCCAGAGCTGAGGAGTGAGAGTGATGGAGATCCACCAAGACATGCTTGTGGCATGGGAGGGGACAGGGTTAGGGAAGAGGATTTGTTTAGCCTGAAGATGTTAGGGTGGGGGAGGGCATCTCTCTAGAGGTACTCAGAGGGTTTGGGGAGAGTTTAAATGGAGCTGGAGTGGAGCAGAGGGGCAGAATCCCCTCCCTCACCTGCTGGCCACACTTCTCTTGCTGCAGCCCAGGCTCTGCTTGGCTCTCTGGGCTGCAAGTGCTGACTGCTGGCTCCTGGTGAGCTTCAGGGGTGGCTTCTTCCCCTCCCTGTCCCCCACTGCCCCGAGCTGGCTGTGGCATGCCAGGGATGCAGCCTGGAAGCTCAGAGGTGAGGGCTTGGGGGGATTTGCACCTCAGGGCACTGGGTGTTACTGGAGCCAGTTTAAGGTGCCCAGGATGCTGGGCATGCTGAGGCCACTTCTGAGTGCCCAGGGGAAGGAGACCTTCCCCCATAAATGTTGCTGTTAAGCAGAGGGAGGGATGAAGCTCCAGGAGCTCTTCCTCCTTGCTCTGCCACCACATCCTCCCTGCTCCTAGCTGAGCTTCTTATCCCCCAGCACCCCCAAGGCTTTTTCCTCAGGGCTGCTCTCCAGCCAGTCCCTGCCCAGCCTATCTCAGTGCCTGGGATTGCCCTGAGCCGGCTGCAGGACCTTGCCCTTGGTCTTGTTGAAGCTCCTGAGGTTGTCATGAGCTCAGCTCTCCAGCCTGTCCAGGTCCCTCTGGATGGCATCCAGATGACATCCAGAGAGTCTTGGGGGTTTTTGTATCAGTACTGAGAAATGATGCTTACAGGGTAAGTGGAGTTTGACTGAGGGTTCCCCCCCTGCCCTGCCCTGCCTTTGGCTCCAAATGTTCTCTGAGACACTCATACCTTCCAGTTCTGTTTTCTGGAGGAAAAAAAATACCCTTATTCTATTTTCTCTCTTAGCAGTGGCACGAATGAAGCTTAACACAAGTCCAAGTGCCAGGTGCTGCCCTTTGGCCACAGCAACCCCATGCAGAGCTACAGCCTGGGGTCAGAGTGGCTGAGAGCAGCCAGGCAGAGAGGGACCTGGGGGTGCTGGTTGATTGTAGGCTGAACATGAGCCTGCAGTGTGCCCAGGCAGCCAAGAAGGCCAATGGCATCCTGGCCTGCATCAGGAACAGTGTGGCCAGCAGGAGCAGGGAGGTCATTGTGCCCCTGTACACTGCACTGGTTAGGCCACACCTTGAGTGGCCCAGAAATGGACACAGGACTCAGTTTAAGAAGGACATTGAGACTCTTGAAGGTGTCCAGAGAAGGGCAAGGAGGCTGGGGAGGGGTCTGGAGCACAGCCCTGTGAGGAGAGGCTGAGGGAGCTGGGGTTGCTTAGCCTGGAGAAGAGGAGGCTCAGGGGAGACCTTGTAGCTCTCTACAGCTACCTGAAGGGTGGTTGTAGCCAGCTGGGGGTTGGTCTCTTCTCCCAGGCAGCAGAACAAGAGGACACAGTCTCAAGCTGTGCCAGGGGAAGTTTAGGCTGGAGGTGAGGAGAAAGCTCTTCCCAGAGAGAGCAATTGGTCATTGGGATGTGCTGCCCAGGGCGGTGGTGGAGTCCCCATCCCTGGAGGTGTTCAAGAAAGGCTTGGATGTGGCACTTGGAGCCAGGGTTTGGTTGTCAGGAGGTGCTGGGTGACAGGTGACAGGTTGGACTTGATGATCTCTGAGGTCTTTCCCAACCTGGCTGATCCTGTGATTCTCTGAGGCACAAATGATTTTACCGTAAATGACAACATCATCAACCATCTCCGAGCTGGGGGTGCAGGCAAGCTGGAAAGGAGAGGGAGGGAAGGGATTGTGATGCCTCCTGCCCCCATTCCCAGGTTCCGCGTCACACACATCGGGAAGAAGCCAACCTTCCCGGAGCAGCAGGACGGGGCCCTGCCCGCCGGCAGCCGCCCGCCGAGCACCGAGGAGCTGGAGCGCAGCGGCGAGCGGCTCCAGCGGGAGCGGGCTCCCAACGGGACTCTCCCCACCGGCGGCCTGCGCAACGGAACCCTCCCGACAGGCTCCCAGAGCGGCAGAAGCGGCGAGCAGAGCCGCTCCACCACCCCAAACACACCAGCCAGCTCCGGCACCCGCGACGGCCGGCGGGCGCCCAAAGGGGCACCGCCGGAGAGTGGCACCGCCCCCGGCAGCGCCAGCCGCCAGCGCAAGCTCCTGAGCCTTCACCGGGTGCTGGGAGGGTCGAGCCCCAGCATCCCGGGAGAGCTGGCGCTGGAGGAGACCGGACTGGGCTCGGCAGATGAGGTGTCGGATATTCACGGGAGCCTGAGCCTGCAGGAGCAGCCTGAGGAGTTGGGAAGGGAAGATGGCAGCAGGAGACAGCCTGGAGGGGAGGATGGGGGGCAGCAGGTAGGTTCTTCATCTTTCCTCGTCCCCACGTCCCCCTCCCCTGGGCTGGAGGGTTTGAGGGCTCAGGGCACAGCGTCCCATGCCCTGCAGCCAGCGAGGTCAGCCAGGCCAGGCGTGCTGGGCTGAGCTCTGCAGCCAGGCTGGACGCTGGGCATGGAGCCTGCCCTGCCCACCCTCACCCTGCCTTTGGTGGCATCTGCCCATCCCTTTTCTAATGCCTGGGGCAGACAGGGTCACCCTGACAGTTCCCAGCCTGCTGGTAGCCCACACGGAGGAGAAGGCAGGTCCCTGGGTGGCTTATATGGGAGATGTTCTGTGGAGAAGGACTTGGGGCTGCTGGGGCTGCAAAGCTGGACAGGAGCTGGCACTGAGTGCTGCCAGCCCGACCCCAGCCTGTCCTGGGCTGATGCCCAGCAGGGTGGGCAGCGGGGGCAGGGAGGGGATTCTGCCCCTCTGCTGTGCTCTGCTGAGAGCCCCCCGCAGTGCTGGGGCAGCTCTGGAGCCCTCAGCACAGGGCCCCAGGGAAGGGTTTGCATGGAAGACAAGCCTAGGGACGCCGATTTTGTCCTCTTCATCTGCCCTCTGGCACATCAGACCCTTGCCTCACACCCTGAGCCAGGCTTTGGTGTGCTCCAAGCTATGGAGGCTCAGGGGAGTGGTGATGAGCCCTCACTGGGATGTTGGTCACCAAGCCCTGGCACAGCTCAGAGCCTCCCTCATTCCCTAGGTCCCAGACAGAGCTACCACGAGGGCTGGGAGCTGCTGCTCAGTAGTGTCCTTCAGGTGCTGGGGCAGGCAGGGCAGAGAGGAGGTGCTTTGGGCTGGAGGCAGCTGGTGGAACCTCAGCCCAGCAGCCCATGGGTCACTGCTGTGGCTAAGAGAGACCCCAACCCCAGCACACAGCCCCCCCAGCAGCCCTGACAGACGCCCCCAGCACCCCCAGAAGCACCCAGCACCCCCAGCAGCATTTCACCCACGTCCTTCCTCCCCCCCCGCAGGAGCCCAGGGCCGCGGTGCAGGACCGAGGAGCAACTGTGTGATGTGAGTGCTTGTCCCCAGCCCCTGGGGCGACAACCAGGGTGGGAGGGGAAGGCACTGCTGACGGACTGGGCACTCCAGCAGGCTCCTGCCCGGGCAGCTCCTCCTGCCCAGCTGGCTCAGTGCCACCTGCGGGCAACCCCGGGGCCAGGCCAGCTCGGCTGTGGCCGGTGGGGTCGGCAGGGCCGTGGGGCCCAGCCCCATCCTGCTCCTCTCCTTGCAGCTCCTCTCCCTTCCCGGCTGGAGCGTTGGGCAGCAGGCGAATGGCCCCCGGCCCCCCGCCACTGGACTCGGGGTGGGGGCTGTGCCAAGGGGGGGACCTGTGGGGCAGCCGGCCCCGGGGTGGCAGCTACGTGCTTGGCATGGCCAGAGCGAGGCGCCAGGGGCACCACACCGCGGCCCGGCCAGACCTCATCCCATTGGCAATAGGTGCCCGACCCCCACCCACCGCCCCCGCCCCGGAGCGACCCCCCCACAGCCACGGGAGGGGCACGGCCCCCTCGGGGCTGGCACGGGCAGGACAGCACCCGGTGCCCACCCTGCTCCCCGCAGCCCCCTCCCGGCGCTGGGATGCAGCACAGGGGAGCCGCAGCGAGGGGCAGGGATGGGGGCAGCAGCTTGAGCCCCTCACCAGGGCTGGGGGTGGGGGAGGCTGGGCAGCACCAGACCACTTTTCTCCCCCACCCCCCCCACCCCACCCGGCACATTCACCGCAGAGCACAGCCCCCCGCCCCGGGCACCCCTGCCACGCAGCGTGGGCACAGGCACAAATCCTGCACCGGCGAGGGCCCCGGCGGCTCCCCGGGGGCGATGCTGACGGAGAGAAGAGCTTCCAGCGCCCCCCCGGGGCACAGGAGGGGCCGGAGCCCTGGCTGAGGAGCAGGGGGAGGGGGGCAGGTTGGCAACCCCCGCCAGGGCACAGTGGGCAGCCCCGGTGCCCGCGGGAAGCTGTGGTGTGGAACTGCACTGTACATAGATGAGCTACAATCATTAAAGCTGCTGCACCCCTGGGCACGGCCAAGTGGATTTATTGGGGCACAGCCCCGGGGGGAGGGCAGGCAGCCAGGGCCTGGGGCAGAGCCCCCCACACCGCCAGGGAACCGGGGGGGTACTGGGTGGTGAACAGACAATGCCAGGCAGCTGGGTGAAGGGGAGAACAGCCACGGCACTCAGCACCCCAGGGTCTGTGGATAATGCCAGGCAGGCAGCTGGGTGAGGGGGGGCACAGCCATGGCACTGAGCACCCCAGGGTGCTTGGGTGATGCCAGGCAGGCAGCTGGGTGAGGGGGGGCACAGCCATGGCATTCAGCACCCCAGGGTCTGTGGATAATGCCAGGCAGGCAGCTGGGTGAGGGGGGGCACAGCCATGGCACTGAGCACCCCAGGGTGCTTGGGTGATGCCAGGCAGGCAGCTGGGTGAGGTTGGGACACAGCCATGGCATTCAGCACCCCAGGGTGCTTGGGTGATGCCAGGCAGGCAGCTGGGTGAGGGGGGGCACAGCCATGGCACTGAGCACCCCAGGGTGCTTGGGTGATGCCAGGCAGGCAGCTGGGTGAGGTTGGGGCACAGCCATGGCATTCAGCACCCCAGGGTGTGTGGATGACGCCAGGCAGGTGGCTGGGTGAAGGGGGGGGACAGCCATGGCATTCAGCACCCCAGGGTGCTTGGGTGATGCCAGGCAGGCAGCTGGGTGAGGGGGGGCACAGCCATGGCACTGAGTATCCCAGGATAAAGGCTGCTAGGAGGCCCTGCTGGGGTCTCCAGGGACAGAAGCAGTGCTGGGCAGGATGTGGCCCTCAGCGAGACCAGCTCGGGGCCCAGGGCAGCACCAGTCCCTGCTGCTGGCACAGCAGCCATGGGGGCTGGCTTGGGTGAAGGTTTCTGGTGGGCAGGGCCACGGGGGGGGCACCCAGAGGATCAGCTGAAGTGCAGCTCGGGGTCGGGCTCGGGGGCTCTGCCAGGCGGGGGAGGGGGCGCCCGGAGCTGTGGAGAGAGGAGAGGAAAAGCGCTGCCAACACACTGGGGCTGCTTGGCCCCCTTCAGCAGCCCCCAGAAAGCACAGGGCTGGCACCATGCCCCGTGCTGGGAGGGCTGGGGGGCAGGCCTGGCTGGGATGGGGCTTACCGGCCGGAGGCGGCTGGCTGCCAGGTCTGGAGAGCTGTGCCCGCTGCCTGTGCCATCCTGGCGGCAACCTGGAAGAGCTCAGCAGCTCAGCACAGCTCCCTGCACGCCCCCCAGCCCCTCTCCCACTTCCCCCAAGCCCTGGCACTCACCTCCCAGGGGTGCTTCAGGAGGGGGGCACTGGTCCAGGCTGGCCTCGGGCAGGAGGCTGGGAGGGGAGAAGGGCGGTGGGGAGGGCGAGGGCAGCTCCTGTGAACAGAGAGCCAAGAGCGGGGGAGGGCCAAGGTAAGGGGGGATGGGCCAGGGGCAGGGGGGTGAGGCTCAACCAGGCCGAGGGCTGGGACCTGATCTCGGGGCACAACCACCCCAGGAAGGCTCCAGACAGGGGCAGGGTGGCTGGAAAGTGCCAGGGGTTAAAAGGACCTGGGGGTGCTGGTTGGCAGTGGATGAAGATGAGCTCAGGGGGTGCCCAGGTGGGCAAGAAGGGCAGCAGCAGCCTGGCCTGGAGCAGCAGTGGGGTGGGCAGCAGGAGCAGGGCAGGGATGGTGCCCCTGGACTCAGCACTGGAGGGGCTACAGCTTGAGTGCTGGGCTCAGGTTTGGGTCTCTCACTCCAAGCAGGACATTGAGGAGCTGGAGCAGGGCCAGAGAAGGGCAACAGAGCTGGGGAAGGGTCTGGAGAAGAGGGCTGGGGAGGAGCAGCTGAGGGAGCTGGGGGTGGTCAGTGTGGAGCAGCGGAGGCTGAGGGAGACCTCCTTGCTCTCTGCAGCTCCCTGAGAGGAGGCTGCAGTGAGGTGGGGGTTGGGCTCTGCTCCCTAGCATCAGGTTAGCATCTGAGGAGAGGAAATGGCCTGAAGTTGTGCCAGGGGAGGGTTAGGTTGGAGAGGAGGAAAATTTTTTTGCTGCCAGAGGGGTCAGGGATCGGCACAGGCTGCCCAGGGAGGTGGTGGAGTGCCCATGCCTGGAGGGGTTCAAGGAGCTCAGAGGCCTTTCCCAACCCAAACCAGTCCATGGTTCTAAGGTTGAGCAGAGCAGGGCGGGCATCAACCTCCCAGGGGCCACACTGACACCCCCCACCCCCCATCACCAACCTGCCCAGCTGCCCCTTGGCCCCCAGTGAGCTCCTCCACCACCAAGGAGGGGAAGACCCCAAGGCGGCCATCGAAGTCCCCGGTCCAGAAGCCGTCGTCCACCTCCCCAGGGGCCCTGGGCAGCACCCTGATGATGGCTCCCTCGGGAAGCTCAGCTCCTCGGGGCTCTGCCCCTCGTAGTCGTACAGGGCTCGCACCAGCCAGGCTGGAGGGACGGCGTGGGCAGGGCTCAGCACCCCCTGTGCTGCTGCTGGGGGGGCTCAGCACCCCCCGGGCGCCGCTGCCCCCTCCCTAGGGCAGGAGCCCCCCCAGCACTCACCTCCAGGCTCCAGCACCAGCTCTGCAGCCATGATGCTGGAAAGCTGACGGTGCAGGGCAGAGGGTCCTGGCGGGCCAGCCCCAGCCCCCGCCTCACCCCCCAGGGACAGAAGGTACTTCTCGGGGACGTAGCCAACCTGGCCTGCCTTGTTCCGAGCCTGGAGGGGCAGAAAACCTGTGACTGTCCCAGCCCCCGGGGTAGGGACAGCCCTGGGGACCTCTGCAGTGGGACCCCCTGTAGCTCAGGGGGTGCTGTGGGGGCGCTGAGCCTGCTCCTACCTTCACCCACTCCTCCGCATCCCCGTCCTCCAGCACCTCCAGCTCCTCGCCCTGGCTGATGGACAGCTCGTCTGCCTGGCAGCCCTGCAGGGGACAGGGGGACAGAGTGGCAGGGAGCCAGCAGGGGAGGGCTGGCCCTGGGCGGGCCGGCGGGGCAAGGGTCCGGCAGCCGCGCCCATACCTGGTAGCCAAAGATGACCCTGCAGGTGTAGGGGTAGGTGCGGGCGGCGGGGCCGGCCTCCTGCGCCCCCTCCGGCTCGTCGCCGTCCTCAGAGTCGCTGAACTCAGCTGGGTCCAGCCCAGTGGGCACCTCCTCGCCTGCCCCCACCATGGCCCCTGCCAGCCAAGAGTCCACATCCAGCCCTGCTGCCCGCAGCAGTGCCAGCCGTGCCTCCGCCTTCACCCGGCTGACCTGGGGACACAGAGACGGTGTCAGGGGCCAGGGTGGGGACACCTGCGGGGGGTGGGCACGGCCCAGTGGGGTTGGTGTGGGGGCAAAGCATCCCCGGTGCCACCCCTGGAGCACCTCCCCTATGGGCACAGGCTGGGGGAGAGAAGGCTCCAGGGAGACCTCAGAGCAGCCTTCCAACATCTGAAGAGCTCCAGGAGAGCTGGGGAGGGACTTGTGACAAGGGCTGGGAGTGCCAGGCTGAGGGACAATGGCTTTGAGCTGGGAGAGGGGAGATTGAGACTGGAGAGGAGGAAGAAATTCATGGCAGTGAGGCTGGTGAGACACTGGCCCAGGCTGCCCAGGGGGGCTGTGGCTGCCTCCTGCCTGGAGGTGTTCCAGGCCAGGCTGGATGAGGCCTCGAGGATGTTGGTCCAGCGTGAGGTGTCCCTGCCCCTGGCAGGGCCTTGGAACTGGATGAGCTTTAAGGTCCCTCCCAACCCATTCCACGATCTGCAGTGCAGCTTCTCCCCTTCCCCACACCTCCCACCCCACAGGTCACAAGCCTGGAGCGGGGCACCCCAAGCCTGGAGGGGGGCACCCCAAGCCTGGAGGGGGGCACCCCAAGCCTGGAGGCTGCAGTCCCCACCTCTGCCCTGCGGATGCTCTCCCGGGCTTCCTCCATTCGCCTCTCCGCCGCCGCCGCCTCTGCCTCCGGCACCTGCTGCCTCCTGGCCTCCAGCCTCTGCAGCACCTGACAGGACCCCCCCACCAGTCACCCAGGTGCTGGGAGCCTTGACTGGGGGGTGGGGGCACACTGACAGCCCCTCCTTGAGCCCCACTGTGTTCCATGGGGAGGGCCAGCAGCCACCTCCTCGCTGTGCTCCTTGTTCTTGCGGTCCCTGGCCACCCGCGTAGCCCAGCGCCGAGCCTCCTTCTCCAGGCTGGCCCCATCGTCCCCTGGGGGCAGCAGGGACACCTGGGGGAGGACAAGGGGGTTGAGAAGGGGAGAGCTGCATGGATCCCCAGTCTCCCATAACCACAGAATCACAGAATGGTTTGGGTTGGAAAAGGCCTCTGAGCTCATCCAGCCCAACCAGCAACCCAACCCCACCTTGGCCACCAAGCCATGGCCCCAGGTGCCATGGCCACAGGGTTCCTGAACCCCCCCAGGCATGGGGACTCCACCACCTCCCTGGGCAGCCTGGGACAGTGCCTGACCACTCTGGCAGCAAAGAAAATTTTCCCCATCTCCAACCCAGCCCTCCCCTGGCACAATTGCAGGCCATTGCCTCTCCTTCTATCACCTGACACACAGAAGACAGCCCAACCCCCACCCGGCTGCAGCCTCCTCTCAGGGAGCTGCAGAGGGCAATGAGGTCTCCCTCAGCCTCCTCTGCTCCACACTGACCACCCCCAGCTCCCTCAGCTGCTCCTCCCCAGCCCTGTTCTCCAGACCCTTCCCCAGCTTTGTTGCCCTTCTCTGGGCCTGCTCCAGCTCCTCAGTTTGGGCAGTGAGGAGCCCAAACCTGAACCCAGCACTCCAGCTGTGCCCTCCCCAGTGCCCAGTCCAGGGGCATGCTCAGTGCCCTGCTCCTGCTGCCCACACCATTGCTGCTCCAGGCCAGGATGCTGGTGGCCTTCTTGGATACACCTTGGCTCATCTCCACTCCCCAACCTACCTCCTCCACCCTGGTGAGCTGCAGCTGCTGATGGGGGACCAGAGCAAAGCTGGGGTGGTCCTGCAGGAAGAGGAGGAGGTCCTGCTCCCTGGACACCTGCAGCAGAGGAGCAGTGCGGGGCTGGGGCTGTCACCTGTGCCCTCCTGCCCTCTCCCTGCCCATGGGGTGGGTGCTGTTACCCTCGCTGAGGCCTCTGCTACCCCCTGGAACCAGTCGCTGGTGGCCCTGCAGGTGTCCACCTCTGTCCTGCTGGCCGTGGACAAGTGGTCCCGCAGCCGCTCGCGCAGGTCCCCATCCAGCGCCTGGGGGACACGCAGGTGGGGGGGCCCCGGCACGGCCCACGCTCCCCCAGCCCTGCCCAGAACCAGCCCCGACATTCCCCATAGCCCACTCCCCGTCCTGAACTGCCCCAGAACCAGCCCCAACATTCCCCATAGCCCACTCCCCGTCCTGAACTGCCCCAGGACTGCCCCAGACCCCTCCCAGCACTGCCCATAGCCCACTCCCTGTCCTGAACTCCCCCAGGATTGCCCCAGACCCCTCCCAGCACTGCCCATAGCCCACTCCCTGTCCTGAACTCCCCCAGGATTGCCCCAGACCCCTCCCAGCACTGCCCATAGCCCACTCCTTGTCCTGAACTCCCCCAGGACTGCCCCAGACCCCTCCCAGCACTGCCCATAGCCCACTCCCTGTCCTGAACTCCCCCAGGACTGCCCCAGACCCCTCCCAGCACTGCCCATAGCCACTCCCTGTCCTGAACTCCCCCAGGACTGCCCCAGAACCCTCCCAGCAGTGCTCACATCCCCCAGCACTACACAGAACCCCTCCAGCACTGCCCAGAACCTCCCCCAGAACCTCCCCCAGAACCCTCCAAGCACTGCCCCCAGCCCCCAGCATTGCCCTGACCCCACCCCAGCACTGCCCCAGAACCTCCCTCGGGGGAGCACCCCTGCCCCCTCACTGGTGGGACCCTCCCCTAGCAGCCCTTGGAAGATGCCTGCTGCAGGCCCCAGGAGAGGGGGTGGTGCTGCAGGCTTGGGGGGGGTCCCCAATTCCCACCTGCATGGCTGCTGGCAGCTCCACCTGCTGGTAATGCTGCAGGTGGGCACTGGCAGCGGCCAGGGCGAAGCCATACTCGTTCTGCACCCCTGCCAGGTGCCTCGAGTGCTCTGCCAGCCTGGCTGAGAACTGTGGGGACAAGGACACAGGCCCTGGGGATGGGGCCACCACTCCCCCAACCTTGCCACCCAGACCCACAGACTGCAACAGGTTGGAAGGGACCCTCCGAGGTCAGCTTGTCCACCCCCCCTGCAGGCAGCAGGGACAGCTCCAGCCAGAGCAGGCTGCCCAGGGGCACATCCAGCCTGGCCTGGAACACCTCCAGGCAGGAGGCAGCCACAGCCTCCCTGGGCAGCCTGTGCCAGTGTCTCACCACCCTCACTGCCAAGAATTTCTCCCTCCTCTCCAGTCTCAATCTCCCCTCTCCCAGCTCAAAGCCACTGTCCCTCATCCTGGCACTCCCAGCCCTTGTCCACAGTCCCTCCCCAGCTCTCCTGGAGCCCTTCAGGTACTGGAAGGTTGCTCTGAGGTCTCCCTGGAGCCTTCTCTTCTCCAGGCTGAACAGCCCAACTCTCCCAGCCTGTTAATAGGAAGATGACTCCAGGCCTCTGAGCATCTCTGGGGTCCCCTCTGGATCTTCTCCATCAGCTCCAGGTCCTTCTAGTGTTGGGGGTCCCACATCAGGACACAGCCCTGCAGGTGAGGTCTCACAGAGCAGAGCAGAGGGGCAGGATCCTCTCTCCAGCTCTGGCCACACTGCTTTGGATGCAGCCCAGGCTGCCCTTGGCCTGCTGTGCTGCCAGTGCCCATTGCTGCCTCCTGCCCAGCTTCTCCCCCCCAGCACCCCCAAGCCCTTCCCTGCAGGGCTGCTCTCAACCTCCTCAGCCCCAGCCTGGATGGATATCAAGGATTGCCCCAACCCAGCTGCAGGACCTTGCTCTTTGCCTTGTTGAACCTCAGGAGGTTCTCCTGAGCTCACCTCACCAGCCTGCCCAGGTCCCTTTGGCTGGATCCCATCCCTCAGTCCTGCCAACCACCCCCCTCAGCTTGGTGCCAGACTGGCTGAGGGAGCCTCACTCTTGCTGTGCATGGCATTAATGAAGGTATTGATCTAGCATTGATGAAGATATTGATCAGCACTGGTCCCAGCACAGACCCTTGAGGGACCCCACTTGTCACCCATCTCCAGCTGGCCATGCAACCATTGCCCTTTGGGCTGCCACCATCCAACCCATTCCTCCTGCCCTGCCCAGCCCAGCCCCCAGCCCTGTGCTGACCTTGGCACTGAGCTTCTGCAGGCTGGCCTTGGTGTGGAATATCCTCCTGTCGCTCTTCCTCAGCCTGGGGGGGTGGTTTGGGGAGGAGGTGAGGCCATGCTGATGCCAGGGCAGCCCCCAGCAGGGTGCCCACCCCTGCTCACCGTGCCTCCACGTCGGCTGCCTTGTCCTTGGCCACCTCACTGCTGCGCTGCAGGTGAGTGAACTGCTTCTTGGCCTTGTCCAGCTCCTTCACTGTCTCCAGCAGCTCTGCTTGAGCCTTCTGCAGCCTCTCGATGCCCTGTGGGAAGTGTCAGTCCTGGTGGGGGGGACAGCTGTCCTCCCTCCCCCCAGGCACAGGGGGTGTAGAACTGGTTGGGGTGGGAAAGCCCTCTGAGGTCACAGGATGCCAGGGGCTGGAAAGGGCCTCAAAAGCTTATCCAGTCCAACCCCCCTGCCAGAGCAGGAGCACCCAGGGCAGGCCACACAGGAACACAGCCAGGCAGGTCTTGAATATCTCCAGAGAGGGAGACTCCACAACCCCCCTGGGCAGCTCTGTCACCCTCACAGGGAAATAATTCTTCCTCCTGTTTCCATGGAACTTCCTCTGCCTCAGCCTCCACCACTGCCCCTTGAGCCGTCCTTGGGCATCCCCCAGCAGAGCCTGGCTCCAGCCTCTGGGCACTCCCCCTGCACATCTTGAGCAGCAGCCATGAGGTCACCTCTCAGGCTCCTCCTCTCCAAGCTACAGAGCCCTCAGCTCCCTCAGCCTCTCCTCTAAGGAAGATGTTCCACTGCCTGAATCATCTCTGTGGCTCTGTGCTGGACTCTCTCAAGCAGTTCCCTGAGATCCTTCCTGAACTGAGGGGCCCAGAGCTGGACACAAGATTCCAGATGCGGCCTCACCAGGGCAGAGTAGAGGGGGAGGAGAATCTCTCTCAGCCTCCTGCCCACAGCCCTTCTAACCCACCCCAGGATGCTTTTGGCCTTCCTGGCCACAAGAGCACTTTGCTGCCTCATGGTCAAGCTCCCATCCACCAGGACCCCCAGAGGTGCTTTTCCCCTTCACTGCTCTCCAGCAGCTCAGTCCCCAACCTGTGCTGATCCCTGGGGTTGCTCTTGCCCAGGTGCAAGGCTCTGCCCTTGCCCCTGATGAATTTCATTCTATTCCTCCCTGCCCAGCTCTCAGCCTAAGTCTGGCTGCAGGGCAGCACAACCCTCCTGTGCCAGCCACTGCTCCCAGGTCTGTGCCATCAGCAAACCTGCTGCCAGTGCCCTCTGTGCCCTCACCTAGGCCCTTGATGAATCTATTGAACAGCTGGTCCCAGCCCTGACCCCTGAGGGACTCCACTGGACACAGGCCTCCGGCTAGGCTCCGTCACACTGACCACAGAGTCCCACCACGCACCCAGCACCACCAGGGCCGCCAAAGCGCGTCCCCAGGTGCCATGGCCACCTGTCTGCAGGTCCTCGGCTGGGTACCTTCTTGAGCATCCTCTCCTTGGAGAGCCTGTGGCTGCGCGCAGCCTCTGCAGCCAGGGCTCGGTAGCTGTCGGCAGCGGTGACGCGGAGCTGCCCGGCCTGAGCGGTGCCCTCAACGATGCCCTTCCAGACAGCCACTGAGCTCCTGTGGGCACCAGGGGGGTGAGCATGGAGCCACAGACTGCTCTGGGCAAGATCTTTAAAGCTCATCCAGTCCAACCCCCATCCTGCACTCAGCAGGGACAGATGCAGCTGGAGCAGGATCCTCACAGCCCCCCACAACCTCACCTGGGATGGTGCCAGGGATGAGGCAGCTCCCAGCTCTCTGGGCAGCCTGGGCCAGGCTCTCCCCACCCTCAGGGGCAAACATTTCTCCCTTCTCTCCACTCTGCATCTCCCTCTTGCAGTTCAAACCATCCCCCCTTGGCCTGTCCCAACAGGCCCTGCTCAGAACTCTGTCCCCAGCTTTCTTCAAGCCTCTTCAAGCTCTGCAAGGCCACCAGAAGGTCTCCCTGCAGCCTTCTCTTCTCCAGGCTGCACACCCCCAGCTCTCTCAGCCTGGCCTCCCAGCAGAGGGCTTCCAGCCCTGCCAGCATTGCTGTGGCCTCCTCTGGCCCTGCTCCAACAGGTCCCTGGCTGTGCTGAGGACTCCAGAGCTGCCCCAGCACTGCAGGAGAGGTCTCAGCAGAGCACAGCAGAGGGGCAGAATCCCCTCCCTGCCCCTGCTGCCCACCCTGCTGGGGATCAGCCCCAGACAGACTGGGGCTGGGCTGGCAGCACTCAGTGCCAGCTCCTGTCCAGCTTTTCACCCCCCAGCAGCCCCAAGAGCATGTGGAGGTCAGGGTTGGCCACGTCCCTCCCAGCTTTCAGGGATGTCAGCAGCAGCCCCAGCCCCTGTGGTCCTCCCCACAGAGTCAGCTACCATATCCCCGTGGACATCCTCCCTGAATCCTAGTTGGCATTAGGCATCTCCCAGCTGGATGGGCCACACGTGGGCACAGCCAGCCCCAGCCCCTTGTGCCCACCCCTGTCCCCAGCCCACCTGGAATCGCCAGCCTCGCCACGGCCCCTCTGCCAGTCTCTCTTCAGGAACTGGCTCGCCAGCCTCTGCAGTGCCTGAGGACAGACCTGTCACCCCCAGCTCTCCCCAGCCCTGCCCCCTACCCCCACACCCCACAGTCCCACCTTGGGGGCCAAATCTGGGCTCCCCCACACCAGCTGCCCGCCCCACGAGTGCCCCGGAGCAGGGTGGGACACATCCCACAGCAGCTGGGTGCCGGCTGGGTCCCCGTGGGAAAAGCTGTTTGGGGAGCAGTCACCACCACCAGGAACCCCCCAGGGTGTGGCTTTTGGGCCCGGCAAGGGGACACCAGTGAGGGACAGCAACTGCAGAGGCAGAGCAGAGGAGCCCCCCCCCTCCCCCCCCCGCAAAGCCAAGCACTGGAAGACCCCAACCCTGGGGACACAGCAAACCCCCCGGGCTGGGGAGGGGGGAAAGGGAGCAGTGTGAGGTGGCGCCTGGCTGCGTGCAGCTGGGGACACAGCTCTGCTGCAGGATGTCCCCAGGGGATGCTGCAGGAGCAAACCCAGGCTGACATTTGAGAGCAGAGCCCCTGCATGACCCAGCAGACAGCAGAGCCCGCAGCTTTCTTGCCCCGCCCCCGAGGGGTTTGCTCTCCAGCCAGCCAAGCTCCAGGCTTTGCTGTGCTCAGCAGAGCAGCCCCGGGGGTGCCCTGCGCGCCTGGTGCCACCCCAAGCAGGGACAACGCTGAGTCCGTCTGCCACGGCCCTTCCCTGCCGGCACGGAGCAGCCCGGCCCCTGCCTGCTCCGACAATTCCTGACGCCGCGGGTGGCCTGCGGGAGGCTCTGCTCTGCTCCACAGCATCCCCCGCAGGAGGGATGGGGCCCAGGGCTTGTGCCCCCCCAGCACGTTGGTCGTGAAAGCAGTGGCACCTCCTTACCTGGCCATACACCCTGTCGATGGCAGCCCTCTGCTTGCTGTAGGACCTGGAGGGAGAGGGCATGTGGGGCAGGCAAGGACGCGAGCAGGGACAGGCCACCCTCATCATCACCCCCTTGCCGCCATCACCCCACTGCCACCCTCAATCCCAGTGCAAGTGTCAGCCTCACTGCCACGGTCATCCCACTGCCACCACAGCCCTCCCCTGCCACCATCAACCCTGCTGCAAGCATCAAGCCCCTGCCATCATCAGCCCCTGCCAGTGTCACCCCCCTGCCACCATCCCCCCCACCAGGATGTCCCCATTCGGCTACCCCCGTGGGTGATGGAGGCCACGACCTCCAGGTGGCAGGTTCAAGGTGAGCTGTGCCTGGCAGCCTGGCTCCAAGCCCCCCGCGGGAGATGAGCTGGCTGGGGAGGGGACACCTCCACGAGGACCCTATCTGATGTCCCACGCATGGGATGAGCTGCTCGGTCTCAGCTCAGGGTGGCAGTGGGACACAGGCATGGGGACCTTACCTGATGTCCTCCAGCAGCTCTGCGTCTCGCTGCTGCTTGCCCTGCAGGCCCGAGAGCTGCTCCAGGAGGTGGATCCGCACCTCCTGCGTGAGCTTCACCTGCGGGACGGCACCGCTCAGGCCCCGGCGCGGCAGGGGCAAGGGGTGCGCTGCCCTCACCGGCCCCGGTGCCGGCATCCACCGCCCCCAGTCCCCGGCTGCGTGGAGCCATTGTCCAGCCGGCGTGGTGAACCCTGATGCCCACTCCAGCACCAGGCGCGGGATGCCACCGGCACCGACGGAGGACACCGGAACGATCGCAAGTCCGGATGCCCGGACCTGCTCCGGCGCGCCCTGCCCCGATCTCCATTTCACTCTTGGTCCCGGTCCCGGTCCCGGTCCCGCTCTCACCTTGCGTGGCGGCGGTGGCTGCATTGCTGCGCTGCTCGTGACCCCTGATCCCCGCTCCCGGCGTCTGCCGCCTAGCGCGAGCGGCCCCGGAACTACCGGAACCGACTCCGCCCCGTCCCGGGGACACGCCCCCCAGCCCGGCCCTCGCCCCAGCCAATCCCCGCCCCCTCCCGGGGACACGCCCCCCCTTCGCCCGACCCTTTCGCCAGCCAATCCCCGCCCCGGAACACACACACCACACCACACACACACACCACACACACACCACCCCCCCCCCCCCCCGCCCTTCCCCAGCCAATCCCCGCCCCGGAACACACACACACCACCACCCCCCCCCCCCCGCCCTCCCCAGCCAATCCCCGCCCCGGAACACACAACACCACCCACCCCCCCCCCGCCCTTCCCCAGCCAATCCCCGCCCCACCGCGGGAAGCCCTGCCCATGGCTCCAGCCAATCCCCGCCCATGGCTCCAGCCGCTCCCGGCTCCCTGCCTTGACTCACTTGCGCCGCCTAGTGGACCGGTGGTGCGCAGCTGCCCGGTGCGGTGGGACGGGGCCACGGACGTGGGGCTATGGGGACCTTAGGGGAGATGGGGACATGGGGACACCAGGACATAGGGAGGTGGGGGGACAGAGACATGGGGACACGGTGAGATAGGAGGGTAGAGAGAAGACACAGTGACACAGGGAGCTGGGGAAGCAGGGACGTGGGGAAGCAAGAGCAATGGGACATAGGGACATGGGGACACAGGGAGATGAGGCATGGGGACATGGGGACACATGTAGATAGGAGGATAAGGGACAGCAGGACATGGGGACATGAGGGGGTGGGGACACAGGGAGATAGGAGGATAGGGACAGGAGGGCACAGGGACATGGGGAGTCAGGGACATGGGGGCATAGGGAGATGAGACATGGGGAAATGGGGACAGAGGGACCTGGAGACACAGGGAGAAAGGAGAACAGGGACATGGGAAATGGGGGGATGGGGACCACTGGGGCCCCTGTCATTGGGCAGGAGGACATGGGAAGATGGGATTGCTGTGGGGACACCAGGAACACTGAGGAACAAGTCCTTATGCATGGATCACAGTCATGGAATCACAGAATTGTCAGGGCTGGAAGGGACCTCAAGGCTCAGCCAGCCCCAACCCCCTGCCATGGCCAGGGACACCTCACACTGCAGCAGGCTGCTCACAGCCACCTCCAGCCTGGCTGCAAACACCTCCAGGGCTGAGGCTGCCACCACCTCCCTGGGCAGCCTGTGCCAGGCTCTCACCACCCTCGTGGGGAACAACTTCTTCCTCACATCCAATCTCAATCTCCCCAGTTCTACTTTTGCTCCATCCCCCCCAGTCCTATCCCTCCCTGACACCCTCCAAAGTCCCTCCCCAGCTTGCTTGCAGCCCCCTGCAGATCCTGCAAGGCCACAGGAAGGTCTCCCTGGAGCCTTCTCCTCTCCAGCCTGCACAACCCCAACTCTCTCAGGCTGTCTCCAGAGCAGAGCAGCTCCAGCCCTCTGCTCCTCCTCGGGGCCCTCCTCTGGACACCTTCCAGCACCTCCAGAGCCTTCCTGTCCTGGGGGCTCCAGACCTGGACCCAGAGCTGCAGCTGTGGTCTCAGCAGAGTGGAGCAGAGGGGCAGAATCCCCTCCCTCACCTGCTGGCCACACTTCTCCTGCTGCAGCCCAGGCTCTGCTTGGCTCTCTGGGCTGCAAGTGCTGACTGCTGGCTCCTGCTGAGCTTCTCCTCCCCCAGCACCCCCAAGGCCTTTCCCCCAGGGCTGCTCTCCAGCCAGTCCCTGCCCAGCCTACATCAGTGCCTGGCATTGCCCTGAGCCAGCTCCAGGACCTTGCCCTTGGTAGACACAGGACACTTGTCTAGGGACACAGTGACACGTGGGGTGCCAGGACATTGGTTCTAGGGCACAGGGACACCCTCACCTCGTGGAGGACACAGAGCCATAAGGCTCTGCCCTGGGGACATGATGTGGCATTGGGTGAGGGACACCTGGACCCATGAGGGTTCTGCAGTCATCCCTTGTCCCATCTGTCCCCCTGCCCTCCTCCCAGCCCCTTTGGCTCTGCTTTTTCTCTGCCTATGCTTCCTCGAGAGCCTGTGGCTGTCCCCACTGTCCCTTTTGTCCCCTTCTGGCTCTTTTTGGGGTGAGCTGCGCATACCCTGGCTCCCCTGATGGGTCTGGATGGAGGCAGCTCTGCTGGGGCTGTCACAGGGTCTGTGCTGGGGCTGTCACAGGGTCTGTGCTGGAGCTGTCACCAGGTCTGGGTTGGGGCTGTCACTGGTCTGCTGTTCTCCTCTGCTGAAGGAGGGAGTCAGAAAAGTGGCCTAGAAGCCACCCAGCACCCACTTGGGTGGCAGGAAGGGGATAGCAGAGTGGTACAATGCAGGGTGGCCCCATCTCTAGGGTGACATTGGCTTGCCAGCCCCTCCAAGGGGATGCATCCCTGCTGAGGTTGCAAAGCCTCTGGCACTGTGTCCCACAGCAGCCTCCTGGAGAACCTGGCTGCTTGTGGCTTGGAATGGTGGAAGCTTCCCTGGGTTAAGAACTGGCTGGTGGCCAGGCCCAGAGAGTGGTGGGAATGGAGTTCACTCCCATTGGTGGCCAGGCCACCAGTGGTGTTCCTCAGGGCTCAGGGCTGGGACCAGTTCGTCAATGATTGGTGGGATGCCTGAGGCTCCCTCTGTAAGTTTGCAGCTGGCAGCGAATTGGTTCAACAAGGCCAGGTGCTGGGTCCTGCTCTTGGGTCACAACAACCCCAGGAAGGCTCCAGGCTGTGGGCAAAGTGATTGGAAATGTCCAGCAGAGAGGCCCTGGGGGTGCTGGGTGACAGCAGCTGGAGATGAGCTGAGGATGTGCCCAGGTGGGCAAGCAGGGCAGCAGCAGCCTGGCCTGGAGCAGCAATGGCGTGGCCAGAGCAGGGATTGTCACCATGGATTCAGCACTGGGGAGCCCACAGCTTGAGTGTTGAGGTCAGTTCTGGGCCTCTCACTCCAAGAAGGACCCTGAGGAGCTGGAGGACCAGAGGTTCTTCTCTGACATGCAGAGAAGGGCAACAAGGCTGAGGAAGGGTCTGGAGAACAGGGCTGGGAGGAGCAGCTGAGGGAGCTGGGGGTGGTCAGCCTGGAGAAGAGGAATCTGAGGGGAGACCTCATTGCTCTCTGCAGCTCCCTGAGAGATGGCTGGAGCCACGTGGGCTCTCTTCTGAGTCTCTCTTCTGAGTCTCAGGGGCTAGAAGGAGAGGAAATAGCCTGAAATTGTGCCAGGGGAGGGTTAGGTTGGAGATTAACAATTTCTTTGCTGCCAGAGTGGTCAGGGCCTGGCCCAGGCTGCCCAGGGAGGTGGTGGAGTCCCCCTGCCTGGAGGTGTTGAAGGAGCCTGTGGCCATGGCACCTGGGGCCATGGCTTGGTGGCCACGGTGGGGTTGGGATGCTGGTTGGAGTGGGTGAGCTCAGAGGCCTTTCCCAACCCAACCCAACCCAACCCAATCCATGGTTCCGTGCCACCTGGTCCCGGCAGGGGAGCTGTGTGCAGGCAGGGTGCCTGACGTCCCCACGGTAGCACAAGCACACGCCTCGGCAGGCTGGTCCTGGCCGTCCCCTCCCTGCCCGGGGCTCGCACCTCTGCCTTCCGACGGCTGCCTCGCGTCTTCCTCCTCCCGCCGCCGCAGCCGTCGCTGTCCCCGGCTGGAAACCACCACCCTGGCCTCGCTGACGTCCCCTCGGCTGCCGGGTGGCGGTGCCCTCCTGCTCGCCGCCTCCCGGCTGGCTGCGGGCACCTCGGGGGCGCGGGCAGGACTCCGCCGTGACGCAGAGGAAGGGTGAGGGCAAAGAGGGGTCCGGTGCCTGTGTCGCTGCTGCGGTGACACCCGGAGAGGCCAGCCCTGCCTGGGACATTCGTGCGGAGCCAGAGATGTCCCAGCTGGGGCCTTCGCGCAGCTCTGCTGCCGCCTGTGTCGCTGTCCTGCTCGGCTGCGCCTGCCTCAGCTTGGCTGCTCCAGGTGAGTGTCCTGAGGGGTCTGGGGGGTGATGGGGGCAGGGCCGGGAGACCTTGCTGGGACATCTCAACACCGTGCCCCGTCCTGCTTGGATGAAAACGCCTCCACACTGACACCTCAGTGAAGACCTCCAACCCTGCCCCTCTGTTGGCAGCAAAGTTCAGGTCCCTGCTCTGGGAACCTGCCTTTTTCCCCTGCCCTGGATGTGGAGGGGAGGCAGAGGTGACAGGGAGCTTGTCACGTGTCATCAAGGTCCCTTCAGGGCTGGGGGTCCTGGGGACGACCCGGATGGAGCTGTGGGGTGAAGGAGCAGAGGCAGGGAGGGGATTGGGTCTGGGGTTGGTTGTGTCTGGGAACCTTCCTGTTCTTTGCTTTCATTTTGAGCACACAATGGAAAGCCTCTGACCACAGGGAGCCAGCAGTCACGGCTGTGTGGGGGCTGAGATGGGGGCTGGCTGGGAGGAGGAGCAGCAGAAGGCAAGAACCTCAGCAGAAGATCTCCCAGCCTTGCATGGGTGCCCATATCCCAGCCCTGTCCTGGTGATCCTGTTGGGTTCTGGTGGGCTGGGCTTGGTAGAAGAGATGTTGGCAGGGCCAAGGAGGCGGAGACAGGAGCCCCACTAGGAGAACCTCTCCCGTCCTTGCATGGTTGGTTGTATCCCAGCCCCGTCCTGGTGTGGGTTGCTGCCTGTCCTGGTGATCCTGTTGGGCTGAGCTGGGTGGCAGAAGGGTTGCTGGCAGAGCCACGTGGGAGCAGAGCAGGTCTGGGCTGCAGGCAGGGCACCTGGCCAGGCTGGCAGCTCCGTGGCGGCACCGGCTGTGGCACATCTCTGTGTGGCAAGGCTGGCAGGGTGTCAAGGCAGAGAGACACCAGCTGCAGCCTTTGCTGGTGGCGCTGGGAGGGGAGGGAGCTCCCGTGTGGCCGCACGTAGGAAAGCGATGCATCTGGGATGTGTTTTGTCATCAGCGGGAGAGGCCTCTGTGAGCTGCTCCTTGTGTCCTCTGCAGCGCGTGGCCAGGGGCGAGCCTTTATCCTCCTCAAACCTGAAGACAGAGCCACCTGCCCTGGGGCATCTCATAAAGCTCTCCTCAGCAGCAGCCTCAGCACCCGCCTCCTGCCTGCCCTCTACTCGCTGCTGCTGCTGGTGGGGCTGCCAGCCAACGGCCTGGCCTGCTGGGTGCTGCTGGCCAACTTCAGGAGGTGTTCCAGCAGCCTCTTCTTGCTCAACTTGGCCGCTGCCCACCTGCTCTTCCTGCTTGTGCTGCCTCTCAAGATCTCCTACCACCTGCTGGGCCACCACTGGCTCCTTGGGGAGCGCCTGTGCCGCGCCATGATGGCCTCCTTCTACGGCAACCTCTACGGCTCCATCCTCTTCGCCACCTGCATCGGCCTGGAGCGCTACGTCTCCGTGGTGCACCCCTTCCTGTGGAAGGGCTCCAGCTGGGCGTGGGGCAAGGCAGCCCTCTGCCTGCTGCTCTGGCTGCTGGTGGGGCTGGCCATGACCCCTCTTCTCCTGCACCCCCAGACGAGAGCCATCCCCGACCTGAACGTCACCACGTGCCACGACATGCTCGAGGGGGAGCAGCAGAGTGCCCTCAGCAACTATTTCCTCTTCTTGGTGGGGCTGGGCTTTGGCTTGCCCTTTGTCCTCATGACCACCTCCTACAGCTGCATCCTGGCACGGCTGCTGGCCAAGGGCAGGCAGCACAGGCAGGTGGTGCGGGTGCTGGCCTTGGTCCTTCTGCTCTTCCTCTTCTGCTTCACCCCCAGCAACGTGCTGCTCCTCGTCCACAGCGTGCTGAACGCCTCGGGCTGCAGCACCAACATCAGCTACATGCTGTACAGCGTGGCCCTGCTGCTGGCTGCCTTCAGCACCTGCTTTGATCCCTTCCTCTACTTCTACAGCTCCCAGGAGTTCCGGGGCTGGGTGCGACGCGCAGGCAGCCGCTGCCTGGCAGGGCTGGAGGCCTCCTCAGGGAGGACCTCGGAGAAGGCAGCCCTGCCCCTGAGGTCCAGTGAGCAGAGCCAGCTGTAGGAAGGCTGGGGAGGTGCTGTGTCTCACTCCCTGGGCAGTGGACATCATCCTGCACCTTGGTTGGCAGCAGGCTCGTGGGGAGAGGAAACTCCCACCTTGGCTCTGAGCTCTGCCAGGACTTTGCCCTGGCTTGGCAGTTCCTCCACCACCGCTGGCACTGCCCCTGTCCCATGTGTGCCCCCAGCTTGCCCCTGTCCCCTTCTTCTCCCCACACCCCTCCCACTGCTCCTCCTGCAGTGACCAAACCCTCCAGAGCACAAATAAACCTTTATTTCTCCTTGCTGGTAGCAGGAGCAGGTGTGGAGCCCTCAGGCGGGCAGGAGCTGATCTCCACCACCAGGACACCTCTCTGGGCACACATGGCCAGCCCTGCCCTGCCCCTCTTGACTGCCCCCTGCCACACCCCAAAACCCACCGTAGGAGCTGCAAGAAGGTGAGGCACAGCTTGGTCATCCTGCCCCACGGGCCCAGCTCTGGGGAGGGGACATCCTGCTGCGTCCCCCCAGGCTGGCACCCTGCCCCCTTCTCCCAAAAGCAAGCAGGCACCAGGGCTCTGCTTTCAGTGTCCCTTTTGCTTGCTGCCCTTGGCACAGGGCCCTGCCACCCACGTGCCACCCACCAGGGCCGCTGGCAGCGTCCCCAGGCCTCCAAGCTGGGGGGACCTCAACTCTGCAGCCTGGTCCCCATCTGTCCCCACGGACCTCAACTTGTCGCCCTGGTCCTCACACATCCCCCTGGTCCTCATCTGGGCAGCCTGGTCCCCACGTGTCCCTCTGGTCCTCATCTGGGCAGCCTGGTCCCTCTGGACCTCGCCGGGGCCTGCTCCCAGCCCGGGGTCGGGGGGAGGAGGAGAGGGAAGGCTCCGGGAGGTGGGAGCGTGGGTGCCCATCGGCACCGCCACCGGGCACGGCTTGACCCCCCCCCCGGGCGGGGGCTGCCCCTCGGGCACCGGAGCTCACGTCACCGGCGGCTGGCCCTCGCTCTTCCTGAGGATGACGCTGCTGAGCTCCTGGATGAGTTTGTCGCTGATGGGTGAGGAAGGCTGCGTGCTCTTCCTCCTGGGCCCCTCCAGGGAGCTCTCCGCGCCGGGACCGCTGCCGGCGGCGGCCGCTGCCTCCTCCCAGTCCAGCACCAGGGACGGCTCCCTGCTCCTCTCCAGGGAAGCTGTTTTGGCGGCTCTGAGCCCCTGGGAAGGAGCTCTGTCGCTCTCCAGGTTCAGGCCCCTCTCCAGGGACAGGGCTTTGGTGACAGAGGGCACGGGCAGCCTCTGGGCGGGGCTGGCGGGCAGGGAGGAGCGCAGCGCCGTGCCTGGGGGCTGCTCGAGGAAGGGGCTCAGCTCCTTGCTCCTGTCCGTGGTGGGCACTGCCGACAGGTCTGCCAGCAGGCCCTGCCCCAGCTCCAGCGCTGCCAGCTCAGGGAAGTTGCCCACCTCCTCGTAGACAGGGTCAGTGTCCACCTCCTTCTCCTGCTGCTCCTCCAAGGAGTCCTGGTGCATCTTCATGGGCTGGGGGAGGGCAGGAGGATGGGCTGAGGGGCACTGTCTACACCATTCACATGCGCCCCTTTGTACTCCCTCCCCCTTTGTACCCCCTCACTGTGCCCTCCCTACACTTGGTAGCTGGGGGGGGACCTTGTGCCCTACCCCTGGGCTTGGTGCCTGTAGGGGTCAGGCACTGCTGCCCTTTCTTTGACACCAAGCTGTGTGGTGCAGCTGATAGCTGGAGGGAAGGGATCCATCCAGAGAGACCTGGACAGGCTGCAGAGCTGGGCCCAAGCCAACCTCATGAGGTTCAACAAGGCCAAGGGCAAGGTCCTGCAGCTGGGTCAGGGCAATGCCAGGCACTGATGTAGGCTGGGCAGGGACTGGCTGGAGAGCAGCCCTGGGGGAAAGGCCTTGGGGTGATGGGGTGAGGAGAAGCTCAGCAGGAGCCAGCAGTCAGCACTTGCAGCCCAGAGAGCCAAGCAGAGCCTGGGCTGCAGCAAGAGAAGTGTGGCCAGCAGGTGAGGGAGGGGATTCTGCCCCTCTGCTCCACTCTGCTGAGACCACAGCTGCAGCTCTGGGTCCAGCTCTGGAGCCTCTGTGCCAGGAAGGCTCTGGAGGTGCTGAAGGTGTCCAGAGAAGGGCCCGAGGGAGGAGCAGAGGGCTGGAGTGCTCGCTCTGCAGACAGCCTGAGAGAGTTGGGGTTGTGCAGGCTGGAGAGGAGAAGGCTCCAGGGAGACCTTCCTGTGGCCTTGCAGGATCTGCAGGGGGCTCCAAGCAAGCTGGGGAGGGACTTTGGAGGGTGTCAGGGAGGGATAGGACTGGGGGGGATGGAGCAAAACTAGAAGTGGGGGAGATTGAGATTGGATGTGAGGAAGAAGTTGTTGCCCATGAGGGTGGTGAGAGCCTGGCACAGGCTGCCCAGGGAGGTGGTGGCAGCCTCACCCCTGGAGGTGTTTGCAGCCAGGCTGGAGGTGGCTGTGAGCAACCTGCTGCAGTGTGAGGTGTCCCTGCCCATGGCAGGGGGTTGGAACTGGCTGAGCCTTGAGGTCCCTTCCAGCCCTGACACTTCTGTCAGCTGCAGACAACCCCCTGAAGGCAGCAGTGAGGATGCTCCACCCTTGAGGGTACTTACAAAGAACATGGAGAGAGTCCTCCGTGTGTGGAGCCGGCGCTGGAAACAGAGGAGATGGGCAGGGGTAAGCAGCAGCAAGCGTGGAGCAGGACCATGGGGGGCTCTGGGCAGTGGGTACAGCTCCCCAGTGCCATCACAGGGCACACAGAGAGGTGCCATGGACACGAGGGCAGCACTCAGAGGCTGCCCAGCTCGAGGGCACACCCCCAAAGCCTCCCGATCCAGGCAGCGTGCAAGCACCTCCAGGAGCCTGCCCCTTGAGACGGGCACAGGGACCCGGGTGGGGGGCAGGGGGAGCTGTAGAGGCTTTACCAAGGTCTGGTTGGCAGAGAGCATGGTGGCATCGGTGCTGTCCCCGTGCAGGGGCACCAGTGGCATGGTACCAAACTTCTGCTTGGCCAGGTCGGAGGAGGAGCGTCGGCGCAGGATCACGGGGCGCAGGTCATCGTGCTGGGCACGGGCACAGGGAGGGAGAGGGCACTCAGGGCTGGCCAGCTCTGCCCAGCCTGCACCCCCCTGAGCCTTCTCAGCCCCTGCCCAGCCCAGCCTGCACCCCCCTGAGCCTTCTCAGCCCCTGCCAGGCCCTGCCCAGCCCAGCCTGCACCCACCTGAGCCTTCTCAGACCCTGCCCAGCCCAGCCTGCACCCACCTGGCCTTCTCAGCCCCTGCCCAGCCTGCACCCACTGAGCCTTCTCAGCCCCTGCCCAGCCTGCACCCACCTGAGCCTTCTCAGCCCCTGCCCAGCCTGCACCCACCTGAGCCTTCTCAGCCCCTGCCCAGCCTGCACCCACCTGAGCCTTCTCAGCCCCTGCCAGCCCCTGCCCAGCCCAGCCTGCACCCACCTGAGCCTTCTCAGCCCCTGCCCAGCCTGCACCCACCTGAGCCTTCTCAGCCCCTGCCCAGCCTGCACCCACCTGAGCCTTCTCAGCCCCTGCAGCCCCTGCCACCAGCCTGCACCCACCTGAGCTTCTCAGCCCCTGCCCAGCCTGCACCACCTGAGCCTTCTCAGCCCCTGCCAGGCCCCGCCCAGCTCAGCTGCACCCAGTCCTGAGCCTTCTCAGCCCCTGCCAGCCCCTGCCAGCCCCAGACTGCCCCACCTGAGCCTTTCCAGCCCCCTGCCAGAGCCTCTGGTCCTGCCCAGCCCAGCCTGCACCCACCTGAGCCTTCTCAGCCCCTGCCCAGCCTGCACCCACCTGAGCCTTCTCAGCCCCTGCCAGCCCCTGCCCAGCCCAGCCTGCACCCACCTGAGCCTTCTCAGCCCCTGCCAGCCCCTGCCCAGCCCAGCCTGCACCCACCTGAGCCTTCTCAGCCCCTGCCCAGCCCAGCCTGCACCCACCTGAGCCTTCTCAGCCCCTGCCAGCCCCTGCCCAGCCCAGCCTGCACCCACCTGAGCCTTGAGGATGCTGGTGGTCCAGTCCCACAGTTCAGCCTGCCCTGAGCACACCAAGTACCTGCAGAAGGGACAGCTGAGAAGCTGCCAGGGAGGAGATGCAATGGGGAGGGGGTGGCCCATGTCCCCTTGCCACCTTGCCTGTGAGCCTAGAGCCATCAGGCACAGCCTCACCCAGTGCAGCTGCACCTCTCAGCCTCTCTCTGTGCCCATATTGCTGCTTCAGGGCAAGGCAGGAGCTCGCTGGGCACCCGTGGGGCACCTTGGCTCAGAAGCAGCAGCAGGTGGTGCTGGGTGCATGTGGACACAGAATGCTCTGCTGAAGGCTGAGCTGTATTAGGAGCTCCTCACTCCCAGAAGGACATTGAGGAGCTGGAGCAGGGCCAGAGAAGGGCAACCAAGTTGGGGAAAGGTGTGGAGAAGAGGGCTGGGGAGGAGCAGCTGAGGGAGCTGGGGGTGGTCAGTGTGGAGAAGAGGAGGCTGAAGGAGACCTCATTGCTCTCTCCAGCTCCCTGAGAGGAGGTGCAGTGAGGTGGGGGTTGGGGTCTGCTCCCAAAGAAGAAGTGATAGGACAAGAGGAAACAGCCCCAGGTTGGCCCGGGGGAGGTTTAGGATGGCCATGAGGAACAGTTTCTTCCCCTGGAGGGTTGCCAAGGCCTGGCCCAGGCTGCCCAGGGTGGTGGTGGTGGAGTCTCCATCCCTGGGGGGGGATTCAGAGCAATGGAGCTGTGGTGCTGAGGACCCTGGTGTGGGGGTGCCCTGGCAGTGCTGGGGGAAGGCTTGGACTCAAAGACCTCTTCCAAGCAGAATGGTTCTGTGCTTCCATGAGCCTGTGGGTGACAGCTGGCAGGCAGCACAGCCACGCAGGGGACACAGACCTGGGCAGGGTGGGCAGGGCCCTCTGGAGCTGGGTGCCTGGATGAGCTCCTCCCAGGGTGCTGTTGTGGGTGGGGAGGTGGGAAGGGTATGGAGCTGGATTGCCCTTGGAGCCTGGCCCTCGCTTTCTGCCAGTTCCCACCCTCGGGTGCCCAGGTGCCAGCTTTGCCCTGTCCCCCCAGGGTTCTGGCTGTGCCACTCAGAGGGGGCTGAGACCTCCACACCTTACAGCCCCCCTCCCCAGGAAGCAGGGGCAAGATACTCACAGCTGCTGCTTGTCTAGGCTCAGGGTGAAGCCCCACCTGAAGGAAGGAAGGGAGGGACAGGCTGCAGGGCAGCACCACTGAGCTCAGCCAGCCTGGGGTCCGGAAGGGGCTGAGGTCCCCCCACAGGCCCAGACTTGGGGTGCTGCTGGGGGGCTTGGCTTGCTCCCAGCACCTGGGGTCCCAGCCATGGCCAGGGAAGGTGCCACTTACTGTGCTGGTGGCTTCAGCTTCTTCTTGATGCCCATGTACACCTTGGCTGCATCCAGAGGCCACTCCCGCTCCGGCCTGGCACTCTGCAGAGGGAGATCACCCCCCCCAGTCAACCCTGCCTGCTGCCAGCCTCCCTGCCAGGGGCACAGCCACCAGCACGCCCCAAGGCTCCCCTCCCTGCCTCTCCTGCCCCTGGCAGCATCCCCTGGGTACCCTCTTCTCCTTGAGCAGCAGCAGCCTCCTGTCCCTGATGACGAAGTAGCGCTCCTGGAACTTGCTGCCCAGCAGCCTGGGGGGCTCCTCACGGCACCTCAGCAGCCCACACTTGGGGGTCTCACGCTTGGCACCTGCCCAGTGGGGGCAACAAGAGGGTCAGGGGGGTCAGGAGCATGTGAGATCTCACTTAGGGTCTCAGGGAGGAGTCCCTGAAGGCTGCAGGCTGGTGGCCAGGGCAAGGGGAAGCTGAGGTAGAGCTGTGCCCGTTCTGGGGGCCTCACCTGTGAAGAGGCAGCTGCCCACCCCGATGGGCACCTTCTTCACCAGCAGGTAGGCAGCACTGGGCTCTGCCAGCTTGCACCACTGCAGGGCTTGCTCCAGAACCTTCTCCTTGGGGTGCAGAGGCCTCTCTGGGGAGCAGGGACACTCTCACTACCAGTCCCTGTCCCCCTCCCCTCTGCCAGTCCCCCTCCCCTCTACCACCAGCAGCAAACCTCCATCCCATTCCCTCAGCCTCAGCTTCTCCCCCTCAGCCTGGTCCTGCTGAGAACACAGAACCACAGCATGGTTTGGGTTGGAAGGGAGCTCCCAAGCTCATCCAGTCCAACCCCCTGCACTCAGCAAGGACATCCTCAGCTGGATCAGGTTGCCCAGAGCCCTCTTGAGCCTCTTCCCCATGAGGGTGGTGAGAGCCTGGCACAGGCTGCCCAGGGAGGTGGTGGCAGCCTCCTGCCTGGAGGTGTTTGCAGCCAGGCTGGGGGTGGCTGTGAGCAGCCTGCTGCAGTGTGAGGTGTCCCTGCCCATGGCAGGGGGTTGGAGCTGGCTGAGCCTTGGGGTGCCTTCCAGCCCTGACAGTTCTGTGATTCTCTGATCTCCAGGGCTGGGGCCTCAACCACCTCCCTGGGCAACCTGTTCCAGGGCTCCACCACCCTCATGGTGAAGAACTTCTTCCTCACATCCAATCTCAATCTGCTCTTCTCCAGTTTGAAGCCATGGTCCCTGGGGCTGTCCCTGCAGGCCTTTGGGAACAGTGCCTCTGCAGCCTCCTTGTAGCCCCTTCAGGTACTGGCAGGCTGCTCTTAGGTCTCCTTGGAACCCTCTCTTCCCCAGGCTGAACACCCCCAGCTCCCTCAGCCTGTCCCCATGGCAGAGCTGCTCCAACCCCCTGAGCATTTTCATGGCCTCCCCTGACCCTGTGCACCAGCTCCAGGTCCTTCCTGTGCCGAGGGCTCCAGAGCTCGACACAGTGCTCCAGGTGAGGCCTCCCCAGAGCAGAGCAGCAGAATCCCCTCTCTGGCTCAGCTTTGGCAGCAGCCCTGGCGTCCCCCCCCCAGCCTCCCCCCAGCCTGCTCACCCAGCTCCCCGTTCTCCAGGGCCTCAAAGGTCAGCCAGATGTCCAGGCTGGCTGCCACGCTGCGCATCTCCAGCACCTGGTTGGTGAGCTCCTCTGCTGTCAGGCTGGGGGACACCTGGGGCAGGGCACAGGGGGAGCTCTGGTAGGGCTGGTGGCAGGATGGGACCCTGGCAATGGGCTGTGCCAGGCCACGTCCTGCCCACTTTCATAGAAACATAGGATCAGCCAGGCTGGGAAAGACCTCAGAGATCATCAAGTCCAACCTGGCACCTATCACCCAGCACCTCCTGACAACCAAACCCTGGCTCCAAGTGCCACATCCAAGCCTTTCTTGAACACCTCCAGGGGTGGGGACTCCACCACCGCCCTGGGCAGCACATCCCAGTGGCCAATTGATCTCTCTGGGAAGAACTTTCTCCTCACCTCCAACCTAAACCTCCCCTGGCACAGCTTGAGACTGTGTCCTCTTGTTCTGCTGCCTGGGAGAAAAGACCAAGCCCCACCTGGCTACAACCACCCTTCAGGGAGTTGTAGAGAGCAATGAGGTCTGCCCTGAGCCTCCTCTTCTGCAGGCTAAGCAACCCCAGCTCCCTCAGCCTCTCCTCACAGGGCTGTGCTCCAGACCCCTCCCCAGCTGTGTTGCCCTTCTCTGGACACCTTCCAGCAACTCAACCTCCTCCTAACTGAGGGGCCCAGAACTGGACACAGGACTCAAGGTGTGGCCTAAACCAGTGATAGGACAGGGCAGAATGACCTCCCTGCTCCTGCTGGCCACACTGTTCCTGATGCAGGCCAGGATGCCATTGGCCTTCTTGGCCACTTGGCAACACTGCTGCGCTCCTGTTCAGCTGCTCTCAACCAGCACCCCCGGTCCCTTTCTGCCTGGCTGCTCTCAGCCACTCTGACCCCAGGCTGTAGCTCTGCCTGGGGTTGCTGTGGCCAAAGTGCAGCACCTGGCACTTGGCTTGTTGAATGCCATCCTGTTGGACTCTGCCCATCTGCCCAGCCTGTCCAGGTCCCTCTGCAGAGCCTCCTAGCCTCTAACAGCTCAACTCCTGCCCCAGCTGGTGTCATCTGCAAACTACCGATGCTGGACTCAATGCCCTCCTCCAGATCATCAATAAAGATATTGAACAGGCTGGGGCCCAGCACTGATCCCTGGGGGACACCACTGGTGCCTGGCTGCCAGCTGGCTGTGACACCATTCACCAGCACTCCCTGGGCACCATTCACCAGCACTCCCTGGGCACCATTCACCAGCACTCTGAGAAGGGAGGCGCAGGGCTGGGAGGGGAGGCTGCTGGGAGGGGAGGCCTGGGGCTGGGAGGGGAGGCTGCTGGGAGGGGAGGCGCGGGGCGGGGAGGGGAGGCTGCTGGGAAGGGAGGCCGGGGCTGGGAGGGGAGGCTGCTGGGAGGGGAGGCGCGGGGCGGGGAGGGGGAGGCTGCTGGGAGGGGAGGCCCGGGGCTGGGAGGGGAGGCTGGGAAGGAGGCGCAGGGCTGGGAGGGGAGGCTGCTGGGAGGGGAGGCCTGGGGCTGGGAGGGGAGGCTGCTGGGAAGGGAGCCCGGGGCGGGAGGGGAGGCTGCTGGGGG